>OZ014525.1:462416462-462836804 GCA_963966055.1 Lathyrus aphaca | reverse complement strand
GGAGAAGGATGATGATGTGATTAGATGATAATGTTCAGAAGCTTCAGAGATGGAAATGGAGTATGAACAATGAAGAATTCAGATCTGATTTGTTTTTGAGATGATGAAGTTGAGAGCACAATGAGAGAGAGAGAGAGAGAGAGAAGAATGTGATGAAATTGTGTATCTCTCTCCTGAATGCGTGCATTGATCCTTATATATGCAGGTGTGTAGAGTACCAAAATAAAGGTGTAAATGCAAATTCTGTTATCACCACCAAGCAAAACTCGTGCCCATTTCTTTCACTCTTTCAATTTGTTTTTCGAACTTGTTCATGTGTGTGATAGTGTATGGTAATTAGGTGGACCTGATGTGTTGTCAATATGCGAACGGATGATGGAAGAGTTCTGAAAATTAGATGGTGTTGATTGGTTCATTGGTGAGAGGTGCATGGGATGGTTTTACATGATATCATCCTTCCCATTTTTGTGCAAAACTGCGTGACCAAGAGTGAAAAAGTGTGATGGTAGAGTAAAGAATGGGAGTGTAGCCTTGTGTAGTAACCTGCTAACTCACTCCCAAAATTACATGCATACTACATCACTTCATGTACCATTATTTGCTACTTTTCTATTACAAGAAAACAAACAAATTATGATGTATATATCCCCCCTTTTGGTCACGTGAAGAAGAGATATGACTCACTAAAACAAGTATCTAGTGATATGCTAAAAAATGTGACACGAAAATATATAAAAAATGGACCAATAAAGCAATGACACATGTGCACCCAAAAAAACCTAAGAAAGCATCAAACTTCAAAAATTCATAACTTGAGTTCTACAAATGCTATGGGGGCGTTCTTGGACTTTTTGGAAAGGGAAAATCATGCTCTATAACTTTCAAGTTGGGAGAAAAAACATTTGGAGCTTTTTTTGACCATGAAATGATATGTTGAAGATTATGGCAAATACTTCCAAAAATAGAAACTTCTAACTTGAAATTCCAAATTTAGCAACTTTTACACATTCTTGATTTTTGAAATTTGAGATCATCTAAGTTATTCCTTGATCAAATATGACCTCATGAAGCTGATGAACAAGATCAAAACCCTAAAAATCCTCTGGTTGACTTTTGTTTGGTACAGTTGACTTTCTTTCTTCATGCACAAGTAACTGGATCAAAACAAATCTTCCTCAATGAATTTTTGAACCAAATTTCATCCATAGGCCTTGTACACCATATAAAAGCCTTTGACCACAAGAACTGGTCACACCTATCAGAATTTCTTGATCTGAGGCAAAACCCTAATTAGGGTTTCCTTGTGCAGGAGAATGTTGCACTGTTGAACTACTGGTGAACCAAATCCCTTATAGGGCTTTGGGAATGAGTTTGAGCTTGTATAAGATGTGAGGATACCTTTGTATGATTCTTGAAAGATCCGTTTTCTCTTATCTTGACTTTGAGGAGTCATAACTTGCTAGATGACTGATCACATAACCTATGCTTGTAACTATGAATGTTATGCCTCATCTTTCTATGCAAAATGTTAGGATACGTATGCTATATGCAATGATAGATGATATGAAATGAGATCAGATGAAAAAAAGAGTGGGCAAATTTTGGGGTGTTACAGCAGTTACTCAAATTGAGCACGTTCAAGCCTTGGAGGGAAAATATGTAATTTTCAATTCAAAGACAAGGACAAGTGTTTCAAGATAAAGCTCCTTCAACATGCAAAGTGACAAGTGTCATAATATTAGGATAAAACCGTCGTAAATAGTTAGTTTTTATATTTATAAATGGCTTAGTCTAGTGTTAGAATAATTGTGTATGGAAATAATATTGTACTAGTAACTCCGTAACACTCAAAGTATCTGCGTGTAGAGAAAAGAGTGTAGTGAGAATGTATGCGATGTAAACACCACAAATTTATCTTCAATGTCATTTATGATTTAAATCATATATCATTCAAAGCCTTTATTTTCAATGTCATTTATCATGCAAAATCATTTATCTTCATGTCTTTTATGTTAAAGCATTTATCTTTCAAGTCATTTACTTTTCAAGCAATTTACTGCATTCCATTTACAATTTCTGCCATTTTAACATACTTGTCTTGCACTTATCTTTTCTTTACATTTCCAGAAATTTAAATTTTCTTGCCTTGCGCCAAGGATTGAGGCCATTCCAGTTTCCAACCCTTCGACAGAGGCATCAACTACATCAAGTGTGGTGTTAGAACCAACTCCTTCGATGACAGGGCCAGAAAAAACATGCACTGGATATTATAATCAACCAGTGTTGGAGTATATTGGACCAAACCATCAAACCCACCACCAAATACATCTGCATTTAAAGTTATCATTCCTCCAGGATTTTCTCAACCTTTGCCTAGAAATCCACCTTATGGTAAGCCAACAACAATGATGATGGGCCTACTGTATGCACCTCCAGTTTTTTCAAAGAATGTTGTTCCTTCACCTTTGTAGGAGTCTGGATCTGGAGTAAACATGGGAAGGAATAGTCGAACCGTTGGGTTAGGACATTCGACTCAGAGTCATGCTCTAACGAATGATTCTGCAACATATATAAGACAACATATAGACGAGAGAAATTTTCAAACGGTTCAGACTTTGTCTCAAAACATGGGTGATATTTTTTAACTTTTGATTCAGGATACAACTTAGATGAATCAACAGATGGTATCTCAGATGGCACGCATAGTAGAATTCATGGGAGTCCCAGCACTAGTTTGACATCGAAATCAAATTGTGAATGTAGAAGATGCTGTGCAGCCACCAAATTAAAGGAATCTGGAAATAGTTGAACCATTAGAAGTCGAAGACAACATAAATCCAAGGCAAATACCATTAGAGGTGGAACCAAGAGTGGTGATGGTAAATAGGCATCAGGATGGTGACCAGGTTGTTCAACAAGTTCGACACAATAACTTGGCAGCAGAAAACAACTTAGCAGCCCTTGTCAAACGAATAATAGCTCGAAATGGGATAAATATAGGCTTTGCTAGGCCAAACTTCACTTTACCAATAGTAGATTATATATTGTAGTCAGAAATACCTCACAGGATGAAGGTCCCAAAGTTTACCAAGTTCTCAGGAGATACGACTGAATCTAGGGTGAACATGTGGCGCGATACTTGATAGAGGCAGGAGAAATTGCTAATGATGAAAGCCTAAGGGTTAAATATTTCCCTAGTTCTCTCACCAAGAATGCTTTTACTTGGTTAACTATGTTGCCACTAATCGTGACTCACCGAGTCTAACGGTTACTAACTGCAATTGCACAGTCTATCGCGTAATAATAAAAGATATCGATCCCACAGAGACTTGATAATCAACCTAGTGTAGTCGGGTGTTGCTATGTTTAGCTAAGGCGAGCAATGTTTTGGGTTTTAAAGGATTAAGAATTAACTAAATTAAAGATATAAATTATCGGTACATAATTGATTTCGCCTTCGCAAATTCAATAGAGGGTCGGCTTGTTAAGGTTTATTAAGTTATCTCTCTGTAGAAACTCTCGGTTTAAAAGTTCTCGACTCACACTCTCGTGATCTTGCCTAATACTATACTCCTAAGCTCAATTGAGCGCTCTCGCTGTGTCCATTCAACTTAGAAATACTTTTTGGAAACCTAAAGGTTCTAATTAGTTTTAAAGCGCTCTCGCTGTGTTTAAAACTAATGCTCATTTTCAAGTATCTGACTAGAATCTCACACTCCCGTGGTCTTAATCCTAATATATTAGACTCCCTTACTCTCGTAATGAAAGTGAATTAAAACAAGAAATTGAAACCAGATTATAACTTAATTTAAGGTTTTAGCCTAATTCTATCGAATTCGTTCCGGTTTATACAATTATATACCGATTAACAGTTTAAGCTAACATAATAAATAAAGAAAGGTAGAAGAAGAAGAATTTCATAATGTAAATAAATGCAATAATAAATAAATAAAATAACATTAAAATCAGAAACCTGGTTGCAATATCCTTGATCAACCAAACTTCGAAACTTGAACGAAAACAAAAATGCAGTGGCTAGAAACAATAAAAATGGTGATAGTTTCCTAATGGAGAAAACTATCACTAGGGTTCGGTAAAAGAAATAAAAATAAATTAAATATGGAAAATTAAGGGCGAACTTCGCATAACAAAAATGGAAGAAATTGGACGTCAAACGAAGCTCTCTCGGTGTAGTGGCAGAGAACTCTATTTATAGATATTGTGATGGAGTTTGTTGAGAGGATTACAGCTTGGACTTAGATTAGGCTTTTGACTGGGTTTGTGAGATTGTGTGGATTAGGGTTGAGGAAATTTCTCTGCGTTGACGGAAGAATCTCACTGCTATTGACTTTGTGCTGCTTCTATTACGAGATTTACGTTACTGGATCATTAAATTTGAAGCAAGCGTCATAGATTTGAAACGGACAACTTAAGGTGTGAAATGACCAACTTAGTGCCCAGTTGGCGTCTGAGTGAGTGAGACGACCGTTTGGATGGTGAAATGCAGAAATGCATTTTTCTGTCATTTTTCCTTCTGTTTTCTTGGTTTCTTGCCTTAAAATCTTCCTTTTCGCATTCTTACCTCCAAACGACGTGTCCGATCAAATGTCTGCAAAACAAACACAATATGCATGTAAAATCGTCCAAAACAAATAAATAAATATGTTAATTAATCAGAAATCGTATTAAATAATCTATATGAATTCGAGTTATCAAACTCCCCTAGACTTGAATCTTTGCTTGTCCTCAAGAAAACAATCATTCATAGTTTTAAATAAAATATCTTTACAAGCGGACACGAAATATAACACCTATTCATACGTGGTCGTGCGGCTTCATGTTAAATCAACCGAAATCAACTCGAACACTAAAAATACATTAATGACACTAAAAAAGAGCAACTTTCTCAAACATCCCTTACAAATAAATCTGATCATGCTATTATAACTCAGCCCGATGCTCTTATATCTATTTCACCCGGTTTCATTCTGGCGCAATCACATTAAGCCCTTTACCTTTGCACGTGCATAGTGAATTAGCCTGTTAGTGAATTTATTCTTCTTTTCAAATGGGGTATGGTACACGAGTGGGGTAACCCTTTATCAAACTGAATGTAAGTCATGGGGGATCGAACAGTAATTCGCCCTACCGAGTTCAGAACCAGATTCCTCTGAACCAACTGACATCATTCTTTTTGCCTTGCCTTTTGTGCAGCTTGATTGTTTTACCAATGGCTTGCATAATCCTGATATTTTTCCTTCTTTTTATTCTTTTTGGCATTTTTGCAATCAATAATTTATTTGCATCAGCTTTCCACGTAGCTTGTACTTCAGGCGGTGTTGACTTCTAAAATAAACTACTTCGGGGCTAATTTAGACTTAAAGCTTAGACTTTGGTATAATACGTATCCAAATCGATATTGCTTCTAAGGGTTCAAGGTGTCAAGATTGTATGAGTTTTATTAAGTCTTTCTCAGTTTCTCTAACATTGCCTATTAACCTATATACTTGAAGGGTATGCTATGTGAAAACATTATAAAGGAATAAAAAAATTTGGTAATGCTAAAAATACTGGAGAGAATGTTGAAACTAAATACTTTGATTAATTTAATTTGATTTCTTACAACTGAATAAGGAAATCTAATACCTTCTCCCACACTATCTCAGACATTGTCCTCAATGTTGTGAGATATAGGTGCACTTCTAAGAAATACAATGAAAACAAAACTAAAAACTAATAAAAGAAATAACTAAAAAGTAACTACTCCTGCTGTGGTGGTCTTCGGCCTCTTCCTCTTGCTCTGCCTCTGACAGCTCTTTGTCCATAGATTGCTACATAATCAGGTATACCTTCTTCGTGGATGTATTCGTGCAACGCCTGAACTCGACCTGTCAGGCCTCCCAAAGCCTCGATGTTGGCAGCTATCAGCCTTCCGTTCTCTGTTTGTGTCAACTCAATCCTCGTCATCCTTTGTGCTAAATCTTCATACTGCTTATGTTGCACTTCCTGGTTCTGCACTATGGCTGCCATAATGTCATCCATAGACGCGGGTTGTTGATTCCTAGTCCGGCGCCTAGTGGATATGTTGATGATAGTGAACTCAACGGCTCTCTGTTGTGCTCTCTCCTCATCATCCAAAACCTGCTGGACTTTGTATACTCTGGCGTCTGGTTGAGCTTCCTGTGCAGCCGTACCTGGTGAATAAGCTTGGAGATCGAAGTGCCAATTGGCCCAGTTTCTCACATCTGTCCTAGTGTGGCAAGGTAGGATGATGCTTCTGATAACTTTTTCGTTCACGACTAGGTTGTGCCTGCCATCTTTCCTTGATATAATCAAGTGGCTTGCCTTGAAGAATTATATGTCAAGGAATATGGCAGGTAATCCTTGCAGCTGGTTCAGGTTTTCCTCTAAACCCAACTTAAGCGTGATATCCGTGACCATGATGCTAAAGTGGGAGGGAGATTTCCCTCTATTATAGATATATTTGATGTTTTCGAAGATGAAGGTGACAGGATTGACTTGCATGTCGAAGAATGCACAATAAATCAAAAATAACTCCTTTTGATTTACCTTGTGGTTGTTGGCTCTCCCGAAGATAACACTTGACACAGCCCTCTGAAAATATCGGATGGCGGGGTTCTAAATGTGCATTGTGTACAACTCCTCCCATCCATTCTCTCTTTCACCGGATAATTCCTCCCACAGATCAAAAGCTCTTATCTGCCAGTCTCCTCCCTTCGGAATGGTTAGGTGAACACCTCCACCACAAGGGAATCCGAACCAGTCACTGAACTGTTCTTGAGTTACAGAGAATTCCCTCACGAACATTCGAAAGGTGATATTCCCCGTGAGAAATTTGGTTTCTCCCTTAGATGTGTTGCATTCAAACGAGCTAAGGAACTCCAACACGAGCGGGGCGTAGGTTGGTTGATTGCTTTGGCAGAGTGACGTGAGATGAGTCCTCTCCATCATATAGTTGACACTGTCGAGGAGACCCAATTGAGTTAGGCAATCCTTGTCGGCGTAAATGGTAATGTTGACTCCCCTCCCGCAGAATTCCTAAAAGTGAGCCTGTTGGAGAACTCTAGCGTCTCCTGGTCTTGAAACAAGTGGTGTTGGTCTATGCTCGACCCTTTTAGTAAGGTATAGAAAAAAATAGGGATGAAGAATGGTGGCGGGTTGATGAATTTGTGAGAAAGGGTGGTGGCTGGTGTCGAAAAAGAATTTATGCAGCAACTAGAATTAGAAACAGAAGTTGTAAAAGCAGAGAAAATATTCTATGAGAGTGGTATGGTAGTTGATTGTGTGAAAATGAAAGTTGATAGGGTGGTATTTATAGAAGGGGAATAATAGCCATTGGAGACAAAAGATGGTGGGCTTTCAACGACTCTGATGACCATTGGAAGAAATAAACGTTGGGCACTGAGACGGTCGTCTGGACGTTGTGACAATCGTCTGAAGCTTGAGACGACCGTCTCATAGCTTAGACGAGCGTATGTCTAGGAAATTCCAATTTCTAATGAACGCATTATCTACTCCTCTGCATCATAAGTATTGTACCTGTAACATATTGCATGTATGTAGGATATATAGCAGCTAACAGAATAAGGTAAATGACATTCATGCTATATATAACAGTACTGGAAAAGAAAACTTTTTGTCTAGTAGTAGGTAAAATTATGCAACATAATATCACTAGTAGTGCAATAACAAATGTCTCAATTGATATTAGTTTAACACACATGACACATTATCATTTCTTAATACTGGTTTATGATATTTCTCAACTTCAATAACAATCAAAATTCAATGCATAGCAGATAAAAATTAAACCAAAGTATTTTATTAAAATTTAGCAAAATGCAAGAGTACTAATTCAAAATAAACTGGAAATTTAAAATTGACTTAAAAACAAAATTGTGCTAAACTTAAAATGCTAAAATTGAATAAAAATACGAAAAAATTCTGATTAAATTGTCGATGAAAATCAGCCTCGACTTTTGCGGATTGAATCAAATGCATCCCTCAAATACTCAAACTGATTCATTACCATATCTCTTAGAGTAATAATATCGAAGCTCAAGTCGCGGATGTCGGATTTCATGCTTTGAATTTCAGTTTGAAGACGTTCTAAAGTGAGCCCGGGTTTTGTTGGAATTGGTGTAGGTGTCTTAGGTTTAAGTCCTTCTTCCAATTTTAGTTTCACTACATCTTCAATCATATCATCTGAATCATAATAATTTGATGGAGTCTTAGGATTTATATCAGCTTCGGACCAAGCATCACCTGGTTCATAAATAAGTTCATCCAAATCATATAGCCAATTATCTCTCTTATGCACACTAGTGCACTCATGATCAGGTAATATTATATGTGGCACAACTTCGCCATTGATTAGGAGCGTGAATTGGTCAGGTTCACGATCATATAACATTGCTCTTTCGAAACAAAAAGTGATATCCATAGGCCTAAACTCTCCAAGTGGATTAATGTTAGCAAGATAGGGTCTAAATCCCATTGCTTCAGCAATCTTAGTAACTAATCCCCCTATCATAATCTAACGGTGATCACTCTGAATAATTTTACAAAAGTTGGCAAACATAAATGTCACGACATTAACCTCCCTGGAAGTGAAAGCACAATACATGATAAAAAATTCATATCTTGAAACAGTATTATCACTTTCAGCTTTTCCAAACAGTGTGTAAGCTAGGACCATATGAAAATACCTAATAGTTGGGTTATGAATTTCAGTAGACAGCCTGGGGTATTGGTCATGATCAGGTTTTCCTGAGATACTACTCCAGAAATTATCTAACTCACCATATGCAAACAAATTATCTTGTGCTTTTGGAAAAATAGTAGGGCCATCTGGAAAGTCCAAAAGGTTAGCCATCTCATTGATGTTAAACTCACAGGGGTATCCAAATAGTCTAAATGTTATCTTTCCTCTGGTCAATCCTTTTCTGCAGTTAGGGTGGTAAGTAAATGAACTTAGGAATTCTAAGGTTAGCTCATAGTAGGTTCTATATTTCCTAAGTTCAAATTTGTGTCAACCTAGCTAGCTAAACAGGTAACCAATGCTAGAACATATGCCTAAAGCTTTCATGGTAGGTCCATGGGCAAATTTGGGCAGGGACATAAGTCGTAAGGCTAAAGCTTCATAACGGCGCCTCCGGACGCCATCTCTAAAATCCACAATCAGCTTGGAAGTCATGATCAGAGTCAATGAAAAACAGAGAAAGATGAGTAGAAGGTAGAAAACTTTAAAAATCCTAGAATCACACAGTGAAACAAATCATACAAAAATCAGTGAATTTGAAACATTGAAAAATCAAAATTTTGAAAAACTAAATAAAATGAAAATTTTAAAGTAAAGATTAAAAATTAAAAACGTGGGTTGCCTCTCACTAAGCGCTTCAGTTAATGTCGGGGCTCGACACAACTTAAGGGAAACTAATATAAGGTTTTCGATGGCAATTTGGCCAATTTCAAACCCATTGAATATTCTTTGTCTTCTACGAAATTGTAATGTTTAAGGCGTTGTCCATTTACTATAAACGGTGCACTAGACCTACCCTTAATTTCAATAGCACCACTACTTAAAACTTTAGTTATTTTGAAAGGTTCGGACCATCTAGATCGTAATTTTCCTGGGAATAACCTAGGTCTAGAATTGAATAACAGAACGACATCTCACACACTGAATTATTTCCTAGAAATTCGCTTGTCATGCCATTTCTTGGTTCTCTCCTTATAGATGTGGGCGTTCTCGTAAGCGTCTAGTCTTAGTTCTTCCAATTCATGTGAGTCTAGAATACGTTTCTCACCTGCGTTAATGTAGTTAAATATAAGGTTTTTAATCACCCAATAGGCTTTATGCTCTAATTCTACCGTCAAGTGGCAAGATTTTTCGTCGACTAATTTGAATGGTGTGGTTCCAATGGGTGTCTTAAAAGCTGTTCTATAGGCCCATAAAGCTTCTGGTAATTTAATAGACCAATCTTTCCTCGATGTAGCTATAGTATTTTCTAAAATTTGTTTTATTTCTCTATTTGAGACTTCTACTTGTCCACTAGTTTGTGGATGGTAAGTTGTAGCTATTCAGTGTCTTACTCCATATTTTAATAAGAGTTTATCAAATATTCTAGATATGAAATGAGAGCCTCCGTCACTTATGACGGGTCTTGGTACATCGAATCTTGGGAAGATAATGTTCTTAAAAAGCTTTATGACTACTCGAGTGTCATCTGTTGGGGAAGTTATAG
This sequence comes from Lathyrus aphaca, assembly GCA_963966055.1. Taxonomy (NCBI): domain Eukaryota; kingdom Viridiplantae; phylum Streptophyta; class Magnoliopsida; order Fabales; family Fabaceae; genus Lathyrus; species Lathyrus aphaca. The sequence continues at coordinate 462,826,536 of OZ014525.1, read as the reverse complement.
CTTCTATCCATTTTGAAACGTAATCGACAGCTATGAGTATGAATTTATTTCCAAAAGAAGATGGGAATGGTCCCATAAAATCAATTCCCCAAACATCGAAAATTTCTAATTCAAGAATGCCTTTTTGGGGAATCTCATCGTGCCTCGAGATGTTACCAGTGTGTTGGCATCAGTCGTAATTCAGAATGGCGAGGTGGATATCTTTCCAAAGAGTGGGCCAAAATAGGCTTGATTGAAGGATCTTCGCACAAGTCTTAGAAGTACTTGCATGTCCACCGTAAGGAGAAGAATGACAATGGGAAATTATGTTTCCAATTTCTTCATCAGGGATGGATCGACGATGATCATTATCGGATCCTCGCTTGAAAAGCAATGGTTCGTCCCAGTAATATTGTTTTAAATCATGGAAGAATTTCTTCTTTTGCTGGTAAGTGAGATCTAGCGGAAGTACTCCGGTAGCTAAATAGTTGATTATGTCAACATACCATGGCAAGGTGTTTTGCACATAGACTTCTTCCATTATTTCTTCTTTCTCTTGTTTGTCTAGAGAAGATATCTCTTGTTCTAATTTGGCTATAAGACATTCATCAGGTAAATCTCTATTTATCGGTATTGGGTCGGGTTTAGTTTCTTCCATACGTGATAAATGGTAGCTATTACGTTGTCAGTTCCTTTCTTATCCTTCATTTCTAAATCAAACTCTTGTAGTAATAAGATCCATCTTAGTAATTTGGGTTTTGCATCCTTTTTACTTAGAAGGTATATGATGGTTGTGTGATCGGTATAAATAATGATTTTGGTTCCTACTAGGTAAGAATGAAATTTATCAAGCGCGACTACTACGGCTAAAAGTTCTTTTTCTGTTGTGGTATAATTCATCTGAGTGGGGTCTAATGTTCTACTTGCATAATATATTGCGTGAAGTTTCTTATCTTTTCTTTGGCCTAAGATTGCGCCTACAGCATAATCACTTGCATCGCACATAATCTCGAACGGTAGCGTGCAATCTGGTGGTTGCATGATGGGTGCAGTAATAAGAGTCGTTTTGAGTGTTTCAAAAGCTCTTAGACAATCTTTGTCAAAGATAAACTTAGTGTCTTTCATTAATAAATTTGGCAACGGCTTAGTAATTTTAGAGAAGTCCTTAATGAATCGTTGGTAGAAACCAACGTGTCCTAGGAAAATTCTTATATCTTTCACGATTTTAGGCGGTTGAAGGTCTTTTATCACTTTTATCTTTGCTTTATCTACCTCAATGCCTCTGTTGGATAACACATGTCCTAAAACAATTCCTTGTTTGGCATAAAATGGCATTTTTCCCAATTTAGTTCAAGATATACTTTTATGCATCTTTCTAGTACCATTTCCAGGTTAAATAAACATCCTTCAAAGCTTTGTCCACATACGAAGAAATCATCCATAAACACTTCCATGATGTCATCTATAAAATCTGCAAAGATTTCCATCATGCATCTTTGAAATGTCGCTGGGGTATTATATAAACCAAACGGCATACGTCGATAAGCAAATGGTCCGTAGGGGCATGTGAATGTTGTCTTTTCTTGGTCATCAGGGTGAATAGGTATCTGGAAAAATCCTGAGTAACCATCTAGGTAGAAAAAATATGAATGTTAGGTTAATCTTTCTAACATTTGATCGATGAAGGGTAAAGGAAAATAATCTTTCCGGGTAGCTTTGTTCAGTCTTCGGTAATCGATACACATTCTGTACCTGGTTACTACTCTCTGTGTTATAGGATCGCCTCTGGCATTTTTAGTGACTGTAATGCCTCCATTCTTCGGTATGACGTGCACTAGGCTAACCCACCGACTGTCGGATATCGGATATATAATCCCTGCGTCTAACAATTTCTTTACTTCATCCTTGACTATAGTACTTAGAATCAGATTAATCCTTCTCTGAGGCTTTCTAGAGGTTTTACAATATTCCTCCAGCATAATGCGGTGCATACATATCGAAGGGCTTATTCCTTTCAGATCGGATATGTTATAACCTAATGCAGTTGGGTATTTCCTTAGGACGTCTAAAAGTTTTTCTGTTTCGAGTTGTCCTAAGTCTATGTTTACTATAACAGGTCTTTTAAGTTTCGAATCGAGAAATTCGTATCTAAGATTGCTAGGCAATGTCTTGAGTTCAAGATCGGGTTTCTTTGGGAATGGCATATGGTCAGGTGTAAGAGCCAAGATTTCATTTAAGATTTCTTCTTTATAAGGTTCTTTCCAATTATCGTTTTCGAGTATCAAAGGAGATGGGATCTTCATTATGTCGGAATATGTATTCTCTTCTTTTTCCATTTCTCGTCTGCATTCATCAATGACGTCTATGAAATAACAGGTATTGTCTATGGCTGGAGCTTGGAGAAATTCGGTTAGAATAAATTCGAATTTCTCTTCTCCTACTTCAAATGTCAGTCTGCCTTTCCTTACAACTATAATTGCTCCGGCCGTGGCTAGGAATGGTCTTCCTAGTATGATAGTGGTCGTAGAATCTTCTTTGATGTCCATGATTATGAAATTTGTTGGGATGTAGAATTGGCCTATTCGTACAGGAACGCTTTCTAAAATACCAACCGGAAATTTGACTGAGCGATCGGCTAGCTGAACTGACATCTTGGTCGGTCTAAGTTGTCCCATATCGAGTTTCTTACAAATAGATAACGACATAACTCTTATACTAGCTCCTAGGTCGCATAGAGCTTTGTCTATGAAGAACTTTTCTATTACACAAGGAATAGAGAAACTTCCTGGATCCTTCAGTTTAAGTGGAATATTATTTTGAATAATAGCGCTACACTCAGCAGTAAGTATAATTGTTTCGTTTTCTTCGATTTTCTTCTTGTTAGATAAGATATCCTTCAGAAATTTAGCATATGAAGGCATCTGAGTTATAGCTTCTGTAAAGGGTATGGTAATGTTTAATTGTTTTAGAAGCTCTACAAATTTCTTATATTGTCCCATTGTATTAGAATTTGTTAACCGTTGGGGGTACGGAATTGGTGGTTTGTATGGTGGCGGAGGTACATAAGGTTTTTCTTTCTCCTCAGCCTCTTGTTTGTTGGTTTCCTTTTCCTGTGGTTTTGGTTTATCGATTTACTTAGTTGATTTCTCAGGTTGAGGTTGTTGATACATGGTTGGGTTTTCGGTTCTAGGATCAGCAGGTCCATCTAATTCCTTTCCACTTCTTAGGATAACTGAATTTGCATGACCCTTAGGATTTGGTTGCGGTTGTCCAGGAAAAGTTCCAGCTGGAGCAGGAGTTGATGCTTGTTGTTGAGCTACTTGAGAAATTTGGGTTTCTATCATTTTGTTATGAGTAGCTAAAGAATCTACCTTGGTTACCAATTTCTTTATCTGTTCACTAGTATGGATATTATGATTTAGGAAATCCTTGTTCGTTTGATCTTGGGTAGCTATGAAGTTTTCCATCATCAGTTCAAGGTTTGATTTTCTAGGAACATTAAGATTGGGTGGATCAGCTTTCTGATATCCTGGTGGTGCAGTTGGTGCTTGATTTGGCGCATACAAGGCATTGTTATTCTTATAAGAGAAATTTGGATGATTCTTCAATCCTGGGTTGTATGTGTTAGAATACGGGTTTCCTTGAGCATAGTTTACCTGATATGTGGCTAATCCGGTAAGAAGATGACATTCAGTCGATATATGTCCTGGGATTCCACAAATCTCACAATTTGGAGTTACGGCAGCCACGGTGGCTGGTGGTGTTATGGTCGAGTTATCGATCTTCTGAACTATGGCATCCATCTTCGCATTTACGTGATCGAAACTGTTCACTTCGTACATTCCTCCTTTAGTATGGTTCTTCTCTACAGGCGTTCTTTCTCCTCCCCATTGGCAATGGATCTGAGCCATGTTTTCAATGAGGTTATAGGCTTCTTCATAATGTTTGTCCATAAGAGCACCGCCCGCGGCAACATCTATTGTCATCCTGGTGTTGTATAGAAGTCCATTATAGAAGGTTATGATGGTTACCAAGTTTTCAAACCCATGGTGTGGTCATAATCTTAACAGGTCCTTGTATCTTTCCCACGCTTCATAAAGTGATTCGGCATCTTTATGTCGAAATTCGTTAATATAAGCTCTTAGCATAGCTGTTTTTCTTGGCGGGAAATAACGAGATAAGAAAACTTTCTTCAGTTCTGCCCATGTTGTGACAGAGTTGGCTGGTAATGATTGTAACCAGGCTCACACTCTATCTCTTAAAGAGAATGAAAAGAGTCTTAATTTGATTGTGTCTTGATTTACACCATTTTCTTTCATAGTATCTGCGTATTGCACAAACTTTGTCAGGTGTTCATTTGGATCGTCTATCGGACTGCCAGAAAACTGGTTCTGTTGTACAGCTTACAGCAGTGAAGGTTTGAACTCAAAATCGTTTCGGGATATCGCTGGTGCGGCAATTATGTTGTGTGGCTCTAGTTGTCTTGGAGTCACATAGTACTTAAGTAAACGAGGTGGTCCTCCGTTTTCTTCGGCCATGATTGGTTCTTCAACTGGTTGTATAGTAATTTCAGGAATAAGGGTTTCGTTGGGTCCGGTTAGGCGTCTCGAACTTAAGAAACATTCTACTTCGTCGATCAGGGGTTCTAAGTCTTTACCTTGGGAGCGAGTATTGGGCATACAATCGACAAAGAAAAAGAGTAAATTTGTTTCCCTAGTCTAGATGGCGCAACAACTTAATACATTATTGACTAAATATAAGTCCCCGACAATGGCGCCAAAAACTTGATCTTGACTCACCGAGTCAAACGGTTACTAACTGCAAGTGCACAATCTATAGCGTAGTAATAAAAGATATTGATCCCACAGAGACTTGATAATCAACCTAGTGTAGTCGGGTGCTTCTATGTTTAGCTAAGGCGAGCGATGTTTCGGGTTTTAAAGGATTAAGAATTAATTAAATTAAAGATATAAATTATCGGTACATAATTGATTTCGCCTTCCCAAATTCAATAGAGGGTCGGCTTGTTAAGGTTTATTAAGTTATCTCTCTGTAGAAACTCTTGGTTTAAAATTCCTCGACTCACACTCTCGTGGTCTTGCCTAATATTATACTCCTAAGTTCAATTGAGTGCTCTCGCTGTGTCAATTCAAGTTAGAAATACTTTTTGGAAACCTAAAGGTTCTAATTAGTTTTAAAGCACTCTCGTTGTGTTTAAAACCAATGCTCAATTTCAGCTATCTGACAAGAATCTCACACTCTTGTGGTCTTAATCCTAATCTTTTAGACTCCCCTACGCTCGTAACGAAAGTGAATTAAAAAAAGAAATTGAAACCAGATTATAACTTAATTTAAGGTTTTAGCCTAATTCTATCGAATTCGTTCTGGTTTATACAATTACATACTGATTAACGGTTTAAGCTAACATAATAAATAAAGAAAGGTAGAAGAAGAATTGTATAATGTAAATAAATGCGATAATAAATAAATAAAATAACATTAAAATCAGAAACTTGGTTGCAATATCCTTGATCAACCAAACTTCAAAACTTGAACAAAAACGAAAATGCAGTGGCTAGAAACAATAAAAATGGTGATAGTTTCCTAATGGCGGAAACTATCACTAGGGTTCGGTAAAAGAAATAAAAATAAATGCAATACGAAAAAATTAAAGGCGAACTTCGCATAACAAAAAATGGAAGAAATTGGACGTCAAACGAAGATCTCCCGGTGCAGTGGCGGAGAACTCTATTTATAGATGTTGTGATGGAGTTTGTTGAGAGAATTACGACTTGGACTTTGATTGGGCTTTTGACTGGGTTTGTGAGACTGTGTGGATTAGGGTTGAGGAAATTTATTTTCAATGACGGAATAATCTCACTGCTATTGACTTTGTGTTGCTTCTGTTACGGGATTTACGTTACTAAATCATTAAATTTGAAGCGAGCGTCATAGATTTGAAATGGGCAACTTAAGGTGTGAAACGACCAACTCAGTGCCCAGTTGGGCGTCTGAGTGAGTGAGACGACCATTTGGATGGTGAAATGCAGAAATGCATTTTTTTGTCATTTTTCCTTCTGTTTTCTTGGTTTCTTGCCTTAAAATCTTTCTTTTCGCATTCTTGCCTCCAAACAACGTGTCCGATCGAATGTTTGCAAAACAAACACAATATGTGCGTAAAATCGTCCAAAAATAATAAATAAATATGTTAATTAATCAGAAATCATATTAAATAATTGATATGAATTCGAGTTATCAGCCACCTGGTTCAATTTGTAATTGGACTCAATTGGAGCGTTTGTTCCATGAGCAATTCTACATGGGTCAGACCAAGATCAGTCTGAAAGAATTTGCTAGTGTTAAATAAAAGTTTAACGAGACAATTGATGATTACTTGAACTGATTTCGACTGCTCAAGGTCAGGTGTTTTACTCAAGTACCTGAATGTGAACTAGTCGAGATGGCTGCTGGTGGCCTGGACTACTCTATCCGGAAAAAGCTGGATACCCAGTACCCGAGAGACATGGCCCAATTAGCAGATAGAGTTCGACAGCTTGAGCGTCTGAAGGACAAAAAATCCAGGGCGAACAAACATAATAAAATATCTTTCATTGAATATCAGGATGAGGTCGAAAACATCTATGACGAAACCCTACCTCTAGATGATAATGAGATGGATCTAGCTGAACTTAAGTAGGGTCCTCCATACGTTTGCAAACTGTTAGTTCCCTTAAATGGAAAGAATCCTGTCGAAACTGAAAAGAATGACAGATTTCCAAAGAAAACATATTCTTTCGACGTTACTAAATGTGACGAAGGATGGCCAAAGAACTTGTGCCCCCAGGCGCTAAAATGGCACCTTTAGATCAAAGAAAGAAAAAAATGTTTTTGAAAATACCATAATTATTTGGGTCAGAAAACTTCTCAATGTTTTCTTATCACAGATTTGGTGCAGAATGCAATTCAAGAGGGAAGACTCAAGTTTGGAGACAAACCCAAAGCACAAATGAAGATAGACATTGATCCTCTTCAAAGTGTTGAGGCAAACTATTATGAGACCTCTGAAGTGAACTGGGTCGAAATTGATGGACAAGTTGCTGATGGCACCAGAAGCCTTGATTCAATCGAAGAAAGGGAATATCATGTGTTGGTTGAAGTTACTGAAGGCTTCACCAATGATAATATGGCGGTCATTGAATATTTGAGCAATGAACACCTGGAGCACTTAGTGTGCATGGCAGCTGAAGATTTCTTTAGGACATCACTAGATGTCGAAAGATTCAACGTGGGAGTTACCATCGCCCCACATAAGGAGGTTGAAGAATCTAATTTCCAATTAGTTAAACAAGAAATCGCTGATAGTTTCATCAATATGGATGAGGCTGTTGATGGCCTTGACTTAAGCTTCTCCAAAATGGAACTGAAGGATGAAGTTAATATCAATATGGTGAAGTGACAAATGACCAGGTAATGGAAGTCGATAACTCCACACCTCAAAAATACTACTACAAGAAGTATTATCCTAAAGTGGATGAGACAATTGTTGACTTCTTACATAGGAGCCAAAGTAAGAAGTCAGAAGTAATGCTTTGTCCAAGATGTAGTTCAATCTTCGACAAAGAAGCTGCCAAAAGCCTTCAACAAATAAAGAAGGTAGATAAAGGGCAGAAGCTAAGGGTTACCCAAAAGATAAACCGCTTCGACCCCATGCGTTCTAATCCATACCAACATAATGACAAGCCCCGACCTCTAAGGCCAATACAACCCACTTTCAAACCAAGTGGCGAAGTTCCCAAGGATAAGTGGGTCAAACGTGATGAATCAGAAAGAAGAGGAAGTCAGAAAGGGAGGAAATTTGACGTCGAAAGAGACCCTTCAATGGGGTATAGGAACGATTTAAGGACCTCTAATAAAGTTGTGTATGTATCTAAGAACTATAAAGGAAAAAAACCCTATGTCCATATCAAAATGGCGAAGGGAACAACGTAGAAAGAAGGCTCAGAGGGAAGCCTCCACAAACAACTTTGCTGAATCAAGCACAAATGTGCTTGGTGAAGATGAGAATAGTCATAAGACAAAATCAGTGAACAAGGTGTCTGTGGGGTGCAAGATATTTCCATCCAGGAAAAAGGAGGCTGAAACCAAAGTTGAATTAAAAGTTGAGTTGAAAGCTGTCAAAGATGAAGACATGATAGACAACTTCTACTATGAGTCTGAAGCCTACCTTGATATTATAATAAATGTAGTTTCAGTAATGCCAAGGGAATATGATTGCATTACTGCAGTAGAAAACCCGGATGCCAATACTAAGGCAGAAATGGCAACACATCAACCAGTGATGAACAACGGGTGTGTCGAAGAACAAAATACCTTCTTTGAGAGACCCACTAAGGCCATGAGGGGGCATCTGAAGCCCCTATATATCACTAGAAAAGTGGAGAATATGGCCATCAACAAAATTCTGGTTGATTGTGACACAACAATGAATATAATGCCATAATTCTTGCTAGCCAAAATTGGCAAATTCAACACAGACCTTAAGCCTCATAATATGGTCTTGTCAAATTATGAGGGCAAGACTGAACCAACACTAGGGGTGTTTCAAGTTGATTTGACCATCGGAACGGTCACAAGACCCACTCTTTTTATGGTTGTCGAAAGTAAGGCCAACTATAATATTTTCTTAGGAAGGGAGTGGATACATGGCATGGGTGCAGTGTCATCCTCAATGCATCAAAGGGTCGCCATTTGGAGGCCAGATGGATTTGTGGAAAATATTGAAGCTGACCAAGGTTACTTCAAGGTGCCATTCAACCATGTGGAAGGCGTAGAGTTCAAAAAGAACTTAGCGCATATTGGCCCATGTGCACCCGCAGAATTTGAGTTCACTCTTTATGACCATGTGTTCTGCTCATTACACCTCTATCATGTCGAAGGTTTCCATTGGGATAGGGAGGTTGTAGAAGAAGCAAACAATTACCCACCTTACTTTAGGGAGCCTATAATTCACCCCACAGGATGGGGAAGTGAAGGTAATAATAATGACTGACATCGACGCATTAAAAAGAATTTCGGCCTACGTGGCTGAAACAAGAATACAAGCGGCCTTAGATTCTTCAGGAAATTATATGGATGTTAAGGCCATTATAGAATTTTATGAAGAAGGTCCTATGAAGGACTTCGACCCAGAGCCTCCAGATAAGGCTCAAGAAGACTCATACCAAAGGCTTGATGCAATATATGATGATGAGCCTTTGGGATTTGAAAAGGACCCTATGTCAGAAAGTATCAAAATGCTGGCTAAGGGTCCTTTAGAAGAAATTGACCTTGGTGAAGGGGAGATAAAGAGGCATACCTATATCCGTGCCAATCTCAACCCAGAACTCAAGGTCGAAGTAGTCCACTTGCTAAAGGAATTCAATGATTGCTTTGCTTGGGACTATGATTAAATGCCTGGTTTGAGAAGAGAGCTTGTCGAACATAAGCTACCAATCAAGCTTGAGAAAAAGCCAGTCAAACAAAATCCAAGACGATTTTCCCTAACAATTCTCACCAAATTAAAAGAGGAGATTGAAAGGTTGCTTCGATGCAAGTTCATCCGTACAACTAGGTATGTCGAATGGTTAGAAAATATGGTACCAGTTATTAAAAAAGAATGGCTCTCTTAGGGGCTAAATAGATTTTAGAGATCTAAATTCAGCAACCCCTACAGATGAGTATTCAATGCTTGTGGCAGAAATGCTAATTGATTCTGCTACAGGACATGAGTATCTAAGTATATTAGATGGATACTCTGGATATAACCAGATATTCATTGCTGAGGAAGATGTCCCTAAAACTACTTTTCGGTGCCCAGGGGCCTTGGGCACCTATGAATGGGTAGTAATGCCTTTTGGATTGAAAAATGCAGGGGCAACTTACCAAAGAGCAATGAATTCAATTTTCCATGATTTCATATATACATTTATGCAAATTTATATTGATGACATTGTTGTAAAGTCTATTTCAGGACTAGACCATATCAATCATCTTCGACGTTCTTTTGGAAAGAATGAGAAAGTTTAGTCTTAAAATGAATCCTCTAAAGTGTGCTTTTTGTGTACAAGCAGGGGACTTTTTGGGATTTGTGGTCCACAAGAAGGGGATCAAAATCAATCAAAATAAGACCAAATCTATCATGGAAGCAAAATAGCCTTCGACCAAGAAGGAATTGCAATCACTGCTGGGCAAAATAAACTTCTTAAGGAGGTTTATATCAAACCTAAGTGGCAAGACATAAGCCTTCTCACCTTTTCCGTGAATGGACAAAGAAGGATTTGAATGGGGGCAAGCTCAACAAGAAGCCTTCAACAAGATCAAGTGTCACACCCCAATTTTGACTCTGAATCATTTTATCTGGCGCATTTAATCACATTATCAAAGTAGGATATAGGAGTCGATCACCTTTGCATTTTAAGTCAATTAGTTTGTTAACCTTCATAGTCATGCATTGTTTCTATTCAATTTTATCGTTCAATGTTTTTGTAATTTAACTTTAATATTTAGTTAAATCATGATCATAGTTTATTTAGGACTAGTTCTAATTTATTCTAATTGGTTTATTAATTTAGTTAAATTAGTATATTTTGATTCGTTTGTAATTAGTTCATTTTTGTTTTAGTTATTTTTGATAAATTTAATATTTAATTAGATTTTTTTTAGTTTATTTTTGTTTCATTTTAATTAGCTTAATTGTTTATTTAGTTTAGTTAGATTTAATTTAATTATAATTTAATAGTAATTTAATTCTCAATTTAGTTTAATCTTTAATTAGTTAACATTTAATTAATTTGATTTCTTTTTATTAATTGTTTTCCTTTTTATTTAAAAAAATAATAATACAAAAAATAGAGGGTTTTGTTTTGTTTTTAGTTCGGTCAACCAAACACTAATAAAACAAGCCTATCATTTGTACCCTTACATCAAGTATCCAAAGTTTTCTTTACAAAAAAATACAAGGGAAATAGGCAGGTGAGCAAAACAACCAGAACACTCCATACCAAACTCAGCGTACAATCACAACCTGTTGTATTTTCCCAATGGCTGTACACCCTGTGGACAACTCAAGCCTACACTACTCTAAAGTTTTTCACCAAATTGTATGTACAATACCTGCAAAATAAAAAGGGACAGCTCATCCAAAACAGTCTCATTCTTCTCCTACAAGAACCCAAACACTAATCCATCCTTAAGAGAATGACCAAAAATCTCTTCGAAGATATACACCTTTACACACCTTCACACAAAAAAAAACAGAGAGAAATCTGCTAAAAAAATATGAAAAAAAGCTTGAAGCTTCACTTAAAAAACTCAGAAAAATACAAAAAAAAAACAAAAAAAAAAGAACCATTTTTCAACACCTTTCACCTTTCACATTTCTTCATCAAACAATTAATACACCTTTCATCATATACAAAATAAATTTCTGCCACCCCATCAACCATAACCTCCAAATCCGAGGATCACTTCGACCTACACAACATCAAATTTCAAACACAGAAATCAACCTTCAACCTCCATAACCATATAACTCCACCACTACCACTACCACAAAACCAAAACAACAAGGAAACAAACAAAGGGAGGAAACAGAGAAAAAACATGACAAAAACCTCACCTTCAGAGTTTGAAAAAAAACTCAACTCAATCCAAAACACCACCCGAAAACAGAAGAAGAAGAAGAAAGAATCGTTGAAAATCGAAAGCCACCGCCGTCGATCCGGAAAACCGTTCGCCATCACACAAACCATCACTTCAAACCACCGAGAAAAACCCCTTTCACCGCGAAAAAAAACCCTTCATCGCGAAACAACCAAGCCATCGCACAAACCCACCAAATCGGTGCCGTAAAAAACTGATCGGAGAGAGAGACCGATCGAAATTCTGAGGGTGGGTCTTCATTCTCTTTTTCTTGCAGAAACCGTGTGGTTCAGGTGAAAAGGGGAAAAGGAAACCTTGTTTTCAAACTTTTCATATTTTTGGTTTTATGTTCTATTTTATATTTATTTGTTTGAAAAAACCTTTTTACTGTATTTTTGTTTCATTTGATTTTGTTTGGGCTTCTTATAAGCTCATATTATCCTAAACCCACTGAATTTCATTATGCACGCTCACACACCGATATCACACACAGTCCCCCTATTTTCTCTTTTTAATTTCTTTTTTAAATTTGTAAACTCTATTTGTCTTCATTATTTTAGTTTGTGTTGTTTTTAATATTTTAGTTTCTTTATGATTTTGCTTTGTTATTATCACTTGGAAAATTTTATTAAAAAATATATGTTAGATAATTATTTAGTAATTTATCCATTTATTTTTTTTCTCTTTTCGGGCCGATGATATAACAAAAAGTCAGGATTAAGTCGATTCCGATAAGTCGATAAATTATGACCAATATGAGGCCTATTTAGCTTAGTTTATTTTATTTCATATTTTATTTCATTTTATTTATTTTATTTTCGCATTTTAATACAATATAAACACTCTACTCCTTATAGAACCATTCTAACATTGAATTGGTTCTAAGGTAGTTAACGAGCTACATCTCGATGCCTCCGATTAATTTCAAACTCCAATGGTTCTGAATAATTAAGACACTGCACACATGCTTTCTCTTGGGAAAATTACAACAAGTCCCTTTATTTCATCGCAATCCCGTGTAATATATTTGTACCCCTCTCCCGATTTCCATTTGTACGCAATTTATTTATCCGCTTGTATTTTATTGTTTCGATCGCTAGGAGCATCCTTAGGGACTAGTTTAGATCTCACCTTAGTTCGCGAACCCTTGGTCCAACACCAAGTGGTTTCACTCGCACACTTGCACATTCCATTCGGTTAAGGTTTCGTATTACTAGGAGAACCCCCTATGGAATAGGAATTGAATCTACTTAATCAATCAAACAATTAACCTCCATTTGCATTTCTCCCATAAGTCGAGTGTTTCGCGCATCACCATCTAACCTTTATAACTTAATCAACATTCAAACTATTCTCATAACAAATACGAAAGAACTAAACTCTGGAGTCTACCATTCCACGGGTTCTTGAATGGATCATTCCTGAGGCTCGCCCCATGGGACGTGGTTCATTCGCCCTTTCATTCTTAAAACACCTAATCTTACAAATAAAAGTACGAAAGAACTGAATTCTGGAGTCCAGCATTCGACATAATTCTTGAATGAATAATTCCTGAGGCCAGCCCCATGGGACGTGATTCATTCGCCCTTTCATACTCAAAACACTCAAAACGTAACGCCTTCAAAGAGATGAGACATGATTCATCTCCATAGGAAAGATGTTCCTCCTATTCCCACAAACACAAAAATCAATTTTCTCAAACAATTTATCTCAAGGAAGAATGTGAAATCACTTGTTGATCATATATCTAAGTTTGAAGCTTTTTCCATCTTCTATTTTTTCCCTTAAATGTTTGTGGTGGAATAGGTGAGATATCTCCCTAAAAGATGATGACTTGTCTCTTTCTTTCTAATCCAACTTAAAACCAACCCAACAAATACAAAAAATCATTTTCACAATAAGAAAATGAGAGAACTGAATTTTGGTAGTCTAGCATTCCACATAACTCTTGAATGAATCCTTCTTGAGCCCTCCCCATGGGACGTGATTCATTCTCCCTCTCGTATTTCAAGACACTTAATTATCACATATCAAATAATGAAAGAACTGAATTCTGGAGTCTAGCATTCCACGGGTTCTTGAGTGGATCATTCCTGAGGCCAGCCCCACGGGACGTGATTCATTCTCCCTTTCATTCTTAAAATACTAAACAAGATCAAACACTTTTTCTAAACGAACATTGTTTAAGCTCTCTCTATCTCGCAGACAAGCTAGCGCTTCAGCCTCCTATCGCAAGCAAATAAGCCAATGCTTAACAGTTAGAAAGTAGTTTAAACAATCATTCATTAAAAAACACCAACAAACCATAGTAGCACAAACTATGAAGCTCTGACTTTCCCATTGCACAAGGGAATACCAAGGCACGGGGATTTTTATCCTTCGCGAGCACAATAATAAAAAAAATTAATCATTTCTCCGTCATAGATCACCATAATAAAAAATTAACCTTTTCTCCATAATAATAATAATCATTAAAAACATTCATTTCCCTTAAAAGAAACATCTTAGTAAACCATTTAGAAGACAAAGACATAAATCAACATTTAATCTCATAGTTAGACTAAGAGGTTCACGTTGAGTATAACGGACGTGAGGGGTGCTAATACCTTCCCCTTGCGTAAACGAATCCCGAACTTAGAATTTGGTTTCATTGACGATTTCTTATCCTTATTAGGTTGTGTCTATATCTCCCTTTTATTTAGTTAGAATAAATAGAATTAGGTGGAGACTCTTTTGTTCCTTCCACGTCCATCGCGAGGATCTTATTTTCCGAGGTACAACATCTGGTGACTCTGCTCGAGACTAGCTCCATGCGAGAGAGAGTCGGGCCAAACTTAGCTAAACGTGCGCTTATTTATTGATTTTTATCTTATTTGTCTTCTCTATATTTGTTACCTTCATTATATATGCTTGTTTATTTATCGCTTTCTCTTATTACTCAGTGTTATACTTGCTTATGGGATCTTGGGATTATATCACAAGTAAAAGTCAAGCTTTGGAAAAAGAAGAGGGAACACCTAGGTTAGAATTGGTAGTTATTAGTGTTAGTCTCCAAGGACTCGCTTATTGAGGGCCTAGCATGAAAGCTCCCCAGATAGTAGACCTATTCGTAGATCTTGTCGTAACGCAGCTAGCCTGTCACGTGACTTGATTCATGAAAGGGTTGTGACTCTGGGATCCACTGCTAAGAACCAGTGTCTATATTGGTCGTTGTGTAGTGTTAGTCTCTAAGGGATCGCCCCTTGAGGGCCTAACATGAGAACGCCACTCAAGGTAGACCTTATTGTCATTATCGTCATAATGCAGCTAGCATGCGGCAGGGCATTAGTACGATAAACGTATGTGGCCTTGAGTATCCTAAACCATCACCGTAGAAACTATCCCGTGAGTGGGTTTTATGGGTACATAATATAGAACCAATCTCTTACAACCTACCAATTAAGAGTTCTCGAGTTACTCCAGCTTTTGAATCTGATTCTACCTGGGATCCCAAGTACTTGCATTGCATCCATTAGCATACCATTGCATCTGCATTGCATATCATATGCATTTTCCAAATAAACTCAGCCGTCCACTTATCCTTGTTAGTCAGTCGATTTCCAGGCATTTGTACCAAGATCAAAAACGTTACTAAAGGACAATGGAGAGGAAAAAGATGGTTGATCCCATGCCAGGCTTTACTATGGTGACTAACCCAATATACGATTTTCCCCTGACTATGCTCCTCAAAAGATGGGTGCCACAACTCAAATCCAACCAGTACATGTCTCGTCATCAAGTAGAATCCCCATTGTGCAGAAGAACCCGACTATTCATGTTAACCCTCAATTTATAAGGGAAATACCAAATTCTCAAGGTGCTCACATGATAACCAAAAAGGAACGTTCTCAAGGAATTGAAATCGTAGAAATATGTCAGGATTTTGAGAAGCGATTGGATTTCATGGAAGGTTCTAACACAATGAGGCTGAAGGATATGTGTTTGGTATCCGGTATTGTTATACCTCCAGGGTTTAAAATGCCCAACTTCGAGAAGTACAATGAAGATAGTTATCCAAAGCTCCATTTGGCTATGTTCTTCCAAAAAATGGTTCCCTATACTCATGAAGATAAGTTGATGATTCATTATTTTCAAGACAGTTTGAGTAAGGCATCATTGGACTGGTACATGAAGCTGGAAAAGAGTCATATTCATTCATGGGAAGATATATCAGATGTTTTTGTGAAGCGGTACAAGTACAACTTAGATGTGGCTCCGAATAGAAGACAATTGTTGAGTATGTCTCAGAAAGACAATGAATCCTTTAGAGGATATGAACAACGGTGGAGATAATTGGCAGCCCAAGTGCAACCACCACTCTTAGACAGGGAGTTAGTTGACATGTTCATGGATACCCTACAGAGTTCATACTTCGAAAAAATGGTGGGCATTGTGTCATCATACTTTTCTGACTTGGTGAAAGTTGGAGAACGCATCAAGAGAGGCCTTAAGAATGGAAAAGTACAAGACGCCTCAAGCAACCAGGCTAGTGAGAATGAATCCCTCAGCAACCCCCAAGAGGAAGAAGGGGATGTAATCAATGCAGTCATGGCAGATGTCAAGTATTCATGTGGTGCATCAGCAAGACCCTATGGTCCTCCATCTTTTCAACAATCACCATTTTGTATGCCTCACTATCCTTGTAGACAACCAACAATGTTTAGGGTGCCTTACCAACAACCCTAGATTTCTCCTCATCAAAGTCAGAGAGCCCAAAGTCGAGGATATCTGAATCAACATCAGAGTCAACATAAGCCTCGCAACAATTTGGAAAGAAGGAATGCTTCTCTTCATCCAATACCTTTATCATACACTCAACTTCTGCAACCTTTGATTCAAATCTCATTGGTGGTTCCCAAGTCTCTCAAGCCTTTGCCAGAGCCGTACCCACCTGAGTATAATCCACATGAGAAATGTGGATATCATGCTGGATCATTTTCAGAAGGAAACCTGGTGGTGCATGTCAACCTCTCGCCTGAGTGAGTGAAAAGACTCTTTGGGGCATCTCTTGAAGATAGTAAATCAAAACATGTTTCAATTCCCTAAAGCTGGAAATTCTCTATTTGTTTAAGCATTGTTGTATTTTTGCATGTTAATTTTGCATTTTCTTGTAAGCATTGTTGTTTTTTAATTGGCAAGATTAGTGAAGTATTTATGCATATTTTGAATCAATCCATTCGTATTCACTCGTTTTCTTTCATTGTTATAACAAAAAACCAAAATATATTTCTCCCATTTATTTATCTTTATCAAACTATTGTTTTAGAAAATATTGGAGGGAGGATGATGAAAACCAGATACCTGAATGTTCCATTTGTATGGTTTCAATTAAAACTGTGCCAATGATGTACAGGCATTGTTTCAAATTCCTAAACACTGGTGAAATAAGGATGATAATCCTTCGCTAACCCCTTCGAGCTTAGAAGTAGGAGTTTTCTTTTTTTCAAAAGTGCAAAATCTCTTAATTTTAAACCTGGGGCAGGGTAGTTAGTTCAGTTAATCTAACTGCGTTCAATCTTCAAGAGATTCAGTCCATCATTAAAGAAGGATCAGCTACCTACTTTCCTCCGCACGTCAATGAAGTCATGAAGAGCCAAAAGTTCATAGTAATGATTCCAAATCTTCCAGTAAAATGGAAGCTAAAACCGTTCAACAAAAGAATGAAGTAAAAAAAAAGAGGAAATGCAAAGAAAAATCCCGCTAAGTCAAAAACCAGAAAATATGACTTAGGAAAAAAAATTTAGGGCATTTCAATGAAATAAAGTCAAGTAAAAGAAGTCATCAAATTTTCTACAAAGCAGAGACGAAGCAAGGTGGCTGCCATCACTTTTAAATCCTGATCCTTATCATGCAGCGTCAAAAGACTTATGAGATATGAATGCGTATGTCAGAATTAACTGAACATAGGATTGAAGTTTATCACAAAGATTGGGTGGGTACAAATAACTTTTGATCCTTTTATCCTTTATTTCATAAACCATGAACCAAGTCACACTACAACCCTTAAAAGACCTAATTGAGACAGGGTTTATCTTGAAAGCATACTACAACAAGGTTGTGCTAACCTGACTCCTAACTATCTTTATTAATCATTTGTATTGATCACTTCATCTACCATTCCATAAATGGTTGGATCCATTTCTTATTTTAATCATTGATTTTTCCACTATATATCACCATCATACCAATAAATTGTGATTTCAAAACTTTCATAAATGTTGCATTAAAATTGCCAATTTTTAAATAAATAATGTTTATTTGCAAGTCAATTCAGCATCAAGGAAATCCCAACAAATTCATCCAGTTGGGGAATTTAACTTGGTAAAAGAAGCCCATCCAAGGGCAACCACTTCAAGAACCAGTCAATCCGGATTAATCTCTCCAAGAGTCAGCTACCTAGAGGCTGAACCGAGGGCCAGTCTCATATATTCAAGCACCGGTGCAACCATTTCAAAGGCCATGTCATGGCAAGTTGTTTCCAAACCTTTTGGTGAAGAGGATATGTTCAAAGACCCATTAATTTGGGGCAAGATGAATCACACAGGGGCAAATCCTCTCCATGCCTTCAAACTGCTCGAGTAAGTCATACATCAACAAACTTTGAGTTATGGATAGGTGTGAGGAATCTTGTTGTCATCTTTGTCTCCTTCTAAATAGTCATCTGCAAAAAGAACTGTTCCATCCAATACCCACACAGGGGCATATTTGGAAACCTTTGAGTCAGAGCATAAATCATTCTCATGCATTAATCACGTCGCTTCGCTCGTAGCATTAAGCCCTGCTATCATCTTATTCATCTAGCATATGCCCATAACATGAAAAAGTAAAACACAAGCAAACTAGTTCCCGTCTGCTATTTCTTTTGAAAGTTACTTCAGAGTCATTTCTCGTCTGACAGTCATTTTTTACTCAATTTCTCATCTGGTATTTCATTTGAAATTTATTTAAGAGTCAGTTCTTTTCTGACAGTCAGTTTTTACTCCAGTTCTCGTCTAGTATTTCATTTGAAATTTATTTGAAAGTTAGTTCTCGTCTGACAATCAGTTTTTTAACTCCAGTCCCCGTCTAGTAGTCAATTTCTTTTCAAACTAGTTCTTGTCTAGTGGCCCATTTCAAACCAGTTCCCGTCTGGTATTTCATTTAAAAGTTATTTGATAGTCGGTTCTCGTCTGACAGTCATTTTTTTCAAAATCCAATGCAAAACCAATTCTTGTTTGGTAGACCATTTCCAAAGTCAGTTCCCGTCTGACAATGAATTAAAAGAAACCAATTCTCGTTTAGCATGTCAAAAAAATCCATTTTTTGTTTGCCTTTATTACTACTGATATCTCATTCGGGTCCATTTGTCTTTAGCACTGTTAAGCTGGTTATAAAACCATTTGCTTACGGTTTAAGTCCATTTAATTTGGCACATACTCGTGTTTTCTTGATGGTTCCTAAAGGTCTTCTCTGAACTCTTCGTTTAAGGAATTTCCAGAGGTTGGATGTTTTGTCTTGATGAAAACTCCAACATTTCTTACCTTTATTCGTAGTGTCAGCTGGTCGCATCGAGCCGTTGCGCATTCACTTTGAATATTGTTTTTCTCCATTCTTAGTGTCAGTTGGTTGCATAGAGTCGTTGCACATTCACTTTGAATGTTTATTTTGTTGTTATTCTTAGTGTCAGTTGGTCGCATTGAGCCGATGCGCATTCACTTTGAATATCCTGTTTATTTATTCTTGGTGTTAATCGGTCTCGAACCCGTTGCGCATTCACCTTGAATTTTCTTTCTATCCTTAGTGTTAGCAGTCACACTTGAACCTGCTAAGCCATCACTTTGGACGTTCAATTTTTTTATCTAACCTTTATTCGTAGTGTCAGTTGGTCGCATCGAGCCGCTGCACATTCACTTTGAATATTTTGTTGGTGTTATTCGTAGTTTCAGTTGGTCGCATAGAGCCGTTGCGCATTCACTTTGAATATCCTGTTTATTTATTCTTGGTTTTAACCGGTCTCGAACTCGTTGTGTATTTACCTTGAATTTTATTTCTATGCTTAGTGTTAGCAGTCACACTTGAACATGCTAAGCCATCACTTTGGACGTTCAAATTTTTTATATGACCTTTATTCGTAGTGTCAGCTGGTCGCATCGAGCCGCTGCCCATTCACGTCAAATATTTTGTTTTTTCCATTCTTAGTGTCAGTTGGTCGCATCGAGCCACTGCACATTCACTTTGATTATTATGTTCTCATTCATAGTTTCAGTTGGTCGCATAGAGCCATTGCGCATTCACTTTGAATGTTTTCCTTTGTTATTATTCATAGTGTCAGCTGGTTGCATCGAGCCACTGCGGATTCACTCTGAATGTTTTCCTTTGTTATTATTCATAGTTTCAGTTGGTCGCATAGAGCCGTTGCGCGTTCACTTTGAATATTATGTTGTTTTCATTTGTAGTGTCAATTGGTCACATAGAGCCACGGTGCATTCACTTCGAATTTTATTGGTGTTATTCATAGTGTCAGTTTGTCCTACCAAGCCGTTGTGCCTTCACTTTGAATATCCCGTTTATTTATTCTTAGTGTTAACTGGTCTTGAAGTCGTTGCGCATTCACCTCGAATTTTCTTTATATCTTTAGTTTTAGCAGTCACACTTGAACCTTCTAACCCATCGCTTTGGATGTTTATGTCTTACCCTATTGTTATTCTTAGTGTTAGAGCCGCTGCTCGTTCACTTTGAATATGTTTTTTGTTTTATTTCTCAATGTCAATGGGTCGCATTGAGTCGTTGATTTACCACTACGATTATTTCCGGGTCTTTATATTCCTGGCGTCAGTAGGTCGCATCGAGCCATTGTACTTTTACTTTGATATTTTCTTGCCATCCTAAGGGTCAGTTTGTTCGTTGAACCAACACCTTGGTTTTCCTTTTGTTTATCGTCTTTTGTTATTCTCAGTGTCAACAGTTACACTTGAACCTGTTGATTTATCACTTTGAATACTTCCCGTTTTTGTTTCTTTGTCCCTAGCGTATGTCATCCCTAGTGAGTCTTTTACTTTTGGTCATCAACATATCTTATACTTATCATCCATATCATATCATCTGCATTCAGGGACAAAAACCGGGTCTTTTTAATATTTAATTATCTCCCACTGTGATCATACGAAGATTAGTCATCTTCATATTCTCTGGTTGAAGATACTTAAATAGGGGCAACTGTCACACCCCAATTTTGACCCTGAATCATTTTATCTGGCGCATTTCATCGCATTATCAAAGTAGAACATAGGAGTCGATCACATTTGCATTTTAAGTCAATTAGTCTGTTAACCTTCATAGTCATGCATTGTTTCAATTCAATTTCATCGTTCAATGTTTTTGTAATTTAACTTTAATATTTAGTTAAATCAAGATCATAGTTTATTTAGGACTAGTTCTAATTTATTCTAATTGGTTTTTTAATCTAGTTTAATTGGTAAATTTTGATTCGTTTGTAATTAGTTCATTTTTGTTTTAGTTATTTTTGATAAATTTAATATTTAATTAGCTTTTTTTTTAGCTTTTTTTTTCATTTTAATTAGCTTAATTGTTTATTTTGTTTATTTAGATTTAATTAAATTAAAATTTAATAGTAATTTAATTCTCAATTTAGTTTAATCTTTAATTAATTTGATTTCCTTTTATTAATTGTTTTCCTTTTTTATTTTAAAAATAATAATACAAAAAATAGAGGGCTCTGTTTTGTTTTTAGTTCGGTCAACCAAAAACTTATAATACCAGCCTATCATTTGTACCCCTACATCAAGTATCCAAAGTTTTCTTTACAAAAAAAATACAAGGGAAATAGGCAGGTGAGCAAACAACCAGAACACTCCATACCAAATTCAGCTTACAATCACAACCTGTTGTATTGTGCCAATGGATGTACACCCTGTGGACAACTCAAGCCTACACTACTCTAAAGTTTTTCACCAAAATGTATGTACAATACCTGCAAAATAAAAGGGACAGCTCATCCAAAACAGTCTCGTTCTTCTCCAACAAGAACCCAAACATCAATCCATCCTTAAGAGGATGACCGAAAATCTCTTCGAAGATACACACCTTCACACAAAAAAAAACAGAGAGAAATCTACTAAAGTTTTTCGAAAACAAAGCTTCAAGCTTCACTTAAAAAACTCAGTAAAATACAAAAAAGGAGAACCATTTTTCAACACCTTTCACCTTTCACATTTCTTCATCAGACCATTAATACACCTTCCATCATATATAAAATAACTTTCGGCCACCCCATCAACCATAACCTCTAAATCCGAGGATCACTTCGACCTGCACACCATCAAATTTAAAATACATAAATCAACCTCCAACCTCCATAACCATATAAATCCACCACTTACACTACCACAAAACCAAAACAACAAGGAAACGAAAAAAGGGAAGGAAACAGAGAAAAAACATGAAAAAAAAACCTCACCTTCAGAGTTTGAAAAAAAACTCAACACAATCCAAAACACCACTCGAAAATAGAAGAAGAAAAAGAAGAAGAAAGAATTGTTGAAAATCGAAAGCCACCACCGTCGATCCGGAAACCCGTTCGCCATCACACAAACCATCACTTCAAACCACCGTGAAAAAACCCTTTCACCGAGAAAAAACCCTTCACCACGAAACAACCAAGCCATCACACAAACCCACCAAATCGACGTTGTAAAAGTATGATCGGAGAGAGAGACCGATCGAAATTGTGAGGTGGGTCTTTATTCTCTTTTTCTTGAAGAAACTGTGTGGTTGAGGTGAAAAGGGGAAAAAGAAACCGTGTTTTCAACTTTTTCATATTTTTTATTTTATGTTCCTTTTTATATTTATTTGTTTAAAAAAAACCTTTTTACTGTATTTTTGTTTCATTTGATTTGGTTTGGGCTTCTTATAAGCTCCTATTATCCTAAACCCACTGAATTTCATTATGCACGCTCACACACCGATATCACACCCAGCCGCCATGTTTTCTCTTTTTAATTTCTTTTTTAAATTTGTTAAACTTTATTTGTCTTCATTATTTTAGTTTGTGTTATTGTTAACATTTTAGTTTCTTTATGATTTTGCTTTATTATTATCACTTGGAAAATGTTATTAAAAAATATATGTTAGATAATTATTTAGTAATTTATCAATTTATTTTTTTTCTCTTTTCGGGCCGATGATATAAGAAAAAGTCACGATTAAGTTGAAATAAATGGATCATTCCCGAGGCTCGCCCCACGAGACGTGATTCATTCGCCCTTTTGTTCTTAAAAACACCTAATCTTACAAATAAAAATACGAAAGAACTGAATTCTGGAGTCCAGCATTCGACATAATTCTTGAATGAATCGTTCCTGAGGCCATCCCCACGGGACTTGATTCATTCGCCCTTTCATACTCAAAATACTCAAAACTTAACGCCTTCAAAGAGATGAGACATGATTCATCTCTATAGGAAAGATGTTCCTCCTATTCCCACAAATACAAAAATCAATTTTCTCAAACAATTTCTCTCAAGGAAGAATGTGGCAATCACTTATTGATCATATATCCAAGTTTTGAAGCTTCTTCCATCTTCTATTTTTTCCCTTAAATGTTTGTGGTGGAATAGGTGAGATATCTCCCTCAAAGATGACCACTTGTCTCTTTCTTTCTAATCCAACTTAAAACCTACCCAACAAATACAAAAAATCATTTTCACAATAAAACAACGAGAGAACTGAATTCTGGAATCTAGCATTCCACATAATTCTTAAATGAATCATTCCTGAGGCCCGCCCCATGGGACGTGATTCATTCACCCTGTCATATTTCAAGACACTTAATTATCACATATTAAATAATGAAAGAACTGAATTCTGGAGTCTATCATTCCACGGGTTCTTGAGTGGATCATTCCTAAGGCCAACCCCACGGGACATGATTCATTCGCCCTTTCATTCTTAAAATACTAAACAAGATAAAACTTTTTTTCTAAATGAACATTGTTTAAGCTCTCTTTATCTCGCAGACAAGCTAGTGCTTCAGCCTCCTATCGCGAGCAAATAAGCCAATGCTTAGCAGTTAGAAAACGGTTTAAACAATCGTTCATTAAAAAACACCAACAAACTGTAGTAGCACAAACTACGAAGCTCTGAGTTTCCCATTGCACAAGGGAATACGTAAGCACAGGGATTTTTATCCTTCACGAGCACAATAATAAAAAATTTAATCATTTCTCCCTCATAGATCACCATTATAAAAAATTAACCTTTTCCCCATAACAATAATAATAATTAAAAACATTCATTTCCCTTAAAACAAACATCTTAATAAACCATATAGAAGACAAAGACATAAATCAACATTTAATCACATAGTTAGACTAAGAGGTTCCCGTTGAGTATAACGGACGTGAGGGGTGCTAATACCTTCCCCTTGCGTAACCGACTCCCAAACTTAGAATTTGGTTTCGTTGACCATTTCTTATCCTTATTAGGTTGTGTCTATATATCCCTTTTCTTTAGTTAGAATAAATAGAATTATGTGGCAACTCTGTTGTTCTTTCCGCGTCCATCGCGAGGATCATATTTTTTGAGGTACGACATCAAGGAATACTTGAGTCACCCTCCAATTCTTTCTCCACCTTGTAGGAAGAAAAGTAAGAGATTGTACATTGCTATTTCAGATAGAACTTTAGGGAGTATGTTATCCCAAGAGGATGATAGTGGTGTCAAAAGAGCCATTTATTACCTTAGTAGAGTTTTAAATGATGCAGAAACTAGGTATAGCATGATATAGAAATTATGCCTATGTTTGTATTATTCTTGTACTAAATTAAAGCAATATATAAAACCAGTTGATGTTTATGTTTCTTCTCGCTTTGATGTTATAAAACATATGTTGTCCAAACCTATTTTGCACAATCGAATTGAAAAATGGGCACTAGCATTAACTGAATATTCATTAACTTATAAACCTTTAAAAGCTGTAAATGGGCAAGTGGTTGCAGACTTCATTGTCGACCACTCTATAAATGGAAGTACTTTAAATTATCTAGAGATTGAGCCCTGGAAGTTGTACTTCGACGGGTCTAGTCATAAAGATGGGACTGGAATAGGGGTATTAGTTATTTCTCCTAATAAAATTCCAACAATACTTAAGTATAAAATTAATGGCCATTGTTCTAACAATGAAGCTGAATGTGAGGCTTTAATAGTTGGACTTGAAGTATTGTTGGAATTGGGGGCAACTCATGTTTGAAATAATGGGAGATTCAGAGTTGGTAATAAAATAAGTCACCAAAGAATACAAATGCATAAAAGAAAATTTGATCATGTATTTTGTAGTGGTAAATAGACTGCTGAAAAAATTTGAAGCAGTTACCTTACGACACATTTCTAGACTAGAAAATCAAGTCTCAAATGAGTTGGCTCAAATTGCATCGGGGTATAAAATTTCAAAAGAAAAATTACAAAGTGAAATTGAGGTCAGAGGAAGAGTTGTGTCAGTAGGATTGGCCCCCATCAGATTAAGAAGAGACTAAGCTTGGGTATGCTGAAGAAGAATGTTTTATAATATTGACAGCCGATAGCATAAGTAATAAGGATTGGAGAAAACCTATAATGGACTATTTAGAAAATCCAACAGCTTCGACAATAAGGAAGATCAGATACCAAGCCTTGAGTTATGTTCTCTCGGGGAATGAATTATTTAAAAAGACTCCTGAAGGAGTATTGTTTAAATGCCTTAGCAAAGTTGAGGCATATTTAGCTCTCTCAATTGTCCATAGTGGGGCATGTAGAGAACACCAAGTAGGCCATAAAATGAAGTGGCTGTTATTTCGACAGGGTATGGATTGGCCTACTATATTGAAAGATTGTAATGAATTTGCTCAAATATGTCAAGAATGTCAAGTGCATGCTGGCATTCAACATGTTCTTGCAAGTGAATTGCATTCGATTGTGAAACCTTGGCCCTTTAGAGGATGGGCTTTGGACTTGGTTGGAAAAATTCGACCAGCATATCCAAAGAACCATAAATACATTTTGGTAGGAATTAACTATTTCTCTAAATGGGTCAAAGTTATTCCATTTCCAAATATTGATCAAGAAGATGTAATTAAGTTCATTCAGAAGCATTTCATATATAGATAAGGGATCCAGAAACAATTACTACTAACCAAGGATTTGTGTTTAGTGGTTGAAAGATGCAAGAGTTTTCCACAGAAATGAGCTTTAAACTTTTGACATCTATGCCTTATTATGCCCAGGCTAATGGCCAGGTCGAAGCAGCAAATAAGATATCCATTAGTTTGATCAAGAAATACATGGGTAAGATGCCAAGAAATTGGCATAAGACATTGGACCAAATCCTTTGGGCATGTCGAACTTCACCTAAAGAAACAACCAATACTACCCCATTTCGAATTACTTATGGGTATGATGCAGTTTTGCCTCTTTAAATCTACCTTCAATCCACAAGAATTCAAAGGCATCATGAGATTCCATCTGAAGTTTATTGGAATATGATGCTAGATGAATTGTTGGATTTGGACGAAGAGAGACTTCATGCCTTAGAGTCACTAGAAAGGCAGAAGAGAATAGTAGAGAAATCCTATAATAAAAAGGTCAAGTTAAAGACTTTTTCAATTGGTGAATTAGTATGGAAGGTAATTTTGCCCAGGGATCGAAAAAGTAGATCTTTAGGGAAATGGTCACCCAAATGGGAGAGTCCCTTTCAAGTTGCTAAGGTATTTAGTAACAATGCTTATGAGATACATGAGATTGAAGCTGATATAAGAATCTTGAAAGTAAATGGGAAATATTTAAAGAGATATAGGCCAATGCTTCAAGATATTCAAATAAAAGCATAAAATTTCATTAAACATTAAGGGGCCACAAATGGCCTACAAATACAGAAATTCAAAACATGGTCAATAACAAGAAAAGAAAAAAAACTACATTACTCAATATCTTTCTAGTTAATGGAGTTAAGATAAGTGATGTAGTCTTCATCAGCTTCATCATCTAGGTTTTAACCTTTTGGAGGTTCCTTCTTGGGAGCTTTTGACTTGATCACTTTTGCTTTGGAGCAAGTAGTCACCCCAGTGGAAGTGCTGGAAGAAGCATCACTCTTGCCTTCAGAAGCATTCGTTGGCTTAACTGGTTCAACTTCACCCATTTTCTTCATAGAACTGCTCATGTTTGGTGTTTGGTGAAGAAGATGAATTCAGTGAAGATGTATTTATAGAGGAAACTCATATACGCTGATTGGCTAATCAAAAGGCGGCTAAAAATCATGTGAATTCTTCCTTGGGAATAGAACCTTAAAAGGTACATTGTAGGTATAACTTTAAATGGTAATTTGTGCCATGTAGTTATACAAGTTATTAAAAGTTGTAGCATTGCCACAGTAACCACGATCAAGGCAATATTGCTTTGGATCCAAGGTTAAGTCGAATTTTCGACTTGAGGGTTGTTCAATAGTCATTTAAAAAAGTTTAGTTATACAGAGAAATAAAATGCAAGTCGAATAATAATAAAATGGCTTGAACCATAAATTAAAAAGGCTAAAATAATGCCCAAAATTTCATTGCATAAAAGGCCTTGTTAGGGCCAAGATATTAATACATAAGAAGAAACATGAATTCTAAATAATACAAAAGTCATTGGAATCAGAAAGGGAGTTTCTCTTGCAGCTGAATAAAGTTGAACTTTTGAGTTTGGAGACGATTCTCGCATAGAGCCTTGTCAAGCTTGGATGTCAAAAGCTCTTTGTCAAGATGTTCAACAACATCAATGAGGTTTATGGTGCACTTTAGCTCAACCTCCAATCCAGTACTATCAGACTTGCTCAACTCAAGGTTGCGTTGTTCAACTGCAGATATTTTGCTTTGGAGCTCCTCAATATCCTTCTTCCACATTTCAATGGCCATTTCATTAGCATTTTTTCCTTTTTCCTCTTTGGCCTTGATGAGCTCTAGGCTTTTGACATGAGCCTCAGCTTCCACATTTCAATGGCCATTTCATTAGCGGTTTTTCCCACCTGCAGATCCTGTACTTAGAGAAATTTTGAGTTTGGAATATTTGCTAAGTGTTAGTGGGATTCGACCAACGCATGATTCGATGTAAAATGGCAGTTACTCAAATTGAGTACATTCAAGCCTTGGAGGGAAAATATGTAATTTTAAATTCAAAGATAAGGACAAGTGTTTCAAGATAAAGCTCATTCAACATGCAAAGTGACAAGTGTCACAATCTTAGGAGAAAACCGTCGAAAATGGTTACTTTGTATATCTATAAATAGCTTTGTCTAATGTTAGAATAAGTGTGTGTGGAAATCATATTTTACTAATAACTCCATAACACTCAAAGTATCCGCGTGTAGAGAAAAGAGTGTAGTAAGAATGTACGTGATGTAAACACCACCACTTTATCTTCAATGTCATTTATGATTTAAATCATTTATCATTCAAAGCCTTTATTTTCAATGTCATTTATCATGCAAAATCATTTATCTTCAAGTCTTTTATGTTAAAGCATTTATCTTTCAAGTCATTTACTTTTCAAGCAATTTACTGCATTCCATTTACAATTCTTTCCTTTTTAACATTCTTGTCTTGCACTTATCTTTTCTTTACATTTTCAGTCATTTAAACTTTCTTGCCTTGCATTTATCCTTTCAGTTTATCTTTTCATTTACTTTGAAAGCTTTTTTAACATTTATTGCACTTAACATTTATTTATGCATTTCCTCTCTTCTACTTTAATTTCTTACTTTTACTACCTTCTGAATCCTGTCGAAGGATTCATGACGTTTTCCCAAAAATATTACAATTACCAGAACGATTAGCACGTATCATAGGATCAATCTGGTCGATCCTGTGAGTAACTGAGGGTATTTTAGTATCTTCAGAGAACCAGAGGTTGTTTACCAATTTTGGGGGTAAACACTTTCCAATATCATTAATGAAGGATAATTTTGTAAAATCATTCATAATTTATTTTTTCAATACTATAATTATTACATTTCTTAATAAATGTGAAAAGTTAAAAACGACTTATGATAAAAAACGGAGAGAGTTGTGAATAACTAAATCAAATTTTTTAGAATCAAACTTCAAAAAGTTAAAGTTAAAATCATTTCAATTTATTAGTTCACCCAAATTTAAATTCAATCCTCAAAAAGTTTGTTCTCACTTTGAATTCTAAATCATGAACGACTTGAAACTTTTTTTTGGTTAGAGAGATATTGTAAGGGTGGAGTATTATGAACATGCTTGATTCTAATTGTGGTTGTGATTGAGAATTTTTTAGACTTGGAGATTTTAAGCATTGATTCCACAAAATCAAATATATTGTGATTTTTGAAGTTGTGTTGGAGGTGGAGAAAAGACTACTTAGGTTATGTTGAGTCAATGACATTGTTATAGTTCAGTGTTATTCTTTACATTTGAAATATATGTTTATTGAGTTTTATATTGTTTGTTTAATCAAGTATCTTTGTTCCAATTATTTCTCTTTTTTTTTTATTTTGTTTTTTAAAGACAAATATTAATTAAAATTAATAATCTTCCGCTTGTAGTTGGTTCTAAAGTCAATCTTAATCTCAATATTTGATAAATCAATAATTATGTTAGAAATACACTACTAAAACGTGCTTGTTGGAAAAAAAATTGGTAAAAATTTTTTTATAAAAAATCAGAAAAATATATAACTTAACTATTTGATTTATGTTATTAAATGAGTTGGTTTAGGGATAATTGCTTAATAATGGTTCACTTTAGTTCAAAATAAAAAATCAGTTCACCAAATAATTAATTTGGTTTGGTATGATTTTATAAAAACAATAACAGTTCAATTTGGTTCTTTTGAATCCTTATTATGGTATAATTTAACTAAGTTCAATTTTTTGACATAAATTTACCATGAGCAATCTTAGTTACGGTCATGACCCGATACTTGATCTCAGAAGATGATTCTCACACACACTTGTTTCTTAGACTTCTAAAAAAGTGAAGGAGTTTCCTAAAAATATGCAATAATCAGTGATGGACTTCCTTATATCGGAGAAAATTGCCCAATTAAGGTAACAAAAAGTCTTGATTTAAAGGTGTGAAGATGATGGATAAATGAATCCATATTTTGGGCATGATTTTATGTACTTGACAATTCTTACAACTATTATTAATAACAAGACGATTATAAAGTCATTTAAATAGGTATTCACTGAGTCATGTGGAGAGACATGAGAGACCTAAATGGATTTTTCTCATCCTATATATGCAAGAGTAATATTTACATGCTCCTTAATCGAGTATGATTTTAAAATGCATGATCATACTGAAATAAATGAATATGCAATATTGAGCTTATTTATTATTACTAAGTATACTCAGACATCAAGTAACATAATATTTAGTCTATACAAAGGTGAAAAAAATTATGTCTTGTGTTCAATATACATATAATGAAAAAAACAATAACTATACATATGATCAATATACATATAATGAAAAAAACAATAACAATGATGTGTGGCTATACAACCCTTTTTATTTATAATATTGAATAAGTAATATAATATTATTGTCAATGTTACGAGAACGTAAAATGTCACACACATAAGGAAAAATAAAGGGTTAAATATATTTTTGGTCCCTATAAATATCTCAATTTTGATTTTTAGTCCTTATAAAAAAAAACGTCGAGTTTTAGTCCCTATAAAATTACTTTTGCACGTTGTTTTAGTCCCTCAATAGGGACTAAATCTGTGTGCAAAAGTGATTTTATAGGGACTAAAACTCGATGTTTTTTTATAGGAACTAAAAACCAAAATTGAGATATTTATAGGGACTAAATACATATTTAAACCAAAAATAAATGAGAGCTTAAATGAACTAATAAAATTCATTTATGATTTGTGGTACATTCTTTCGTTACACTAATGCTAATTTGAGAAACATTGTACATAGTAAGCTAGCATATGGTGAGTATCGAATATGTATTTAAGTTTAATAAATTTTAAACATCAAGACGGTTTGGCCGAGTGGTCTAAGGTGCCAGATTTAGGCTCTGGTCTGAAAGGGCGTGGGTTCAAAGCCCACAACTATCAACTTTTTTTTTGTTTTGTTCATTTTTTCAAGTCGCAAAATTAAACCATTAATAAAACCAATATGCAAGGATGTCTTATAACCAACCATGACCTAAACTTTAATCGGGTCATTTTGATGACCCTAACCTGACCTTAAACATGTGGAAAAAAAACTCGATAATTTATGGGTTGTGTTAAAATAAATTACTTAAAAGTTAATTATAGTATTTTAAAACATATATTTGAATAAATGGATTTTAAGACAAGGGTACCATAATCCTAAGGAAATCAAAGAATACTACTTCTACCATCCTTATGACATAATAATGTTTCGCTTGAACTAGGATATTCCTAAAAAGAGAATTTAATTTCAAAAGCACCCGTGGGAAATTACTAAAAAAAACTTATAAATTTAAATAATTTTTTAAAATTTTGATATCCTAAAAACAATATAAAAAAACAAAATATTAAAAATAATATTTAAAAAATTATTAAATCAATTTTAAGGATACAGAGATACCACCTAAGAAGACACCATAATTAAAATATATTTAAATGAATATATTTATTTATAAATAATTATTTAAATCAATTTGGTCTCATTTTATTTTAATCAATTTTTATAATTTTTTATTTTTATGAATTGCTAAAATAAAATTTATAAAATAAGATAATGAGACCATATAAGAAAACATCATAATTAAATATATTTATAAAATATACTTTTTTAAGACTAGACCAAAATTCATAGTAGGATAATCTTTTTCCTCGTTAAAAATCTTATTAAGGAAAATTCAATGAGATAAATCCCTGATGAATGGAAAATAATGCAGAGACTCGACAATGAATCAAAGACAAATAATCAAAATACTAGCTATTATGATTAAAATATTTCTAAATAAAGTTAGATAAACTATTCCACAAAGTAAAAAGTTAGTAATAGATAAATCAATATTGATCATTTTATCAACACAATAATTTCCCCTCGTTAAAAAATGTGAGTGACTTTAAAACACAATAATCTCCCTATAAGTTTGAAATAAATGAGCTCCAATAAAAAACAATATCACTACTCATGGAAAATAGTGCATCATGAGTTTTGTTGTGAAATCAGATGCTTTAGTAACAAAGTATAATCAAATTCTTTTGGATCAAGAAACTCATAAAGGTTATACATTGTTATTCTTTCCTTTCTTTATCAAACAAGATTACAAGTATACAAGAATAACAAATAACCTCTCTCACTTGAATTAGAATTTTATCTTCCTATTTTTCTTATACAAGATGAGATACTAACATATTATTTATAAGGAAAAAAACACATTAACCTAATGGGTTTTCTTAACTATTACCCATTACAAGCTAACTTATGGTACACGCTAACTAAAGGTACAAGCTAACTTAAAAAATTGGGATTACAAGCAAGACCCAATTCAACATGCTAACAAACCTAGCAATATTGACTAAAGCATGTTAAAACAATATTCGACTACAACACGTATTACTTTGATAGTAGCATGCAAAACTTTGACCTTATGCTTAATCCTTGTCGAACCATAAGCTACCCTTCAACCATACTATAGTTCAATCAAATATCTGACAAATATCCACCTTGAAACAAACTCTATAACATCAAGGAACAAACTAGCTTTCTTCATGCATCTTTATTAACTGCATACAGTGAAAAAACTTGCAACTGGGCAATATCTTGGTGATCATATCAATAACATTATGGTATGTCGAAACCTTTAACATTTGGACTTCTCCACGCTCGATTACCCCTCTGACGAAATGCAGCCTCACATCGATGTGCTTGGTTCGCTCATGATAGGTTGAATTCTTCGATAGGTGTATTGCACTTTGAATATCACATTTAACAGTGATAACTTGACCTTGAAGTTTCAGCTCCTTTGAAAACCTTCAAGCCATAATGCTTCCTTCACAACTTTAGTTAGGGTGATATGTTTTGCTTCAGTGGTTGATAAGGAAATAACCTTTTGAAGTGTTGCTTTCAAACTAATTTTTGTGCCAAATATAGTGAGTACATATCCAGAAATAGATTTTCTGGAATCATTACAACCTGTATAATCAGAGTCGACATATCCTTCGATTGTTGATTTACTATCTTCACCCAAGGCTCCGCCATAAATTAGGCCTTTGTTCAAACACCCATTTATTTACCTTAAAATCCATTATGATAATTGCCAGTGAGCCTTTCCAGAATTCTCCATGTACCTACTTACAAGACTTACTACATATTCTATGTCAAGTCTACTACGTACCATAACATACATAAAAGAGACAACTATATTAGCATATGGAATGCTATTCATATAAGCTCTTTTGACATCAGTACTTGGACACTAATCTATACTCACATTGAATTAAGGGGTTTTCGGAGTCACAACAGGCTTTGATTTCGATATACCAAACTTATCAAGAATCTTCTTCAAGTATGCCTCTTGAGATAAGCATAATTTCGATTGATTTCTATCTCTCCGGATGTCGATCCCAAGAATCCTGGACGCAGCTCCCAGATCCTTCATATCGAACTCCTTATTAAGTTCATCCTTCACCCTCATTACATCTTCGACATTGTTGATTGCTATTAGAATATCATCTACATAAAGCAACAAAATAACAAATGAATTACCAGGTCGAAATCTGAAGTAAACATAGTGATCGAACTGACTTCTGATGAAACTTATGCATGCCATGAACTTGTCGAATCTCCTATTCCATTATCAAGGAGATTGTTTCAGCCCATATAAATATCTCTTTAGTTTGCACACATACTCTTCTTTCC
Organism: Lathyrus aphaca; assembly: GCA_963966055.1. Lineage (NCBI taxonomy): Eukaryota > Viridiplantae > Streptophyta > Magnoliopsida > Fabales > Fabaceae > Lathyrus > Lathyrus aphaca. Next base: position 462,792,956 of record OZ014525.1, on the reverse strand, counting down.
CTTCTTCGACATACCCTTCAGGTTGCCTCATCAGGATTGTTTCATCAAGATCACCATACAATAACACAGTCTTCACATCCATCTGTTCCAGTTCAAGGTCGAACTGTGCCACCATCACAAGCAACATTCGAATGGACCTGTGCTTCATAACAGGAGAGACCACATCATTGAAGTTGACACCTTCTTTCTGAGTGAACCCCCTTGCAACCAACCTTGCCTTGTATCTCTTAGACACCACTCCTTTCATTCCTTCCTTAACTTTGAAAATCCATTTACAGCTGACTAACCTGGCTCCAGCAGGTTTCTTGATCAGTTCCCAAGTATTGTTATCATGAAGAGATTTCATCTCATCATCCATGGACTTCATCCATTCAGTCTTATTTCGACTCCTCATAACTTCATTATAATCTCTAGGTTCTTCATCTAGAACCTCACTTGCAGAGATTAAGGAATAAGCTACAAGATCTACATACCCAAGTCTCTGAGGTGGTTTGATGAATCTTCTTGACCTGTCTGTTTCCAGCAGGTAGTCATTATCAGTCTCCTCATCTTTGACAGTAGTTTCTGCTTCTTCGACCTCATCTGGGTCATGCAATTCAGCATCACTATGCTCCACCTCAACAGGAATTTCTCCCTGTTCTAGCTCTTCGACAACATCGTCAATTTTCTTGAAATATATCTTAGCTTCATTGAAAACTACATCTTGACTAGTGATACACCTCCTTTGACCTGGCTCTAGGCACCATAGCCTATAAGCTTTGACTCCTTCAGGATATCCTATGAACATGCATTTCAGAGCTCTAGGTTCGACCTTTTCTTGCCTAATATGATCATAGGCTACACAGCCAAATACTCTCAGTTTGCCGAGATCCGGTGGATGTCCCGACCAAACTTCTTCAAGTGTCTTCATATCTAACGCAGTCGAAGGACATTTGTTTATCAGATATGTTATTGTTGAAACAGCCTCAGCCCAAAACACCTTCTTTAATCCAGCACTAATGAACATGCATTTAAACCTTTCAAGGATTATTCGATTGAATCTCTCAGCTAGACCATTTTGTTGAGGAGTACCTTCTACAGTCTTATGTCTTGCATTCCCAGACTCGACACAGTAACTGTCGAAAGCTTCATTGCAGAATTCAAGGCCATTATCAGTTCTCAACCTCTTGACCTTTTTGTCAGTTTGAGTTTCAACCAGAACCTTCCAACTCTTGAAATTCTCAAAAGTTTCATCCTTCGTATTCTTAATGAATACCCATAACTTTCTGGAATAATCATCAACTATGGATAGAAAATATCTTACACCTGAATGTGAAGGATTTCTTGCAGACCCCCAAAGATCAGCATGGATGTAATCAAGGGATCCACGAGTTCTTTATTTACCTTTGTTAAACTTCACCCTACATGATTTACCAAATACACAAGGTTCACAAAACTCCAACTTCTCGACTTTGTCACCACCTAGCAGGTTCTGTTTCGCCAGTTCGACCAAGCCTCTCTCGCTGACATGGCACAATCTCATGTGCCATAATTTTGTCTTCAACAACAGTTTCATGGATGCAACATTTGTCGAACCACTTACAACTTTGGCCTCAATGGTGTACAAGCCTTGTTTCTTCACGCCTCTCAAGACTTCCTTCGACCCCTTCATAACTCTTAGGATACTTTTCTCTTCTTGAAAGACATATCCCTTCTTGTCGAATTCACTCAGAGAAATCAAATTTCTCTTCAAGTCAGGTACATACCTAACTTCAGTCAATAGTCTTATTGACTCGTCATGGAGCTTGAATCTCACAGATCCAATACCTGCAATTTTGCAAGCTTTGTTGTTTCCCAGCAGCACTGATCCACCATCTTGATCACATAATTCCTCGAGCAAGTCTTTATTTGGATTCATGTTCCAAGTGCAACCTGAATTCATAATCCACTCTTTTCTTGAGTCGCCGCTTGAAACCACAAGAACATCAGATGAGTCGAAATCATCTTGAACAATGGCAGCATTGCCATTATCATTACCTTCATGATCTTTTAGGCGTTAAAGGCACACCTTTCGAATGTGACCCTCCTTCTTACAATGATAGCATCGAACACCAGATGTTTCACTACTATAAGATTTTTGCTGACTTTTGCCCTTCTTCTTGTCGAACTTACCATCCTTTCGCAAGAATTTTGCCTTAACGGCCAAACTTTCACCAACCATCAAAGGTTTATGCTTCTTTCGTTCGTTCAAGTCCTTAGAGTACAAGGCAGATTGAACATATTCAAAGGTCAGGGACTCTCTTCCATACAAGAAGGTTTCTTTGAAGTGAACATGTGTTCTGGGCAAAGCGCATAACAGTAACAGCGCTTGATCTTCGTCATCGATCTTCACATTAATATTTTCAAGATCAAGAATCAGTTTGTTGATCATATCCAACTGCTCAGCCAACACTTTGTCTTCACTCATCTTGAATGAATACAAGGCTTGCTTCAGGTTGAGTCGATTCACCAACGATTTGGTCATGTACAAACCTTCAAGTTTCAACCATAACCATGACGTCGTCGTCTCCTTTGATACTTGTCGAAGAACCTTATCACCAAGACTCAACAATATTGAGTTGTGTTCTTTCTCAATCATGGTCATCTTTTCAGCTATCGTCAACGCATCATTCATGGCAGTCTCTCCCTTCAACACTTCCAAACAACCTTGCTGAGCAAGTAGGGCTTTCATCTTCAAGCGCCACAGACCAAAATCGTTCATTCCAATGAACTTTTCAATCTCATACTTTGTTGAAAGCATCTTCTCCATGCTCACCGCACCAATTTGTTGTGAATAGGATACCTTAGAAAACAAAGTATAATAGGTTTCTTAAGAAACCCACAAGGGTTAGGGTTTAGCGTTACCAAAGATAACAATAAGGATTGGTTATAAATTTTTATTCTTTCCTTTCTCTTAAAACAAGATTACAAGTATACAAGAATAACAAATAATCTCTCTCACTTTTGAATTAGCGTTTTATCTTCCTATTTTCCCTTATGCAAAATATGAGAGACTAGTATGTTATTTATAATAAAACTAACACACTAACCTAATGGGCTTTTTAACAATTATCCATTACAAGCTAACTTAGGGTACAAGCTAACATAAATAATTGGATCCATAACACAAGGCCCAATTAAACAATAACATGTGAGCGAACTTCGACGACATGCTATTCGTACTAGGGTTTGTTCCAATATTCCACATTATATTTAATGAAATTTAACTATAATCGAATCCAGCTATGCATCTAAGGAGGCAGATCATTATACCATGATATATGTAAACAACATGAGATGAATGACGAGATGCATGCAATTCAAAAACAACAATGGTTTGTTTAACTTGGTGTTCAAATACAACTTAATTTATAAATTATAAGTATCTATGTCAATTTAAATGAATGTATTTTAAGTGAGGATTAGTGAAACAAACAATCTACATAGAATATAACTCAAACAACATCATACACCAGAACCAGATATTATAAATTGTCTAATAACATCATACAATATCAAAAACTATGTTAAACCTTTTCAAGAACGCATCTTTTATTGATAATTATCGTGGAAGTATGAATTTCATCTAGTTTGTGAAGCAATGAAAAAGAAATGGGTTAAATAGTGTTTACTCCATGTCAAACAAGGGAGATTTGGTTTACCCCCTCTTAAGATTTTTTTATTCCCCTTATAGAAAAAAGATTATGTTTGCATAAACCCCTTACTATTGCGCTGACTGGGCGTGAGAATCTTCCTACGTGGCACCAAATAAATTGCTGACTATGTATTAAATTTTATATTTAATTTATTAATTAAAATCCACCTAGATTATTATTTTTTATTTAATTTTTTAATTAAATTATTTTAAGAAATTATTTTATGAGATTATATTTATTACGATATTTTTTTAAATTATTAGTATTAATAATTTTTATGAAATTATATTTATAAATTAATTTTTAAAATAATATTTGGACCTTAAAGAAAGGTCATTTATTTAGACCCAATATCAATTCTAATTTATCTCATTAATTCAACTCTTGGTATTTCGTGTGCAATAGGACTTTATAAACATTTCTTTTTCTTCAGCAAAGTTCGATGTGGGACTTCTACAAGCATCCCACTGCATATAAATATCATTCTGCTTTCAAATTGACCAAATATCTTCCTCTCCAAATTACTATTCCATACACCACTCAATCTGCAATATTTTTCATCTTCTTCAACTAACCTTCCTCTATATTGTACCATAAAGTTTCCCTCATTCACTGCTGCAGCACAACTCCTTGCTCATATGATCCAGGTGATTGAAGATTATTGGGCTTAATGCAGCAAATAAAATAAGGTATGGTACCCTCTAAATGTTTCACCATATTGTACTAATAACTTCGTAACTCCGTAACCATATATATATATATATATATATATATATATATATATATATATATATATATATATATATATATATATATATATATATATATATATATATATATATATATATATTAACACAAAAAGATCTAAACAAATTAGTTTTCTTATTGTTTTACATTTATATTGTGTTTCTATTTTATAATTTAACTTTATGTTTTTCTGCTTTATTTATCATTTAGTAGAATTTGTTTAATATTATATATAGTGTGTTTTAATTATTCCTCAACTATCAAAATGTATCCTCACCCCATTATTTGTAATTGTATTTTTTATTTCATGTATTATTATGATTTAGATAGAAATTAACTAATTAGATGAAAAAGTATAAAAAAATATAAAATCAATCTTCCAAAAAAAATCAAGGAACTTAGTCAACACCAAGTTTCATTTTTCAAAAATATCGGTCAACACCAATTGATCACCATTCGACTTCATTGTCAAACTTTTTTTTAAAAACTAATGCTTGATTTAACATCAGGTCCTTTTCCCCTTCCAAAGTCAAGCGCTTTGTGCCTCGCCATCAAACCATACCAATAAACTTCCACTTGCATTACCCTTGTAAGTCGAGCGCATCGTGCCTCGCCATCAACCCAATAACCAAGACGTTTCTTTAGATCTAAACCCTTGATCCAACGTCAAGTGGTTTTAGGTAAATTAAAACACTCTAAAAATACGAGTAGAATTGTACGCCATGAGCCTTAAGTGGTAGAAATGAGGAGAATTGATATTCTCATACTCACTCCGATTATTTTGACGCCGAAAGTTTGGATAGATTGATCAGAATAATCATATATACCCATAGTCTTTATTACAATTCGACTCCTAAATCCTTTTTTGAAAAAAAGGTAATAAAAACAACAACCAAACCGTAGGTAGCCAAACTAAGAAGCTCTGACTTTCCCATTGCATAAGAGAATACGTAGGCACGAGGATCCTAATCCTTGTCGAGCACCTTATGATCAATAAACCTTTAGTTTAACAAGTAATTCATATGCATAGACATCTCTATGTGCATAACAACTTAGATGGTTCTCATCGAGTACGATGGATGTAGGGGGTGCTAATACCTTCCTCCTACATAACTGACTTCCGAACCCAGGAAATAGTTTGCGAAGACCTTGTCTTATCCCTTCCTAGTGGTTTTATCTATATTTACCCTTTCCCTCTTTGGGAATAAACAAAATTAGGTAGAAACTCTGATGTCAGCCTAGTCGCGACCGCATTTGCGAGGATCATATTTTTCGAGGTACGACAGGTCTGTGGTAAAAGTCATGTATTTTGTAAGTGAGACGGTCTCAATAAGGGAAGTGTGACGGTCGTCGTAGACTTAAGTGTGACGGTCGTCATAGACTTAAGGGTGACGGTCGTCACAAGGTTTTGAAAACGTGACGATCAACACATAATTTGTGATGATTGTCATGGGCTGTTAGCGTAACGGTCAAACTCGTCACATGCAGTAAGAAGGTGCAAATGTTTCATCAATGCAGACTGCGTTTTAGGTTATGCATTTGTCAAAAATTAAATTTGATTTATTTAATTAACAGGATTTAAATTAATAATTATTTTTTTAATTATTTTTCTTGTGGTGATCAGTTATGACCTTAGTTTATTTTTCTTTGTTTTGGATTTTATAAATACGACATGCATGTCGTACCACTCTCTTATTCTCATAATGTAACTTATTTTCTCATCTCACTCCCTTGTATGTAAAACGAGTTTCCTTTATGTAATATGTTATTATGAAGAAAGAGAAGACTACAAAACAAAGAAGGACAACCTTGGAGATCTTGCTTGGAGAAGTGAAGATCGTTATTAGGTTTAACTTAAGTTCTCTCATTGGCTTGGGAGAACATTTGCGTTATGGGTCATAAGTGTTTCATTTGTATGTATGTTGATATATATATTATAGGTATGTTGATGCATGTGTGAGGAACGATTTATATGATAAATAAGCTGTGAGATCAAACTAATTAAAATTCCCTCAACACTAATATTAATTTTTTGCTTTCTAAGTTTTAGAACTCATCAAGACTAGTATCGAATATTATAGGTTTCGTCTAACGCGAGGTACATGTTCTATATTAGTAAGGTGCGATTGGGTAAATGTAATATTCAATTTCTAAAACAATGGGTCAAACCTAACTGAACAAAATATAATAGGATTATATACTTTTAGAAGCAAGAGTTGGGAATGATCCATATGATGGATTGGAATAAAGAGTTATTCACCCAACTGAAATATTATAGAATTATATTGGATGCAATTGGAATGAGTTCCTACCTAAATAGCCGAGTTTTGTGTAATCAACCTAACATTGACTTAAAACAAAGCGAAATATGGATCTCGATCCACTAGAAAATCTTCCAACGGGATTTTCCAAATCAAATGATGAGGGTCATTTGTTTTGAGTAAAATAGTGGGAGCATATTTAATTAAAGGCCTAATTAAATATGTTGTTTTAATGATACTTATATCTTTACATTCTATTTTGTAGATTACCATGACAACAAACACATCTTATAACATTTTGCGATCAATCCTTGATAAGGAAAAGTTGTCTGGGACAAATTTTCTAGATTAACACCGAAATCTCAGGATTGTCCTCAAACATGACAAAAGGTTGTATGTCTTAGAGACACTTGTTCCTGATGAGGAACCTCATAGTTCTGATCCTAAGGCTGAAAAAGATGCTTATAAGAAGCATGTCGATAATGCCAATGAAATTGTTTGCCTCATGCTGACTACCAGGAATTTTGAATTGCAAAAGCAACATGAAAACATGACAGCGTTCAATATGATCAAAAATCTGAAGATGCTCTATCAAGAGTAGGCAAGACTTGAGAGGTTTGAAGTTTCAAAATTCCTTTTCCAAGCCAAGCTAGCTAAGGGAAGCCCGATAGGTCTCCATGTACTCAAGATGATTGGGTATGTGGAGAATCTTGAAAGATTGGGTTTTCCCCTCAAAAAGGAGCTTGCAACTGATTTGATCCTACAATCATTGTCGGAGAGTTTTGATCAATTTGTCCTTAATTTCAACATGAATGATATGGACAAATCTCTTCCTGAATTTCTAAGCATGTTAAGAATTGCTGAGCAAAATCTGAAGTCAAAAGGGAAATCTATTCTGATGGTCAGTAATGGAAAGAAACAGAACAAAAGGCCCACCAAGAAGGGTGGTAAATGGAAAGGCAAGAAAGTTTCCAAATCCAAACATATTGCACATGGTTTGAAGCCTAGTGGAGGCATAGCTAAGGAGGGCACTTTCTTATATTGCGGTAAGACCGGACACTGGAAGAGAAACTGTCCAAAGTACATGGAAGATAAGAAGAATGGAGTGGACACTTCAACTTCAGGTATTTTTGTTATAGAAATTAATTTATCTACTTCTGCATCATGGGTATTAGATACTAGATGTGGTTCTCACATTTGTACTAATGTGCAGGGACTAAAAGGGAGTAGAGATTTGGCAAAATGTGAAGTTGACCTACGAGTTGGCAATGGAGCAAAGGTTGCTGCTTTAGCCGTAGGAACTTATGTTTTGACTTTACCTAGTGATTTAATAATTCAGTTAGGGTCTGTTTGGTTGGGAGTAAATGGAGGGGAGGGGAGGGGAGGGAATATTTAATATTTTTTGTGTTTGGTTCAAATTTTAAGAGGGGAAGGGGCAGTAGATGGAGGGAACCAAAATTCCTCCTGATCCACTTTTTGCTTCCCCCCAATTTTGGGGGATTTGGAGGGGAGGGGAGGTATTTTCTTTTAATCATAATTATATTTACATATTTACCCTTATTTATTTATTTAAATATAAATGTAACTTATTAAAATATTAATTTATATTTTGAACAAAGTTTATCGTTCTTTTATTTTTTTTTTGTATTTTTATATCTTCATCTTATTATTATTATTATATTATGTATTAAATTATTATTTTATTTTTTATATTATAACTTTTATTAGATTTTATTATCTTTGATAATATTTTTAAAATTATATATTATAATCATTACGTTCTTATAAAATCTTATGATAAAATTATAAACGGTAAAATATCGTTAATGAAGTTCTATTTAAATGATAAACAATAAACATAATGAGTCTTATGATAAAATTAGAAGGATAAAAAAGTAAATTAGTTTTAAAATACCTCCCCTCCCTTTATGAACCAAACATATTTGTAAATAAATAGAGTTGTCTCAATCTTTTGAGAGGCACTGTGTAAGAAATTGAAGTTAACTTCAATTAAGTTGTGAAATTTGTTTAAGAGGCCATATTTAACCATAAATTAACTATAAAATATTTGTATGGAGACTCTTTTTTCTATAATTTAGTCATGAAAAAGTGTGAGACCCTGTGCGGTACACCGTCTTGCACGTCCTCAAAGACGACCTTGTAAATAAAATGCCTCCGCTCCCCTCCCCTTTCGTATTTTGAACCAAACATATGTATAATTAAAATCCTTCCCCTCCCTTCCCCTCACCTCCCCTCCCTTTGATAAAAAAATCCTCCCTTCCCCTCCCCTCAATTGAACCAAATGGAGAGAATTGTTATTATGTACCTGCAATTAGCAGGAATATTATTTTCTTTTCTTGTTTGGAAAAGTTTGGTTTTTCATTTATAATAAAGAATAATTGTTACTTTATTTATTTAAATGATATATCCTATGCTAATGCACAAATGAATAATGGATTGTATATCCTTATCTTGAAATGCCAATTTATAACATTAATACAAAAAGGATGAAACCTAATGAGTTAAATCTAAGTTACCTTTGACATTGTCACTTAGGCCATATAAATGAGAGGCGCATCTCCAAACTCCATAAAGATAGACTCTTGGATTCTTTTGATTACAAATCATATGATACATGCAGATCTTATTTAATTGGAAAGATGACAAAGACCCCATTCACAGGAAAAGGTGAAAGGGCAAATGATCTTTTGGCCCTCATACATACTGATATATATGGACAACTGAACATACCATCCAGAGGAGGTTTTCAATACTTCATCACATTTACTAATGATTTTAGTAGATATGGTTATATGTATTTAATGAAACATAAATTTGAATCCTTTTAAAAGTTCAAGGAGTTAAAGAATGAATTACAAAACCCATTAGGTAAGAATATTAAAACTCTTCTATCATATCGAGGCGGTGAATATGTAAGCCTAGAGTTTGATGACCATCTAAAAGAGTGTGGGATTTTATCCCAAATCACTCCTCCTGGAACACCACAATGGAATTGTGTGTCTGAGAGAAGAAATCGAATCTTGTTATACAAGGTCCGATCCATGATGAGTCACGTCGTTCTTCCAAACTCTTTTTGGGACATGCACTACTGACAACAGCTTACACACTTAACCGTGTTCCATCCAAAAAGGTAGAAAAGACACCATATGAGATATGGAGTGGTAAGAAACCACATATGTCTTACATGAAGATTTCGGGTTTTGAAGTTTATGTGAAACGACAAGTTTCAACTAAGCTTAAGCCCAAATCTGACAAATGCTTATCTGTGGGGTATCCTAAAGAAGCAAGAGGATATTACTTCTACAATCCTTCTAAGGGCAAAGTGTTTGTCACTACAACTGGAGTCTTCTTGGAAAAGGACTTTATTTCCAAAGGAATCAATGGGAGGAAAGTAGAGCTTGAAGAGATTCAAGAATCACAAAGCATTGATACACCTATGGAGGAATTAGAGTAGGAATCACAAACAATTGTGGAAGAGCAACCTTCTCAAGTAGAACAAGACCAGCGTATGACTAGCAGGATATGTCACCAACCAGAGAGATATGGATATTTCATAACTGTTCAAGGTGATGTATTACTCGTGGATCAAGATGAGCTTGTAATCTACCAAGAGGCCATAACTGGTCTTGAGTCTGTGAAGTGGCTAGAAGCCATGAAATATGAAATGGATTCCATGTATACAAACCAAGTTTGGACCTTGGTAGAGCCTCCTGTAGAGGTTAATCTTATATGATGCAAGTGGGTCTTCAAAAAGAATACTGATATGGATGGTAAGGTACATACCTATAAGGCAAGACTGGTTGCTAAAGGTAATAAACAAATTCATGGGATAGACTATGATGAAACTTTTTACCAATAGTAATGCTTAAATCTGTTTGGATTTTACCTTATATCGCGGCATATCATGATTATGAAATATGGAAGATGGATATCAAGACTGATTTTATTAATGGGAATATTCTTGAGGATGTGTACATGACACAACCTGAGGGATTTGACATACTTGAAGAAGCCCAAAAGATATGCAAGTTACAGCGATCAATCTACGGATTGAAGCAAGATTCCAGAAGCTGGAATCTTCATTTTGATGAAACTATAAAAAAATATGGATTCATAAAGAATGAAGACGATCCTTGTGTGTACAAGAAGGTTAGTGGGAGCATGATCGTTTTCCTAGTATTATATGTATATAACATATTACTCATTGGAAACGATATCCCTACCTTGCAACAAGTAAGAACTTGGCTAGGGCAATGCTTTCTATGAAGGACCTTGGTGAAGAAACCTATATATTAGGAATCAAGATCTATAGAGATAGATCACAAAAATTGCTTGGCTTAAGTCAGATTACATACATAGACAAAGTGTTGAGACGTTTTAATATGCATGATTCCAAGAAAGGGTTCATAACTATGCAACATGTCACGTGTCTATCAAAAACACAATCCCCTTCAACTAAGGAAGAAAGGGATCACATGAATGAGATTTCATATGCATCTACAATAAGATCTATCACATATGCCATGTTATGTACTCGACCAGATGTCTCATATGCTTTAAGTACAACGAGTAGGTACCAATCTGATCTGGTGATATTCACTGGGTAGCTGTTAAGAGTATCCTTAAGTACTTGAGAAGGACTAAGGATACATTCTTGATATATGGAGGTCAGAAAGAGCTCGGCATAATTGGTTACACCGATGCTAGCTTCCATACAGATAAAGATGACTTTAGATTGCAATTTGGTTATGTGTTCTGCCTAAATGGTGGCGATATAAGTTGGAAAAGTTCAAAGCAAGAAACAGTTGTTGATTCTACAACCAAGGCCGGGTATATTGTCGCCTCAAATGCAGAAAAGGAATCTATTTGGATCAAGAAGTCCATTAGTGAACTTGGCATAATCCCTAGCATTGTGTATCCCATTGATCTCTATTGTGATAACAATGGTGCCATCGCACAAGCTAATGAGCCTAGATCTCACCAACAATCCAAACACATACTTAGGCGTTATCATCTCATTCGAGAGATAATAGATCATGGAGATGTCAAGATATGCAAGATACCTACACTTGAGAATATTGCTGACCCACTAACAAAACCTCTTGCGTAGAAGAAGCATGATGGTCATACTAGATCTATGGGTATTAGGGGTATGCATGGTTGGCTCTAGTACTAGTGGGAGATGGATGGTGTAAGCCTTAGAGGCCAATACTTTTGGTACTTGTATCGAATTATTTATTAATAATAAAAGGCATTTCTTTATTATGTTTGTTTTACCAAAATGATAAAGTCCCTAGAATAGTTAGTTCGTTTAATGAAATATTAAGTGTGACTTAAATCATGAGATTTCATTAAACATAAGGACACTATTCTTAAAGCATCCATAATCGAGCTTTAATGTGAAATGTGATAGCCTTAAAGAATTAAGACTATTATGTAGATAGACTAATGATCACATCTCATGGATCATGGATAAGGAGTTATTAAGTATTGACATAGGTATGAATATTAGGAGTAATATTTATACTGGATTGACCCACTATGAAAGTATTATATAAAATGTTATGCAAAATGTCATAAGTTACTCTCATGGTGATAGTGGTGTATGCCACCCTTAGACCTAAAACTACTATGGACCCTATATGTAGAGTCAAATAATTTATTTCTAATCAAACGTTGTCCATAACTGGATGATCATAAAGACAGTTGATGGGTATTTCACAAAGCATGTTGAGGGACATGAGTAGTCTAGATGGAATTTGCCCATCCTGCATAACAGGATAAATGTCTAAGGGCCCGATATTGAATTGGACAAGGATGACACGGTATATGCCTTGTGTTCAATATAGAAATGAGGGTAAAAGGGTAATTGTACACACAAGTACTATCTCAAAAGGTTTTGTCAGATCACATGACAATTTTGTGACTTGGGTAGCAGTGATGTGTTGCTAGATACCTCTCACTGTTTTATTATGTTAAATACATGATTTAATATAATTTTCAATGTCGCAAAATCCTATAGGGTCACACACACATAAGGATAGTTAGAGAATGGATAGAATAAATAAGGTACACTGTAAGGTACGGTGCACTAGAATGGAATACGGAATACGGTAAGGTGTCATGTGCTTAATTAACATATGATATAATAATAGTTATTATTAATTTTATAATAGTTATAAAATATAATAATAAAATTATGTTTATTATAATAATAGTTATTATAATAATATAATAATATTATTATTGAGTTTGGCTTTTAGCTTAAAGCCCACACAAGTAGTTCTATAAATAGAACCCTTGTGCAGAAGCTCAAAATTTGTTGTTGTTGAAACCCTGGCTGTATTCTTTTATTTATCTCCCTCACTCAAAAACCTTCAATCAAATAATCTAGCATTGTGACTGATGGAAGTGTTCATGTAGACTGGGTAGTGGCGTTGTTCATCGTACAACTCTTGTGATCATCCATCGATTCAGATTCAAAGGTTTCATCGCCACAAGAGGTACCTTTCTATCACAGATCATGACCTTTCGTAAGGATCTCTAAAGAGAAAATTTGTTTTCCGCTGCGTTTAGATCGCTAATTTCCCTTCAATTGTCTCTTTGAAGAATTCTCCATCTCCATTTGTTGAGAAGAGCTAAGTTGAAATCCGCCAAATTTTTAATTCTTAGGCCTCCTTTCTCAAAAGGTAAGAAAACCTTCTTCCAAGTAACCCAATGAATCTTTCTCTTCTCCTCCACTCTGTCCCATAAGAAATTACTTTGTATTGATATGATTTCTTTAACCACTTTCAAAGGCATCTTGTAAAAAGACATAGTGAAAATGGATAAAGAACATAAAATGGACTTTAATAAAGTAATCCTCCCTCCAAGTTTAATAAAACGATTCTTCCATCCCATCAAACACAACTTCATCTTTAACAATAAAGAATTCCAAGAAGATGGCTTCCTAAGATTTGATCCAATAGGAATCCCGAGAAATAAGAATATAATATCTTCTACTTTACAAGAGAGAGCATAAGATTCCTCTTCCAAAAAGTAGTTATTGGAATTAATTCAAATAAATTTACTTTTGTGATAATTGATGCCAAGACCTGATACTAGTTAAAAAGCTCTCAACACCGCCTTCATCACCCAAACATGCCTTCAATTCGCTTCCCCCACTAATAAAGTGTCATCTGCGAATTGGAGGACATCTACGAAACACTTCCTTTCAATAACAAAGCTACTAAATTCACCAATCTCACAAGATTTTCTAACCAACCCCGCCAAGCCTTCCGCCACCAAAACAAAAAGAAAGGGAGATAAAGGATCTCTTTGTCTCAACCCCTCTCCAAAACAAACTCCTTTGTTGGACTCTCATTCACAAGCACCAACATCTTACTTTGAAAAACCAACATCTCCATCCACTTTCTCCATAATGGATCGAATCCCATCTTCAATAACATGAATCTCAAAAATATTCAACTAACCTTATTATAAGCCTTTTCAAAGTCCACTTTGAAAAGGAGACAATTCTTACCTTCTTTCTTAGCATAGTTAACAACTTCATTAGCCACAAGAACCTCATCAAGTTGCCTACCCGGAACTAAAACACTTTAGCAAGGAGAAATAATAGAGCTAAGCACACATTTCAATCTTCCCGCCAACACCTGGCTATCACTTTATACATACAACCAACAAGGAATATTTGTCTATAATCATCCAAAGTAACTGGATTAGGAGGTTTCAGAACCAAAGTTAAAAAAGAAGAAGTGACCGCCTTGGAAATTTCACTTCCTTGATGAAACAATTACAATAACGGATGAAATCGTATTTGAGAAAGAACCAACATTTCTTTATAAAAATAAAGGAGAACCCATCCGGGCCCGGACTTTTGGAACTTCCACAACCCCAAATAGCCACCTTGATCTCCTCCTCTTGAAAAGGTCTTTCAAGAAAAAAATTCTCCTCACCACTAATATGATTGAAAAGGATTCCCTTTAAAGAAGGTCTCTCCTTATCCTCCTCCACAAACTTGTTCGAAAAGTGATGCCAAGTCTCCTCCTTTACCTCCTTCACCGTTTCCACTACTCCATGAGACGAAAGAATAGAACCAATATGATTAACTCTTCTTTTCTCCTTCATAACCTTGTGAAAAAAAACCCACTATAAGAATCTCCCTCCTTTAACCACCTCAATCTAGATTTTTGAACTAGCATATTCTCTTTAATCCTCAAATCTCTCCAAAAACGACAAGGCGCTTCCTTCCTATTAATGATTATCTCCGGAAGCAAAGAGACATTTTCCTTTTCCGCTCTATAATCCCCCAAATTGATATCCCTAACTCCCTCCTCCACCTCCAAATCTATCCTCCCGAAAACTTCTTTATTCCACCACTTGAGTTTCTCTTTTAAAAGTCTTAGCTTTTCTTTTAAAACAAAATCTCCTCTTTCATTAACCACTAGTTCATTCCATTCTTTTTCAACGAAAGGAATAAAAGAATTGGAGCTAAACCATTAATTATTGAACTTGAAAGGTTTAGGTCCCCAACTTTCATTATCCACAACTAACCAATAGGGCAATGGTCCGATAAATCTCTTGGGCCAATAAGTTGACCGATTATTCCCCATCTATTCACAATAACATCCGAGATAATTAACCAATCAATTCTACTCATTGACTTCCTGTCTCCACTATACCAAGAGAACTTCTTTCCTTTGCAAGGGACATCCACCAAAAAGCTATCTTCTATAAACTCCGCAAAAGATCTCATTTCATTGTTGTCCTCCGAATCTAACCTCCATTTTCTTTCTCTTCTACTCTTGACCGCATTGAAATCGCCTATGATAATCCACTCCCCATCATTGTATTTCTCCTTTAACTCCAACAACTTATCCCACAATAACTTCTTTATCAGTATAAAAACAAGAAGAGTACACATTCACGATATAATAAAAGTGAGACTTCCAAAAAATCTCCACCCCCAAGTAACCTTCCCCTTTGAAGCTACTAATAACTTCCCCCACATCTTCTCTCCATAAAGTTAATAAACCACCCGACATACCCACCAAGTTCGAAAACGAATAACCAATCTCCATGTTACTCCAAAAACTCTTAGCTAAAGAACATTGAATATTTCTTAGCTTAGTCTCCTGCACCAAGAAAATATCGGCCTTGCTCTTTTTAATCAAAGAACTGATTATTCTCCTTTTAAGAGCATTGCCTCCCCCTTCTAATATTAAACGATCATATGATCATGTCGATCGATGACTATTCTCCTCCCGAACAAAATGACAAGTCTTGGTCCATTCCTCTCCATTATTTTAGCCATGAATTATATTAGAGCATCATTAACTCGCCTAACACATGTCATTGTCATATGACCTCCTAGACTTTAGATAATTTCATTTATATCTTGATGCTCCATGACCTCGTCATATGATACTAACAATTTAGTTACTTTCACACAAATCATTGTTATTGAGAACTTGGACAAATAATTTGGTCATGTCTTTCATTGCTTGGCGATTGATATCAACAAAACTAAAAGAAAATTTATTGCTTGTCCAAACCCTGTTCATTCATCATTTTTTTTTTTGGTCAAATTAAGCTTGTATCTATGTAGATATTTAAATTCTTGAACCAACTTTGCTCTTAGTCCACTTTTATTTTATTACAAAATTGTGTAGATAATCATTCAATAATAATATTATAAAGTATGTTTTATCACTCAACACCACAATTAGATCCTTGATGAAAACAAGATTTAGATTAAAACTAAAAATATAATTAAGTTTGATAAATTAAATATTGTAACAACTATTATGATGTAGTTTTGATAATCTACATAGATGAAAAGTGGCCTTATAATAAAATTGATAAAATAGAAAATCAGAGTTGAGAATTACATATTTATACTCAATGAACTAGAATTCACATAAACTAAATTATGCAGGAGAGTTAAAAAAAGATACATTACAAGAAGTAAAAGAGAATAAGAAAAAACAATAATCTTGATAGCAAAGAAGACTTTATGTACTCTGACATAGTTCTAAATTGCGGTCTGCAACTCCGATACAACCGATTTTGAGGTCTCGGCATGTTTTTGCCGCGATATAAAGGTTTGAAGTGTAATCATGACCGTAATTTAAAACCATTGAGGCTAACTAAACATAGAGACGCATACGAATCGCGTTAAAACACTTCCATCCTTTGAGGAACCGGAGTTTTAATGACCTGCAATATTTGCACAACTTCGGCCATCGTAGGCCTGCTAGACGGTATTTGCGATGTACACACCATTGCCAGCTTCAAAACCGGCAAAACCTCATCCTCAGGATATTCATTCATCAAACATGGATCGACACACTCCAAAACATTACCATGTTCAAGCAAAACCCTCACATGATCATTCAATATCAATACATTGTCTTCACCATACTCCACCGGCCTCCTACCCGTCACTAACTCGAGTATCATCACGCCAAAACCATACACGTCGCATTTCTCGTTGACCCTTAAGCTCTGACAGGCTAATTCGGGTGCGACGTAACCTAACGCACTTTGAAACCTGTTGCTCATCACGTGCTTGTCTAGCTTTGTTAAAAGTCTGGCTAACCCGAAATCGGATATCTTCGCGTTGAAGTTTTCGTCGAGTAAGATGTTGCTTGGTTTTATGTTGTAGTGAATGATTGGTGGCCGGAATGAATGGTGCAAGTGCGCGAGTCCCTTGGCTGTTCCGAGTAAAATCTTGAATCTATTAGGCCACGAAAGTGAAGGACTTGAAGGAAGCTTTTCGTGTAACTTGGATTGTAAGTTACCGTTTGGTGCAAATTCGGATACTAAAAGCTGAAGTTGAGGAGTCCAATAGTAACCTTTCAATGCTATCAAATTCGGGTGTCGGGCTTTGCCTAGAATTCTAACTTCCCTGTCGAAGTCTTCCGGAAATTGAAGTATGTTCGACGTGACGAGCTTCTTGATTGCAACGTTTCTTCCTTGCTGCGATCCTAACGGAATTTTATAAACCGTTCCAAACACTCCTTCGCCAATCTCAGATGCCTTGCTGAGCAAGTTTTCCGGATTAGTGATCCAATCTTGCGAGGATTGAGAATCAAAAAGAACGAGTTTACCTGAGGGTGGTGCTCCCGATTTTGAAGAACTCGAACACATACTTTCCAAACTATTCTCCACAAACGCTAGCTTTCTCCTTACCGAAGCATTAAGTAGACTAATAGCAATCACTCCTAACACAATCACAAAAGAAGCCGCAATTGCTATAATCGCGGAAACACTAAGAAACCTGTGGTGATGAACCGAACCACTTGACTCAGACGATTCGTTTCTCGGTGTTCGAGGATTCATTTGGTTGTCAAAGCCATGTGGATCAAGAACTAGAGGTTTTGGTACATCCATTTTACATGGACCTTTCAACAAGGGCGAGCAAAGACCGTAGTTTCCTTCCAAAGAGCTTTTGTCTAAGTTTTGAAATATGCTCCCGACCGGAAGCCTTCCGGTGAGGCTGTTGTGTGATATGTTCACAGCGAGAAGATTTTGAAGCTTTCCGAGCTCCATCGGTAGCTCTCCGCTAAGTTCATTGAATTCCAAGTTGAGGATTTTGAGCTTGTTAAGATTTGACATCGACTTCGGGATTGAACCTGTCAAACTATTGAATGACAAACTCCTGCATAAAAATAGATAGGAATTAGTGTCTGAAAGAGCTTATGGAAACAGCTTATGACATGTACATAAGCTGTTTTTGGCTTATTTCTATAACCTGTCCATGATAGTTTATGAAAACTACCTGACTTACTGTGTGATTTACTCTCTGGTAACAAAAATTGATTTTGAATGAAGTGATTCTGACTAAAATTAGTTCGACGCGAAATGATTTACGTCAACATAAATTCTAGAGACAAAAGCTCTAAATTCTAGCTTTAAGTCAGAATCAATTCTAGAAGCAAAATCAATTCTACGTGAAAATATCTAAAAATATAAAAATCAGTTCTGCAACTCTAGAATCAATTAACATGCTCTATAAATTATCTTTTGTTATAAAAGTAACTTATTCATAAGCACTTCTACAAAAAGGGCTTATGCTTTAATTTCAAGAAACAGGATGAACTTACAACAAGTAAAGAGATGAACAATTCCCAATATCTTCTGGAATAGACCCCTTCAATGAATTTCCATCCAGCTGAAGAACAGCCAAATTTCCCGAATCGCATATATCCTCCGGAATCGAACCATACAACGCGCAATTACGCAGATCCAAAACCTCTAGATTCTGAAGCAGACCGAACTCAGGCGGAATCTGAGAATCAAGATCATTCCAAGAAAAATTCAAGTATCTCAGCTTCGAAAGCAGCCCGATTTCTGCAGGAACATTCCCTTTTAGCCGATTAACCGAAAGATCCAACTTTGTAAGAGTTTCTAACAGCCTGTTCGATGCAACCGGAACCGAACCGATTAGTCCATTACGCGAAAAATCAATTTCCTCCAACCCTAATCCAAACAAGCCCTCAGGTATAGTACCATTGAAACCATTCCCTCTAAGAAAAACCTTAGATAGCTTCAAGCATGAAACCAACGACAGAGGAATGTTTCCATAGAATTGATTATTAGATAAGTCCAAATGTTCCAAACTTATCAAGTTACCAATCCATTGAGGAAATTCACCAAATAAGTGATTATCTGAAACCCTAAAGTATCTCAAATAGCTTAATCTCCCAAATGACTCAGGCAATTCACCACTAAACTGATTATTACCAAAATCAATTCTATCCAAATGAACACAAAATCCAATATCTTTTGGTAAATTACCTGAAAAGTGATTATTTTGCAGCAACAACTCTTTCAAGTTATGCAAATTTGAAACACCATCAACCAAGTTTCCAGATAAATCATTATTTGATAGATCCAAATTTCTAAGCCTATTCAATGACCAAACTCTAGCAAAATCAACATTTCCACTAAACCGATTATTCGAAAAATCAACACTATTCACCAAAGCACACTTAGCTATTGTACTAGGAATCTGTCCTTCAAACATGTTCATAGCGAAAGAAACTCGGCGAAGAAAAGAACAATTCTCGAAAAAACCATCAAACATCTGTCCCGCGAATGAATTATACGATAGATCCATGAATCTCATCGAGCTCATATCGATGAAAGACTTCGGTAATTCACCTGAGATTGAGTTATGACTAAGGTTTAGAGTTTGAAGTGTGCTTGAAAGTGTGAGTGAAGGACTAATAGTTCCACTCAAATTGTTATGAGAAAGTTGCAACACTTCTAAGTGTTGCAACTTTTCAAGTCCTCTCCCTATTTTACCTGATAGGTTTAAACCATCTAGCCAAAGTTCAGAGACTCTCCCGTTTTCTTTATTGCATTTCACGTATTGCCAGGAACATGGACTGATATCGTCTTCATTCCACGACGCGAGGGAAGATGAAGGGTCGTAGAGATCGGATTTGAACACCATTAGGCCAAGAACATCGTCGTTTAACTGAATGTTTATGTTATTGTTTATGTTATCATTGTTTGCGAAGCAAGTTAGGAGATTGGAGAGTGATGAGATTAGAAGTGTTGTGAAGAGTGTTGAGGAAATGAGGTGGAAAGACTTCATTGTTGTTGTGATGTTCTTTGAAGTTGGTTTCTCTTACTATGTTTGGTTTTGTTTGTTGAGGATGTAGTGTGACTTGTGAAAAATGTAATGAATGGTAGATGTTATGTTAGATTACCTCATTGAAAATGATGTTACATGTTTGTTCACGAGATGGAGAGATGAATTAGGGTAATTTTCAAATTTTAGAATTAGTTTTATAAGATTTTTTTTTCCATCTTATATTGTTTTTCTCCCTATTCTCAAAGTTTAAAGACAAAAAGTTTTATAGTGTAATAGTTTATTCAAACACAAAGAGAAGTTAATAGTCAGGTTTAGAGATACTAAAATCTAAACTATCTAAATAAAAAGTATAAATCGATCTAAAATATCGAAAATAAAAAAAAAAAATTAAATGTGTTTGGATTCATTTTGTCTATGTAAGTTTGAATTTTAAATTGATTTTTTAAAATTGATCTAGATCAAACTGAATTGCATTCATATATTTTAATATTTAATTAAATTTATTAACATGATATATTACGTTAATTTAATATTTATTTATATTTAACTTATTTTAATACTATTTATTAATTAAATTTATCTATTTATTTTTAATAATTTAATTTAAAAGATAATCCACCATTCTCATCTTATAATTTTAATTTTTAATATATTATAAATTATATATTCTTTAAAATCTATTATTTCATTGTAATTTTATTACATTAATATAAATAAAAAAATTATAGCACAATTAATATAAATACTTTTTTTTATAATTTGCAATTTGAATGTATAAACACTAATTTAAATTAAACTAAGTGAAATTAAATCAGATAAGATCTATTTTTTTTTTTAAATTAATGATTCAAAATCAAATCAAACCGTAAATAATTTTATTTCAAAATCAAATAATTTTTCTCTCTCTCTAAAAACCGATCTAAACCTTATCATAGACACCATGATTTAATCTCAAGCATCCATGAAAAGAGCACAAGAGAGAAAGTATAAGATTCTAAGACAAAATTGGTGGATTAATTTACTATATTAGGGTAAGAAATATAGGCCATTGAGAAAGCAAATTATAGGTGAAAATGGTAATGGTAATGTTAGTGAAGTCCGTGATCATATAGTTATGTGATCCACATTTACTCCAACAAACAAACATATGACATATGTAACGACAAATTTGCCACCATATAACAACTTACAAGGTTTTTGTCTTGTCTTGGAAACTATTGCTACTTGTGACTTTGAAATGTGTTTGTATGCTTTTTCTAATTAGTTTTGTGTACTTTTACTATCATGATTGAAAATGAGAATGGGTATTTTATTCTTGTCACAATTATTTTTTTCAAACATTATATTATTGATTCATTGATTTTGATGCTTTTAATGAAGAGGATCTAATAGTGTTCTGGCATTGATTGTGTCTTTTTCAATGGGGAGAAATAATGCACAAAAAATAATGTTATTTTAATTTTGCTATATTTAGTTTTTTTAGTAGAATTGATTAGGATTATTTAGTAATTTTGTGTGATTTGAATTTTCTTTATTTAAAATGGAGTAAATAGATTAAGTGGCATAAATGTAGAATGTTTTTTTTTCCAATGTTCTTATGACTTTTAGTTAAGCAATTGATTATGATGTGCAAAGTTTTTTTGATTGGATGCAAATGACAAACTACTTGACAAAAACAGCAACAAAGTATTTAACTTTTTAATTAAAAATGATTTTAATTGGTATACTTAATCAACACATTTCAATTGACAAACGACTTGAATATATATATATATATATATATATATATATATATATATATATATATATATATATATATATATATATATATATATATATATATATATATATATATATATATATATATATCAAACACTTAAAAAGAATATTCACTTAGAAGTTAAGTTAAATAGTTAAATAGTTTGTGATGATATAATAAAAATCACGTTGGATTGGTATTGCTCTGGGTAGATCATATCGTCATTGATCCGACCATGGTTTTATAGATTCGATCACCATAAGAAAAGAGAACTTCCCAAATTGCTCTCGGACAAGTATACCTCTTTTTTAAGTCGGTCAACACAAGGCGTAACATTATGTATTCAGATCAAGTATTCACTAAAAAATTTATAATGTTCTCATGACCACTAAACCTACATTAACCCAAGAGCAGAAGATCTATTCCTCCAATGTATCTAATGGTTCTCCGCATTTCAAGTAACAAGTTTCAAAAACAATTTGAATACTCTTTCATCATTCACATATTTTCTTGAGCGTCAGAGTGCTACTCTTGTAGGTACAACCCCCGCTATGTCGCATCAGAACTCCCCATCTACAATAACTTTTGTGACTCTACACATTTCTGGTTCCAGAACGGAACAGTGGCCCCGTCGGTGGGAATCGATTCTTGATTCCCACATACACCACAATTTTCCATCTTTATGTTCGATCTTCTAGCTTGGATTCCTCTTCAATTTCAAAACGTAGGATTCGACAAAAAGGAGATGTTCAATGTGCGTTCAACTTAATCGGATTCGACATCGATTAATGTAGAAAAAGGAATTGGGGTTTTGAGGGAGAACTTAGGGTTTGTGGGGTTTTGTTGAGAAAATTGATGCATGGTGATGAATTTAGTGATAAAACATGATGATATACGATGTATTTGATGGTATTATGATGGATGATGACTTTGTTTATGATTTTTCTGCTATACTGTTGTTAGATGTTGAGTTTTTGTGAGTTTCATCACAGAAGGGCGATTCTGAAATCGCAGGTTTTCTAGTGAAATCGCGAAGCTCGCTTAGCGAGCAAGTGAGAATTTTAGAAATTAAAAACCCGTGAGTTAATCGCTTAGCGAGGGTCCTAGCTCGCTTAGCGGGATCTGACATAATTCGAAAAATTATTTAATTCTGAAAAAATTATTTAATTGATGTGCTTTGTTGTTTTAAGATGTTATGATGCTTTAGTGATGTCGTATGATGCGTTTAGAGTCTATATGAGTAGGAATGATGATAAAATGATGTATGATGATTTGAGATGTTTTCATGAGTTAATGAAGTATGATGACATGACTTAGAGGAATGTGTTAAATGAGGAAAATGTATGATGATTGATGATGAATGCAGATGCAATGCTTATGATGTTTGATGAGGTGTGTGTATATTACGTCTTGCATTCATGACATGATTTTATAAGGGGACTTCGGTCCAATTGGTAGCTTTAATCCCATTGTGCGGATTAAAGTGATATGATGTTATGATGTACTCCCTTGTGGAGGGTTGATGGCTCAGTGTCCATCCACGAGGATGTTTCGGTACCACATGCATAATAAGAGGTTGCATATCATTCTAATTGACATAGCATGATTTGCATTGATTTTGTGGGATGATGTGATGTATTTGATGTTGTGTATAAATGAGCTTTGTGATGATTGATATTGTGATGCGATGTAATTGGCGTTTGTTTATGATGAGGTTTTGGGGTGAATGATTTCGTTTTTATAGTCTATGTTATAATTCTTCTTTTTATATTACTTTATTTAATGTGAATTTACTCACCCTGAATGCCTTTTGTGATGGTCTATTATGCCATCCTGCAGATACTCAAGGTTAGCTCGATATGCGTTTAGCTCAGAGTTAGTGAATTTGTCGTGGTTAGTTAGAAGTGGAGTCCTGCTCTGTGTCCAGTAACATCAGGATGAGTTCTTGCTTGAGTTTATTTTGTTTTCTTGAATAAAGATGTTGTTTCTTTTGATTTTATTGAGATTTAAATGACGTTTTGGATTAAATTTGAAGTTTTCTTTTAATGAAAAATGATGTTTTGTTTTCCACTGCGTATTTGTTGAAAAGGAGTTTTGGTCGTTCATGATTTTATAACCCGCGTTACGGGACATGACTAATATGATGTTTTAAGATGTTTAAGTTATGAGAAATGTGATGCCCTTTCATGAGGGAACTCCGACTTTCGATTAAATTGTTTTATAATTGTGATGGGGTAGAAAGGGTGTTACATTAGTGGTATCAGAGCAGGTCGGTTTGTCTAGTCGTGTTGTGTCGTGTTTGTCGTGTCAGTTATTAAGTATGAGTGTTTTGTGATTGAGTTGTTCTTATGATGTTGTTGGTGATTTGTAGAATGGTTGCGAATCGTGCTCTTGTGGATGCGGTAGCTGCACTTGCTCAAGCTACAGCACATAACAATGTTCGTGATGAATTTCATGCCTTGGGGGTATTTCAGAGGAATAATCTGCCTAAGTTTGAGGGTACTCATGAACCGGAGAACGCGCATAAGTGGCTGAAGGAGATTGAGAAGATTTTCAGGACTATGGTATGCTCCGATCCTCAGAAGGTGCAATTTGGCACTGTTGTTAACACAAATGAGTAAGGGTTTTGTTTGTCGATCCACAGAGATTGTTTTATGATATTTATGTCATTCTACAATTGCTAAAGTTTAGACTTAAAGGTAACAAAAAGGTTTTAGTGTTTGTATCTAAAATGGACTTTTGCATTCAAACAAATTCTAAGAAGTAAAAGTATTGATTTGTAAGAGTCTTAAGAGCATATGTCAAAGTTAGGGTTTGATAGATTCATTTTGCATATATAGTTTTGACCAAATGATAAACTCATTTCAACAATGAACACATTCACAATATCCTCTCATAAAGTTTATTTCTAACACAAAATATGAGATTTACCATTTTGACCCATTGATGATTTCTCACTCAATCTATCAAAATGGTAACATTTAAGTTCAATACAAGTGAACTCCAAAGCCCATGACTATCTCTAGCTTATGGTATTTGGGTGATGAAAACCTAGGTCAAATGTTGGCCATATCTCTCAATCATGAAACAACACAAAAGGGTTTGTCATAAAAATCAAAGCTTTCGTCATATATTAATCATCAAGAGTTTATACAAGAGGATCAAGGCCTATACACACAAAAATAGAACCTATCTACCTTCTAACCTTGACATACTATGAGTTTAGCTTTCCATTTCCATGGAAGCTTCCAACAAAAGATGAAAATGAAGAAGATGATGCATTAAGAACAAAGTCTTGACTTTAAATGCACCAAATCTCCTTATAACCAAGAGAAAAGTGTTTTTAAGGAATATTAGGTCAAGTGTCAAAAGTTACATCCCAAGAAATAGTGAAACAAATGTTTATAAAGGGGCTGAAATCCGCAGGCCTCGTTGAGCGAGGTATGCTCACTGAGCGACTCTTCATTAAAAGCACCATCTCGCTGAGCGACCAAAGGGCTCGCTGAGCGAAAATGGCCCTGGAAAGCTCGCTTGGATCTCGCTGAGCGAGCTTGCAGCGAGTAAAAATTCCTTCAAATTCTTCCAAAAGTTCTCAAAGGCAGCCAAGATGGAATTTGCTTCAAAATTCTTCATTGTAACCTAAAATTACACAAACTAAAGTTAAACGAATAATGCTTAGAACAACTAAAATTAAACTGCGAATAAGTAAAAGAAACAAAGGGGGAAAATCATAAGAGATCAAAATAACCCTTGAAAAGTGCCAAAAATCAACTAAATACTAACACTAATATGCACTTATCAGGCACCCACATGCTGGATGAAGAGGATGAGGATTTGTGAGATAATATCCGTTAGAGATTGGAAGGGGATGTGGCTGCAATAACTTGGAATGTGTTCAGGAAGGAATTTCTGAGTAAGTATTTTCCTGAAGACGCTCGTGGCAAGAAAAAGGTTGAATTCTTAGAGCTAAAGCAGGGGAACATGGCGATGGCAGAGTATGCTGAAAAGTTGGAGAGGTTAGTGAAGTTTTGTCCTCACTACAACCGAGATGATGCTGAGGTGTCCAAGTGTTTAAAGTTTGAGAATGGACTGAGACCAGAGATCAAGCAAGCCATTGGGTGTCAGTAGATCCTCAAGTATGCTGGATTGGTGGACAATAGTAGAATTTATGATGAGGATAGCCAAGCTCGATCTTCTCACTATAAGCAGATGAGTGAGAAGAAAGAGAAGGGTCAGTTTCGAGGGAAACCTTATGCGACTCCAAATGACAAAGGGAAGCCGAAGGTTGCTGATGGGAATAAGCCAAGTGGGGGAGCGGGTTACACTCCTCTCAAGTACTATAAGTGTGGTGAAGCGGGTCACAAGTCTGATGTGTGCACTACTACAATGATAAGATGTTACAAATATGGTAAGAGGGGTCACATGAAGGATGGGTGTCTAAGTGCAAGACCAACTGGTTTCAATTGTGGTGAAGAAGGAAACATTAGTACTCAATGTCAGAAACCGAAGAAGGTTAATAATGCTTCTCAGACTACTGGTAGAGTATTCACTTTGAGTGGCTCAGAGGCTCAAAAGAAGGATAACCTAATTCGAGGTACTTGTTTTATTAATGATGTTGATTTGGTTGCTATAATTGATATTGCTGCTACTCACTCGTTTATTTCGCTTGAGTGTGCAACCATGTTGAATTTTCCTTTGACTGTTATGGATGGTAATATGTTGATTGAGATGCCTGCTGTCGGTTCAGTTACGACTAATCATATGTGTTTGAAATGTCCTTTGACCATTTATGGTAAGCATTTCTTGATGGATTTAATGTGTTTACCTTTACGACATATGGATGTTGTGCTTGGTATGAACTGGTTGGAGTTTAACTTTGTGCATATCAATTATTATGCAAAGACGGTACAATTTCTAGAGTTTAGTGATTGTGAGGGGATGATTTTTTTATCCGCGAAGCAAGTGGATGAACTGCTAGAGGATGAAGCTCAGATGTTTGCCTTGTTTGTGACGTTACAGGTTGACCGTGAACTTGTGAGTGTTGAATTACATGTTGTCCGTGAATTTCCTGATGTGTTTCCGGATGACATTAGTGATTTGCCTCTAGAGCGTGAAGTAGAGTTTGCAGTGGATTTGGTACCAGGTACCAGCCCAGTTTCGATGGCTCTATATCGGTGTCAGCTTCAGAATTGAGTGAGTTGAAGAAACAACTTGAAGAACTTCTTGAGAAGAAATTTGTTCGTCCAAGTGTTTCTCCGCGGGGTGCTCCAATGTTGTTGGTTGAGAAGAAGGATGGTAGCATGAGGTTGTGTATCGACTATCGACAACTGAATAAGGTGACTATTAAGAATAAATATCCAGTTCCGAGGATTGATGATTTGATGGATGAGTTGGTGAGAGCTTGCATTTTTAGTAAGATTGATTTGAGGTCGAGTTATCATTAGATTCGAGTCAAGGTAAATGATATTCCAAAGACAACTTTTAGGAAGAGGTATGGTCACTATGAATATACTGTGATGCCTTTTGGTGTATCCAATGCACCTGGTGTATTCATGAAGTATATGAATCAAACCTTTCATGAGTATTTGCATAAGTTCGTGGTGGTTTTTATTGATGACATCCTAATTTATTCAAAGTCAGAAGAAGAATATGGAGGACATATGAGGATTGTATTACAAGTGTTGAGAGAGAAGAAGCTTTATGCCAAGTTGTCGAAGTGTGAGTTCTGGTTGAAGGAAATGAGTTTCTCTTCCATGTGATTTATAGTGGTGGAATTTTAGTGGATCCTTCAAAGATTCATGTTGTGTTAAAGTGGGATACTCCGAAGTCCGCTACGGAGATCAGAAGTTTTCTTGGTTTGGCCGGTTATTATCAAAAGTTTATAGAGGGTTTTTCTAAGTTGGCATTTCCTATGACTCAGTTGACTCGAAAGGGTCAGGCTTATGTGTGGGATGTTGCATGCGAGAAGAGTTTTGTTAAATTAAAGAAGAGGTTAACAACTGCTCTAGTATTGATTTTGCTGAATCCAAATGAATCTTTTGTGGTGTACTATGATGCTTCGAAGATGGGTCTTGGTGGTGTGTTGATGCAGAATGGTCAAGTGGTTGCCTATGCTTCGAGACAACTACGTGCTCATGAGAGGAACTATCTTACCCATGACTTAGAGTTGCCAGCTGTGGTATTCGTGTTAAAGATTTGGAGACACTATCTGTTTGGATCGAGATTTGAGGTGTTCAGTGATTATAAGAGTTTAAAATACTTGTTTGATCAGTAAGAAATATACATGAGGTAGAGGAGATGGTTAGATTTTAACGCTCACCCAACACCTGTCATAGGCGTAACTCTTAAAAATACATAATCACCTGCTTGGAATTCTAAATCTTTCCTTCACTTATCATGATAACTCTTCTGCCGACTTTGAGAAGCTTTCATCTTCTCTCAAATCAACTTCACCCTTTTTGTAGTCTCTCAAACTATCTCTGGTCCAAGCACCACACTCTCACTAGATTAATACCAACATAATGGAGTCCTACATCTCTAACCATACAATGCCTCAAAAGGTTCCATTCCGATACTAGAATGATAACTGTTATTATACGTGAACTCGATCAATGGAAGATAAGTATCCCACAAACCTCCCTTCTCAAGTACACAAGCTCTTAACAAGTCCTCTAAGGATTGAATCGTCCTCTCAGTTTGACCATCTTTCTGGGGATGATATGTTTAACTCAACCTCAACTTAGAACCCAACACTTCTTGCAAAATCTTCCAAAACTCCGACGTAAACCTCGGATCTCGATCCGACAC
Organism: Lathyrus aphaca; assembly: GCA_963966055.1. Lineage (NCBI taxonomy): Eukaryota > Viridiplantae > Streptophyta > Magnoliopsida > Fabales > Fabaceae > Lathyrus > Lathyrus aphaca. Next base: position 462,764,081 of record OZ014525.1, on the reverse strand, counting down.
AATACACAAAGGAACACCATGCAACTTCACAATTACTCTGACATAAATCTCAGCCAACTTCGATACTGGAAAAATGATGTTAATATGAATAAAATGAGCCGACTTATTAAGCCTATCAACAATCACCCAAATTGAATCATGTCCTCTTGAAGTATTAGGAAATCCCGTTACAAAATCCATAGAAATGCTATCCCACTTCCATTATGGAATTTCTAACGGTTGCATCAAACCAGCAGGCTTCTGATGTTCAACTTTCGACTTCTAACAAACCAAACAAGCATACACAAAACGTGATACATCATTATTCATCCCAGGCCACCAAAACAACTTCTTCAAATCTTGATACATCTTAGTCGCTCTTGGAAGAATACTCGAATTACTTCTATGACTTTCCTCAAGAATTATTCTTTTCATATCTATATCATCCGGTATACGAATCCTATCATGAAATCACTACGCCAAAAATGACTTTTAACAGCGCATCTTAGACAACACTTTTAAAAGAAAGCGCTGTCTAAGGTTAAAATTAAAATCAAAACACGAAAACTGTTCAAAAATAATCAAAAAGCGCTGTCTAAAGTCCCACTTTAGACGACGCTTTTGAAAAAACGCTTTCTAAGGTAGGCCTTAGACAGCGCTTTCTAAGGTATGCCTTAGACAGCGCTTTTACAAAAGCGCTGTCTAAAGTCTTTTAATTTTTAAAAAAATTAAAACCAAAAGCGCTGTCTAAGGCATACCTTAGAAAGCGCTTTCTAAAAGCGCTGTCTAAGGCCTACCTTAGAAAGCACTTTTATCAAAAGCGCTGCCTAAGGTCTTATTATATTAAAATTATACAGTTTCTATTTTCATTTCTTCCTTTCCCTCTCAGTATCAGACGCGACCGTGAAATCGCCATTGTTGCCCTACCACTGATTTTGCCACCGTCGTCCATAAAACCCCACCGCCGTCCAGCTCGTCGTCGTCCTTCCGTCGTCCTCCAGCAACCTCCGTCTTCAACCGTCGGATTCGTTCAAAAAGGTATGTGTTCACCATTGATTGTCCTACTGTTTGTTCATGGTGTTCTTGTTCTTGCTTGTTTTTTGTTGAAAAGTTCCAGAATAATGTATATAAACTGTGTTAGTTACAATGTAGATACAATATGAACATAATGAGGATTGATGGATATTGTTCTTTTTCTTGTTCATTTGATGGATATTGTTCTTTTTCTTATATATACAATGAGTTTAGCTAAATATTAACACTGAGTTAGGATTAAAATATACACTGTGTTTATATATACACTGTGTTAAAATATACACTGAGTTAGGATTAAAATATACACTGAGATAAAATATACACTGTGTTAGGATTAACACTGAGTTTAGTTAAATATTAACACTGAGGTACGATACGATTAAAATACGTATAAGTAGGAAAACCATTTAGGATACAAAATTTTTGTTTAAAACATTTAGTATACGAAATTTTTGTTTAAAACATTTAGGATACTAATATTGTTGTTATTATACGAAACTCTATTTTCAACTTCAAAGTTGTAAATTTCTGTTAAATGTGATAAAATGAATTGAACTTTAAAATTGTTAGAATATTCAAAGATACTACCTTAGTTATGTATTTTCGTCTGGATTGATTGTTTACCTTAATAAGTAGGAAAACCATGGATAAAACATGGATTTGTGTCAATCGAATGACCAAAGAGTACGAGAGTGGGGTTGCGGAATTCGTTAAGTATGTTGTTCAACACGCTGAAAACCCCAGACAAATGTATTGTCCTTGCTTGCGTTGTTGTTATATTGGTAAGGTTGACGCACATGGATTGAAATCGCATTTGCTGAGGCATGGAATTGATCAAAGTTATCAGTGTTGGATATTTCATGGTGAGAAAATTAACGAGAATGTTGAATCGAGTGGAAAAAGTAATACGACCTATGCTTCATACGACAAAGACACGGAAACATACGATTGTGATCGAGTTGAAGAGATTGTAGAAGCACTGGAAGAAGATCTTCATGATTGTCCTGAAATGTTTGAGAGGATGGTAAGCGATGCAGAGAAACCGTTGTACAAAGGTTGCACTAAATTCTCAAGACTGTCTGCGGTATTAAAGTTGTACAACTTAAAGGCGGGCAATGGATGGTCGAATAAAAGTTTCACAGAGTTGTTGGCCCTTATGAGAGAAATGCTATCGGATGATAATGTTCTTCCTAATCGAACCTATGAGGCAAAAAAAATGTTGTGCTCTATTGGCATGAGCTATGATAAGATACATGCTTGTCCTAACGATTGCATTTTGTTTCGTAACGAATATGCAACGTTAACTGAGTGCCCTAAATGCGGTTTGTCTCGATATAAGAAAAGATTGTCTCCCGCAAAAGTCTTATGGTATTTTCCGATAATTCCAAGATTTAGGCGCATGTTTCGTAGTGAAACCGATTCAAGACATCTTACTTGGCATGCAGATGAAAGAGTTATTGATGGAAAGTATCGGCATCCGGCTGATTCACCACAGTGGTCGAAGATTGATAATGATTATCCTGAGTTTGGATCAGAAGCAAGAAACCTTCGATTGGCATTATCTACTGATGGAATGAACCCACATGGTCTTCAAAGTATCTCACATACCACATGGCCTGTTATTCTTATGATTTATAACCTACCTCCGTGGCTATGTATGAAGTGTAAGTACATGATGTTATCTATGTTAATCTTTGGGCCTAAACAACCAGGGAATGACATAGACGTATACTTGACACCTTTGATCGAAGATTTAAAGATTTTGTGGGAGAACGGTGTGGAGGTTTATGATGGATATAGGAAAGAAAGTTTCGATTTGAGGGCGATGTTGTTTGGCACAATTAATGATTTTCCAGCATACGAGAATCTATCTGGGTATAGCATTAAAGGTCAACGTGCGTGTCCTGTTTGTGAAGACGGAACCGATACGATTCGATTGGAACTTTGCCAGAAGAATGTGTTTCTCGGTCATCGTAGATTCTTACATTTTAAACATCACTACTGTGGGTGGAGAAAAGCATTCAATGGAGACACCGAACATCGTAGAGCTCCACCCGCATTGTCAGGTGAACAAGTTTTTGAAAAGGTGAAAGATGTGTGTACTAAGTTTGGCAAGCCTTTTGCACATAAGGTTGTGAAAGGTGGGTGGAAGAAAAGGTCGATATTTTTTGAATTTCCATATTGGAAGTCTTTGTACGTGAGACATTTTCTCGATGTTATGCATATTGAAAAAAACGTATTTGCAAGTGTTATCAGTACATTACTCAATATAAAAGGCAAGTCTAAGGATGGCCTTGAAGCAAGGGAGGACATGTTAAAAATGGGAATGAGAACTGAATTAGCACCCGTGAAGAAAGGAAGACGAACATATCTATCACCTGCTGCTTTTACTTTATCTAGAAAGGAGAAAAAAAATTGTGTAAGTCTCTGAGTGAAGTTAAGGTTCCAGAAGGATACTCATCAGATATCAGAAGACTTGTTTCTATGAAAGACCTCAAGTTGAAGAATTTGAAGACACATGATTGCCATGTTATAATGGAACATTTTCTACCGATAGGTATACGTTCTATTTTGCCAGAAAAAGTAAGAAGTTGAGAATGACCCGAAGAGTACAAAATGGTCTATAGTGCTTTTCTCTAGCAAAGTGACTGATGATAGCGGTGTCAATCAATGTGATATTGATGTTGAGAATGAGTCATGCATTAGACGGAATGAGTTGAATAGAAATGATGAAGTTGAGGATCTTATACCGGATGAGTCATATATAAGAAACGATCATAATGAGGGAATTTGGATCAATTCATCTGTACGCATTGCTAAGAAACAAGTGATTAATATTCCAACAAAGAAAAGAAAGAGATGTTAGTGACTGAGGTAAATTATGCATGGTTTCTTTATTTTTTTGTTTTCAATTGCTTTGATTATAAGTTATATCTGATAATGCATGATTTCGTTATATTTTTGTTTTCAATTGCTTTGATTATAAGTTATATTTGATAATGCATGGTTTCTTTATTTTTTTTTGTTTTCAATTGCTTTGATTATAAGTTATATCTGATAATGCATGATTTCTTTATTTTTTTTGTTTTTAATTGCTTTGATTATAAGTTATATTTGATATTTGATGGTTTCCTTGGTTTATTACAGGTTAGACATGACTGATAACCAACATGATGATCACAAGCATTCGACACATGAGGAAGTTAGTAAAAAAGTATTCGCGGAAGAAGAGATTCGAAGAGGCATAACATAATGAGAAGGGTGGTCCAAGGAAGATCTCGAGGCATCATACTAGATGTGCATTGGAGCCACCAGGGACAGCTTGTAGAACCTAATGGGCATACCTTAACTAGTTTTATCGGTGCACTAGTAAGGAATGAAATTCCCATTACCTGTGATGATTGGAGAAACAAAGAGTTGAATGACTCCAAAGAAAAAATTTGGAGTGAGATAAAGGTACAATCATTTGGCCCTTAATTATACGATATCAATTATGTTTTTTCAATTACCGGTACTAACTATCAATCTGTATGTTTTTCTTAGCGATGTTTTAACATCGAAGAAGAAAGAAGAGGTTTCTGTATGAAATTGGCCGGAAAGCTTTTAAGAGGGTTTCGAACATTTTTATCATCCAAGTTCCTTAGGGATGCAGATGGTAATTATGTGGATGCGGAGCTTCCTAAAAAATATGAAAGTTTGATATCAGCTGAAGAATGGGAAGCTTTCAAATCCAAACGAGAAGACCCGGTTTTTAAAAGAATAAGTGCCACAAATCGGGAAAGAGCATCAAGTCCCGTATATCCGTACCGAAAAGGACGTGTCGGATATGGACGCTTAGAACAATCCATGGTAAGTATTTATAAATTGCGATAACAAATTTGTTCATCATATATTAGTTTTATCTGATCAAATATTATGACTTAATGTGTAGCTGCAGAAGGAGAAAAGTTCAGAAACATCTCTTCATGCACATGTTTTGTGGAAGGAAGCCCGTGTGGGCAAATCTGGAGTTCCTCAAGAAGACGTTTTACACGTATACCAGAAATGTGTAAGTATAAAAAATTTTCATTAATTGAATAACATTTTTATACACAAATATTTGACAAGTATACGGTATTCATCTGATTTTTCAAGAGGCGTTATCTCAGTCTTTATCTCCCGATGATACTAGGAGCATACTTAGTCGGGAATTAGATGTCCCTGCGTATTCTGGTCGGGTGAGGGGTAAGGGATTTGGAGTCACTCCGACCTCCCTGAGTGTTAAAAAAGGAAAGGCTCCTAGTAATCGGGAGCTTTATGCAAAATTGGAAGCCATGCAAGCTGAGCTTGATGCATTCAGGAGAGAAAGAGAGGTTAGCGCCTAAGCATGTTTCAAAGATGGTTCGGACAAAGACAGTATCAACTGTACCTTTCAGCCGAACATTCCAGAGGTAATTACATATAATTGTCTTAAATTGAACTATTTGCTTAAATTATGTATTTGACATATATACACATTAACAATTTCTTGTTATTATTGGTTTTAGGGCATTTCCCATTGTCAGCTATATTTGTCGTCACCATACTATCGGATGGTTGGCAAGGGAAAAGTGCATAACGTTAGCGGAGTATTACTCCACACTAGAGAGCTCCCTGCTGGATGTTTGAAAGTATCGGTTGATATTGCAGTTGAGCCGAATGCATCATTACCATATCCTAACGATGATTCGGATGCAACAACGGTGGACGAAGCAGTAGGTTCGTTTGTTGCATGGCCGACAAACCTCATATGCGTAGGATATGAGGTATGCCTAAAACCTATGTTAACTTTAATGTGTATATTCAAAGTTTTTACGCGCATTTTACGTACATATTTTCCTTGGTTATGTTAAATAGACTCCCACAAAATCCAAATCAAAAGATAATTCTATTACGCGGCATACCGAGTTCGTGGTTTCAAGAAAACAGGTACAATACAATTATATGGCATATATTCATGGAAGTTGTTACATTCTTAATTTGATCTAACTATTTATATGATATGTAGCTTCAAGAAAATGAGGTTAGCAACGCCTCCGCACAACAAAAAAAGGAGGTTAGCAACGCCTCCGCACAGGTAAAAAGTGCTGGTGCTAAGAAGACCGTAGCTAGGAAAAAACCTATCACCAAGTATAGGTCGTGCCTCAAGACATTTCTAGAGATGACCGATATACCGACCGGAGGTGTTCGGCTTGTGCATATGGAGGTAGGTATTTTCGGCTTTGATCACGACCAAATGATTGGTAATGAAGACTTCATGCAAGTTTTTGGTCGTGAAGAAATCGGCGTCACTGTTGTCAATACATATATCAGGTAAATCCGGTCTACTTTGTTATATTAATTGAACAACTTATTTACTTTATGTTTCAAAAGAGGTGTCTAATGTTAATGATGTTTTTATATAAGGTTTTTGTATGACAAATTGATGCGCCCCAATGGTTTGGACGTGTCATTTGGATTCTTAGCACCCGCGACCGTCAACTTAAGTTCAATCTTAAGTAGACCGGATACCGTGACGGAGTACGTTCTTAGGATCCTCATGGCCAACAAAGATGCGGAGAAGTTGTTCTTTATACCGTTTAATACCGGGTTAGAATTTCATTAATTCTAAATTCATCTATTATAATTTTTTTCCAAGTTGACATCTAACATTTGCTTAATCATTACAGTGGACATTGATTGTTGCTCGCAATCAATCCTATCAGAGAAATCGTTTATTATCTTGACTCGTTAGGAAATGATTGGACAACATACCCGGATATGAAGGTCATAATTGACACGTAAGTGAGAATGTTCAAAATTTTCTTGTGTGTATTTCTTAGTTTATGTGAATTGTTCTAATTACTTCATTTTTATTTTATTAGCATCCTACAAGCTTTTCGAGCCCAACGAGATATCCAAACATCAAAGAGGGGCGCCAACTCCATTACATGGATTCGAGTGGCGGTATATTCTTAATTATCACATTTTTTATTATATTAGTGATGACACTTGATAAAACTTAGGATTTATCCATATTTTTTTTTCATATGTAGTGTCCTCAGCAACGTAATCAAATAGATTGCGGGTATTTCATGTTGAGGTTTATGCGAGATACTCTTGTTTTGGGCCGATTAGAGATTCCCACCGATGTATGTATTTCTAACTTATGAGTTATTTTTATATTTACACATATCTCATATAATTAAATAGTTGAAATTAAATCAAACTATGTTATATTATTATGTAGTACTTTGATGAATTCAAGTGTCGATATTATACAAAAGATCAAGTGGACGAAATCAAAGAGGAATGGTGTCAATTCGTTATAGAGCTCAATGTTTTATGTAATGACTTGTAAATTTGTAGTATATTGTACATGACTTGTAAATTTGTACATAAATTTGTGTAATTATATTGTATATTTGTAGTATATGTAATGACTTGTAAATTTGTACATAAATTTGTATATATTTTGATACATTTAAGGCAAAATTAGTTTGAATTGGTATATATATATATATATATTTGTTAGACAAAAATTGGTAGAAAAAAGGCCAAAATGGTTTGAAATGGCATATATAAAATGTGATATTTGTCTGCCAAAATTTGGTTGAAAACAGGTAGAAATTCTGGTTTATAAACCTGGAAAAAATGTGGTTTAAAACAAAAGCTGCAAAAAATTTCTTATACCTTAGACATCACTTTACACAAAAACGCTGTCTAAGGGGGGGCTTAGAAAGCGCTTTTGGCAAAAGCACTGTCTAAGGGGGGGGCTTAGACAGCGCTTTTGAAAAGCGTTGTCTAAGGTATACCTAAAAAAATTAAAAAAGGAGGGGATTAGACAGCGCTTTCACCAAAAGCGCTGTCTAAGGTATACGGGCTTAGAAAGTGCTTTTATCAAAAGAGTTGTCTAAGGTATTCCTAAAAGCGCTGTCTAAGAGTACCTTAGACAGCTCTTAGACAGCGCTTTTAAGATTTAAAAAAGCGTTGTCTAAACCTTTAGCAGCAGAGGTTTAGATAGCGCTTTAAAGTGCTGTCTAAGGCTAAAAAAAGCGCTGTCTAAGGTCTTGTTTGGCATAGTGAATCTCAAAACACCATGCACATCCAACTTAAAACCATTCTTCTTAGATTCGCCACAATCAACTATGATATCCACTAGTTTCACATCAAATTTCTGAGCTTCTCTAATATTGTCCAAAAAATCATTATTAATATTTAGCATACCCAACATAACACTTTTCGACGTCACTTTGCAAACCAAACTCATATCTCGAAACTGTTCAATCAACTCTAACTCTTTAACCATCATTGCCGACATATACAACGTCTTCCGACTCAAGGAATCTGCTACAACATTAGCTTTACCTGGATGGTAATTCAAACCAAAATCATAGTCCTTCAACAGTTCTAACCATCTTCGTTGCCTTATATTCAACTCTTTCTTATCAAGCAGATACTTTAAACTCTTATGGTCGCTAAACACTTAAAATCTAGAACCATGAAGATAATGCCTCCATATCTTCAATACAAAAACAACTGCAGTAAGTTCCAAATCATGTGTAGGATAGTTCTTCTCATGAACCCTCAACTGTCGCGACGCATAAGCAATCACCTTACCATTTTTCATAAGAACACCTCCTAAACCCATCAACGAAGCATCACAATACACAACAAACGGTTCCTCCGAATTCAGTAAAGTCAAAACCGAAGCCGACATCAACCTCTTCTTCAACTCTGAAAAAATTTCTTCATATTGGACATCCCAAACAAAATCCTTACTCTTACAAGTCAATTGAGTCAACGGAAGTGCCAACTTAGAAAATCCTTCAATAAACCTTCGGTAATAACCGGCTAATCCCAAGAAACTTCTAATCTTAGTAGCCGACTTTGGATTTTCCCACAACAACACAACGTCTATCTTAGAAGGATCTACAACAATAGCATTGCCTGAAATCACATAACCAAGGAAACTAACTTCATTCAGCCAAAATTCACACTTAGACAACTTCACATACAACTTCTTATCCTTCAAAACTTCTAGTATTGTCCTCAAATGTTCTGCATGCTCTTCTTCTGACTTAGAATAAACCAAAATATCATCTATAAACACAAACACGAAACGATCTAGATAAGCATGAAAAATACGATTCATGTACTCCATGAATACTCCCGGCACATTAGTCACACCGAAAGGCATCACCGAATACTCGTAATATCCATACCGTGATTTGAACGCCATCTTCTGAATATCCTCATCTTTCACCTTAATCTGATGATAGCCCGATCTCAAATCAATCTTGCTAAACACACGAGCACATACCAACTGATCCATCAAATAATCTATTCTCGGTAATGGATACTTGTTCTTAATTGTCACCTTGTTCAACTGTCTATAATCCATACAAAGCCTCATATTCCCATATTTCTTTTTAACTAACAAAACTGGAGCTCCCCACAATGATACACTTGGTCTTACAAACTTCTTCTCAAGCAACTCTTCCAACTGATTCTTTAATTCAGCCAACTCAGATGTTGATATCTTGTATGGTTCCATATAAACAGGTCTAGTACCAGGTACAAGGTCAATCGCAAACTCAACTTCTCGCTCAGGTGGTACATCATGAATTTCATCAAGAAACACCTCAGGAAATTCATTCACTACTTGCAACTTTTCAATCTTAGCTTTACTCACTACTGATAACGACACCATCAACGTAAACATCTGGGCTTCTTCTTTCATCAACTTCTGCAACTCTCTAAACAACAACAACCCAACTCATTCTTCTTCAGGAGTAGAAAACCTCACTGACATACGAAAACAATTAATATGAACATAGTTATACTCTAACCAATTCATACCTAGGATTACATCCATCCCAGTCAATGGTAAACACACCAAATCAACATAAAAGTATCAAAGATAGACAACAGACAAATCAAACACACTAGAGAAGTAATATGATCCCTTAACCGGAATCTCTACGACCATTTCTCCTTTCATCTCAGACAACTTAAGACCCAACCTCTTAACACAATCAGCAGCAATAAAACAATGGGTAGCACCCGTGTCAATAATAATAATTAAAGGAATACTATTAATGAAACATGTACCTCTGACAAACTTATGTGGATGATATTTATCATTGGTTCTGCAAATAAATCTGTGTGTAAGGATTTTTTGACACCATGCAAAGTGAATTTGAAATGTCTATGATGAGTAAGCTCTGGTATTTTCTTAGACTTTAAATTCATCAAACAAAAGAAGGAACTTTCATAAATTAAGAAAAATAATTCAAAAAGCTTTTTAAAATATTTAAGATTCAAAATACCAAAGAAATATATTAACTCCAATGAGCACATCATGGTGCTTAGATAAAGATTAGGGAGACATTGTTGTCGAGACATGTATTATGTAACATAACATTCGTATCATCTCTTGTCGCACATTGCATTGTACCTTTTGTATTGTAAAGTTTGTACGATTTGTAACTTTATATATAGTTTAACATGGGATGTGAAAATAACAAGGATAAGAAGGTATTTATTTCTGGTAAAGAAAAAGTTAATTTAGCTAACGTAAAATCACATTAAAATGAGAAGATTAAATTGGTATACAAGACAAAGATAATTAAATAATTTAATTTACGTGTAGTTTAGCCTCAGTCACACAACTACTCCATCATATCACAACCTGCTCTATTAATCAAAAGACCCTGTAGTCATATGAATAGGTGACAACAACCTATTGCTAATTGATTATGATTCAAGGCCAATTAAGTGCATGTTTAAATATAGAATCTGATTAGTAACATTATGAGTTTAGTCATGCAATTGATTATGATGAGCAAAGATTTTTTATTAATTGCAAATGACAAACTACTTGATAAAGACAATAATAAAATACTTAGTATTTTGATTAAAAATAATTTCAATTGGTATATTAAATCAACACACTCCAATTGACAAAAATTTACATAATATTACATGAAACATTTTATTTAAGTATGACTTAAAATTTTAAATGATGAAAAAAATTAAGATTGCAGAAATGGAATAAAAATAAAAATTGTAAAAGTAGTCGGGAGGTTGTCAGATGAGTTGGAATTGCAGGTAGACGGATCGATAATAGCGGTAGATGATCGACGAAAATCGTCTACATCATGGGTGGTTTGGCGACGTCGGAGTCACAGGACCACATTTCGGCAATGGGAAGTGGCAGAGTGCGACACTTGTCGATCGGGGGTGTCAGACGACGGAGCCAGAGCCACAACTCGGGCTCAGTGACGACATGACAAAGCTCTGATGGGTGGCATATCAACCAACAGAGGCGATTTGGGTCGGTCTGCGGAGGTTAAAGTTTTCGGTCTCCTATATTCTTTTCACAACTCATGTGTTTTGGGTTTATTCTTTTATGTTCGTCGATTCGTTTGTTAATGAATTGAGTTTTGGGATTGTTATGGATTTATTGACTTTCAACAATCACTGATACAAATAACTCTTCTCCCTTAGATGCGAAGAGGATATAACCTCAATTATTCAAGCGAGGTAACAAATGGTGTTATGAAAACTCTCAACTATAACCTCGATTTTAGAATAACCGAAGGGATAGTTGAAATAGTCATGTGTTTGATCCCCAATATTAACATATTTATATTTTCAAAACTACTGCCATATACCTCTCGATTTTTGTCAAAACCCGAGGGGAAACTATTATTTGTTTAATACAAATTAAATTATTTACACTAAATGAAATTCTGTGATCAGGTATGAGATGTCCTATGAGATGTTCCAACACTTGACAGATTTAACCAAAACTTAAAGTGCAAGAAAATTAAACAACACAGTAGTTTGTTAACCCAGTTCAGTGTATAACCACACTTACATCTGGAGGCTACCAAGCCAGGAGGAAATCCACTATAAGTAATATTAATTCTAGACTTAAACAACCCAGTTTAATCTTTCACTTAATATCTACCCAATGCAATTTCTACCTAAGACACTACTTAGATATGAGTATCAACTCACTCCCTCTCAATCACACAGTGATCTAGTTTACAAGTTTAATAAAATTGAAGTCATACTTCAAACAAAACAGCTTGATCTTACTTCACAGTTTCAATCAAGTCACAAATGCACTTATGCTTAAAAGCTCATAAAGTGGTACAATAAAAACAACCTGCTATTAAAACACAAAACACCCTATTTTATCTTCTGAAATTCGTACTCAATTCTGAGGTATTCTGTTGCTTAAATAGGTGTTTGAATTTTGGGCTTTCTGTAGGTTAATCCAGTCCTAAAACGCATGCAGCTTCCACCTTGAATTAGGGTTTGTTACTTCCTAGATTCTAGGTGATTTAGTTCTTCTGATTATGCTGAAGCCTCATAACAAAACTCCCTACAGATGCGCCTTAATCTGTTTTTGTCCATCCATAATTAATTCCAGATAACTCTCCTTAAATTTCTCAGATCAGTTAGTCATTAATTAATTCTGGTAGCAGGTTTGAGATGTCTCAACATCTGTTGGGACATCCTGAAAAACTGAACTTAAATCATTTACACAATGTCCCAACATCTGGTGTGACATCCTGAATTAAGTTCTTATACTCTGTTTGATAATGTCCCAACATCTGATAGGACATTCTGAAATGAATTCAATATTTCTTGTTGGTCAAAAATTCTGCCAATTCTAAACATCTACACTAAATATTAAATTTCATTATTTACAACAAATATTAAATTATATTGTTACTAGGAATAATTAAATTACACAGAATATTAAATTCAAATTTTCTAATGTTAAATTGTTTTGAATTCAATATGCAAATACAAATATTTGACAAATTTGATTCACCATCATCACTTTGAATAAATCCAAATTTATCCAATTGTTTTCAAGATGAATGGTTTGAACGTTTTCAATTTTTGATATAACATAAAAAAGGTTAGATACATAACATAAAATTCAAGTATAAATATAAGATATTATGCTAGAACATCAACCTTACAATAATTTTTTTATGCACTTGCAGTCTATCTCACAGATCTGTTCCAAGCTTTCATTATTAATATTTTCTTGAAAAATGCTTCCATTATAAATATTTAAGTTTTACAAGATAACATCCAAGATATATAGTAGCGATGTTCGCGCTCTTATTGGATATAGAGGGTTTCTGGTGAATTGATGTGTTGGCAATATCTTGGGCTTTGATACTTTATGAACGTAGGACATAGACTCGTAGTTGGTTAATTTGGTAAATATACCCCTCGGTTCTTTTTTAAAACCGATGGAAAATGTTATTTTAATTTTTTTTTAAAAATAAAATAAACTAGGGACTGTCTCCTCAGTTTTCTATTAAAACCGAGAGAATATATTACTAACAGAAAAATGATGAATTGTGAAAAATCGAAAGTAACATGTAATGTTTCTTTTTTTTTTAATAATTTATTTACCATTCACTACTTTCTTTTTGTGCAATATAAAATATGTTTAAGAATAGATTTTTCAATGTTGTCAACCGAGGAAAGTAATAAATCATGAAGTGTTTTCTTTGATTGATAACATAAGAAGATTAGTGAGTTTCTTAATCTATCTCATGATACTTATAGCCACTTGGAGCATTTCCTTTAATGCCCCCTGCTTCCGGAGATACATATCCGGATGCACGAATTTTTTTCTTCCAAAATTTGGTTTTTTCTAGAGATGGATCTGCAAAAGTATTATAACATGGTAAAAGCTAGGAAAAACTTCAAAATAAGTCAATTCAGGAAAACTTTTGTAGATGCATATCTGAAACGTCTTAGCGCTAGATTATTCCGTTGATACATCTCCCGAATTTTCTATTATATTTTAAACTTGCATGACCACTCCCCCTATTGTTGTCTTTTCTTCTTCCACACTCACCTTCACCAACCTAAAAACCCTTATATCATCAATATTTTCACTCCAAAACTCAAACTTTTTTCGTGCAACAAATCAAAGGGAGTAAGAGAAGATTGAATTTCAGGTAAATATTCAACTTTATCCACTACATTGTTCACATTAATCACCAAAATTTTCTAAAACTAAAGTAAAGTTGCTTCTGAATGTACATTTACGGAATGTGTTGAAGATGAACACTTTCAGATGTACATCTCTAGAATAATGGTTGTAACCACTGTTTTGTTTTATTGCAGCAGTTTTGTAATTTTTGTTTATTTTCTTATTATTTACAAATAGATATGGTTCACCCCTATAATATCTCAAAAGAGTTAGTTTCTAAAAACGATATTTCTCTGAATGTTCAAGGGGTTGTCGTGAAGATGGTAGATCCCAGAAGGGACTTTAATCATAAGTAAGAGTTTGATGATCGTAATGATCACATGGATTCGTAGGACTACAACTAGACTTGGTTTTGGTGTGGTTATAGGAAGATCAGATAAGGGTTTGGAAAGAAGAAATGCTTTTGTAAATTTTTTGTGCGAAAGAAGCAGGATATACCCGACTCCTCTACGAAAGTTTAAAAGAGATGACACATGAAGTAGAAAATGTGAATGTCCTTTTAAAATTTGCGGTTACATGTTGGATAGCAAGAAGTGGATATTTAATGTTATTTGTGGTTTGCATAACCATGAATTATGCTTAAAGTTACAAGGTCATCCAAGTGTATGTCGGTATAAACCAGAAGAGAAGACATGTATCAATGACATGACCTTGAATCTCGTCCATCCAAAAAATATACTTTCCACATTGAAACGGAAGAAACCCGACAATATTTCAAATATTAGGCAAATTTATAACATTCAGTATCGTAATAACAAGGCCATTAAAATGGCTTTCAAGATCAAATCATTTTGTTCAAGTGTACCTGAAACCAGGATTCCCCATACCACATATATCACTGGAATGGACGAGTCATTCAACTGCAAATGTAGAGACCCGACCAGATCATTTTAAGTAAAGAAGAATGAAGGAATTCCGGAGATTGAACAACATTAAAAAGGAATCGAATGCATAAAATTCCAAAGGGGTTCCACCAATAGATTTATCCGACGAGACTTGTTTCGATTCGTTTTGAATTCTTGTATAATTGGACAACTAATTGTAAATTTTTGAAGCGCAATATAAGTCATTTTTTGTTCGTATTTCTTATTTATGCACTTATGCCTTTTATTTTCCTCTATTGATATGCTCTTATGCACTTATATATATATATATTCTATTCTGGTTTGAAAATGTATCAGCAAAAGTTTCGTAAATATATATACAAAAGTTTCTAACTCTCTGGAGATATATCTCTGGAACAAAAACATATACATTTGTTTTGTGCATATATCTCCAGAAGTAGATGACCAAACAATGGTTGGTCCATATCCATATAGTTTTTCTATAAATTTGGGGCTTCATATGTTATCTTTCATACAAAAACAAAAATGTCCCAATTGTATGATATCAAGATTCGTTGGTATGTCTCAAGTGTCTCCTACATCGACGACAAAACACTCGGACGGACGTTCAAACTCACCAATTTCACCTTGCTCGACGATATCATTGACGAAATTCACTATCTCCTACCTTAAAAAGACCAAAGAATGGTTTGGAAGCTCGAATACCATTAGCCTTTCATTAACAACGAAGGGAACGTCATGTTCAGCAACTTTCAGCTCAAGAATTAAGACGATGTTAAGACGATGTGGCAAATGTATCTTGGTTTCGAAGAGAAATTTTTGCTCGAATTGGATGTGACGGTAGGAAGAAAGGTCGATGATATCTTTAAGATGTACAAGCGTCCACCAGGTTATTGAAATTTAGTATTTAATTTTCTGTTGAAATCATCAATGTTATGTCGATTTTATTTTATGAATGTTGATTTTATGGTTGTTATTTTCATTTTTTGAGATATTGTCTCTGGTTTTATTCCGCAAGTATGCATACGGTAAGCTTCTGTAGATTCATCTACGAAATTAATAAAAAATAACATAAGAAAAGGTGCTTCCAGATATACATCTCCGGAAGTAGGAGGGTATTTTAGGAAGCATGCATGGTGGCTAAGAACCCCAATGGGTGGGGTAAGAAATTCTCAGAAGATTATCCCAAAATATAACAATGGTCTTGCAAGAGATATCATTTTATTTGCCTCTATTGATATGCTTTTATGCACTTATTGACTTATATATATATTATGTTCTGGTTTGAAAATGTATCAGCAAAAGTTCCGTAGATATATATACAGAAGTTTCTAACATTCCAGAGATATATCTCCGAAACCAAAACATATAAAAACCATCATTATGTGAGATGGATTGCAAAAGCTGGAAAAATGTTTTGTTCAAGGTTTCTGTTAGAAGAACAACATACAACACAAAACCTTCAAGATTTTTTCAGGTTTGCAATCCATCTCAAAAAATGATGTATACGAGATTGGAGTGGCTAGGTTTAGGGTAAAACTTAATTAATAAGTGCATTTATAGGAAATCTAACCCATCGGTTATTAAATAAACTAAAGGAATAAATCAATTAATTAAGAAATAAAAAATTAAATGAAATGAAATAACACTTAAACTACTTTTTCTAGGATCCAAAGCATGTTATGGATTACTTTTCCCTCGATTATATTCAATATCCTAGGGAATGTATATTATTTATTAAAAAAATCATGGCGCATCCTGAAATTATACCTCGATTTTATGTTGGGTGAGGTGAAAACATTGTCATGAAATGTATTATTTGTCGTAGTGAATTATAAATATGTATATCTTGCATTCTTGTTATCATAACCTTTAGAACTTTAGAACTGAAAAGTTTGAGAATCTTATTGTAATTTTAGAGAGGTTAGGATAAATTTTAAAGAGCGTGTTCTTTGAATTTGAGAAACCCTGAAAGATATTTAAGGGGGTTGAAAAACACTTCTAAACACCTTGGGTTTGTGTAATTCTTATATAGAGTTAGAGAAATTGAGAAATTTTGATAGAAAATAGAGTTTATTTTTTAGAATTTGGATGACTATTTTCTAGTAATTCATTTGCAATCTTTTGAATAACTCTTAATAGAAGTGAAAAAGATTTTGATGAGCTAGCTACATATTCATGGTGAAGACTGGTGGAAAACCAGTTTGTAACTGAATTAGTTACAGAAATAGAATGAAGCATAAAGAGAGAGAGAGAGATAGAGAGAGAGGTGGAAAACCTGACTATTGGAAGGAAAAAGATGAGGAAAAATAAAGTTATTCTCATCAAAATTCACATCTTTAGAAATGTAAATTTTGCAAGAACTGCTTAAACATTGAAACCTTTATGCTGAGGTGATACACCAATATACACACATTTTTTACTTCTTAGTTGAATTTTGTGTTGGTTATATGGTTTAAGAAAAGGGTAAAAAGCACATCCAAAACCTTTAATAAACTTATAGTCAGGATGATTGCCATAATATTTATGAAAAGGAGAGTGATATGTTTTCAAGAGAGCAGTAGGTAATCTATTCATTAGGTACACAAAATTAGAGAAACTATAACCCCAATAAGTAAGAGGAATCGATGAATAACCTACCATGATAAGACCCATCTCAACAATGGTTATATGTTTTATTTCAATAGAACCACTTTGATGTGAAGTATTAGGACAAGTCAACCTATGTGTAATGCCTAGTTCAGTTAAAAAATTTGTGAAGGGTCTAAATTCCCCACCAAAGTCAGATTGCACTGATTTAATAGTTAGATTAAATTGTGTTTGAACAAACTTATGAAACAATTTGAATGCTCCTAAAGCATCAGATTTCTGTTTAAGAAAATACAGTCAGGTATATCTTGTATGACCATCAACAAATGTAATGTAGTATCTGAAACCAGAACTTGAAGGTGTAGGAGATGGACTCCATAGATTAGTGTACGCAATATCCAGAGAATTATCATACACACTAAAGGAGCATGTAAACTATGAAATTTACCAAAATTGCAAGACGCACATAAAAAATCTTATTTATTAGAACTAGGAATATTATACATTTTGAGTATATGTGCTACAGAAGAAAAACTAGCATGGCCTAATCTATGATGACATAACATGCTTGTATTACATTTGTTTGTTTTATGACTATTACATTGAGATTTAGAAGTAGATTTAACAACAGTGTTACTTTGAACATCCAAATGATTATTCAAGTTGGAAAACACATTATGTGACCTAGAAGACTCCAATGATATAAGTGGAAAGAAGTAGAGACCACTTGCATATATGACTCATTCAACAAGAATTTGTTTAGAAGCCTGAAACTTAATGTAACACTTGTCAAATAAAAATTCAAAAACTAACATTGTTATCGTTAGAGAACTTTGAGACATACAAAAGATTTCTAGTAATATCAGGCACATGTAATATGTTATTGAGTATCAATTTTGTATGTGATGCAAGTTTGGAAGAAAACGTAGTTGGACCTATAGATTTTATAGTGAGAGTGTGACCATTACCAATATAAACCTTATGGGTGCCTATGTATAATTTAGAGTTTTGTAAATGACGAGCATAAGGAGTCAAGTGATGGGAAACACCTGAATCAACAAACCAAGCTTGAGATTCTAGCTTTGCAGGTAAAGAATACTCTTGAGTAGTATCCAATGGTCGTCTCGTATAAGCCATCATATCCACAACTTGAGTAGATTGTGAGTTGTCTTGAGTCTTGTCTTGATTTGTGCTTGTACTGCCACCAGAATTGTCATGAGTATTGTTGGTATTTGTAGACACACAATTCTCATCAAACTGATGCTAACATGTTGAAACCTCATGACCATACTCGCCGCACAACTAGCTTGTAGGTTGATTACTAAAAGGAGGCCTAACTTTGCCTCTACCTCGTTCATAAGCAAAAAAATTTCCTCTACCACTATTGCCAGAAAACCCTCATCTAGAGTTACAATTTCCAAGACCTGTATGAGAAAGATTAGTTACAATAATAGAAGCTGAGAGTTCCTGACAATATTTATCGAGATGCGCTTCTTGAACATATAACACTGCTTCAACATGACATAGAGAAGGTGAAACAAGACTATCATACATCTGCATCGCAAATGGATTGTATTCCTCAGGGAGACCATCCAAGATCTCATCTATTTGATCTTGATCAGTGGTTTTATCACCAAAAACTATCAATTGGTAGTGGGAATGAATTGAACATGTACTTGAACCCCATAGTACAAGGTTCAATTCTCACGGAAGGCAAAAACTCTACTAGAAAGGGGTTAGAGAAGACCGTGAGGTGGCAATGTCAGGATTGCCTTGCGAGGGGCCCACGCTATTACAAAAATTGGTAGTGGGAATGGATTGAACATGTATTTGAACCCCAGGGTACAAGGTTCGATTCCCATGAAAGGAAAAATCTCTACTAGATAAGGGGTAGTGAAGATCATGAGGTGGCAGTGCCGAGATTGCCTTATGTGGGGCCTATGATGTTTCAACACGCAGAGAAACACACCAAAAAAGGAACGAAAACCAAAACGGAATGGAGAAATCAGAGAAGACAGAAGCGTAGAGAATCGATTCCTGCAAATGATACCATAATATAAGTGAAAGAGATTATGCTGATCTAGCTACATATTCATGGTGAAGACTGGTGGAAAACCACTTTGTAACTGAATTAGTTACAGAAACAGAATGAAGCATAAAGAGAGAGAGAGAGAGAGAGAGAGAGAGAGAGAGAGAGAGAGAGAACTGAATTAGTTATATAAATAGAACGAATCATAAAGAGAGAGAGAGAGAGATAAATAAATTAGTTACAGAAACAAAACGAAGCATATAGAGGGAGATAGAGATGAAAGAAGCTCAATGTGTTTACTCTATTTTCATATGCCTTTAGTTACATAACACAGTGTTTATATATGAACCTTGATGACTCAGAAAACCTATTACAAACTAGATAAACAACTTTTATCTTCAATAACTCTTGATAGTATAATTAATAGTAAAATAACTTTCTTTCCTAGAGTAAATTGTTTGATCAAACTAGATAAAAAAATAATTATCAGTTAGACAAAGATATACTTTATGACTGTAATTAATTATAATAAAAAATTCTTCATATATACCACACGATTTTTTTAAATTTAAAATAGACAGCAATACGATACAATGCCAAACTTGCTCTTAACAACCCTAATTTCAATTATTATATTTGAAACAAAGAGGATGCAAATAAATAGTCGGATATATAAATTATAAAACATACTCCAAACCAAAAACAAACCTAAGATTTTTAAAAAATATTATAAAATAATCTCTAACTTTTTTGTTCTATTTTCAATTCAAAATACTTGTTGTTTCAAAAAGTTAAGAAATCTACAACCTTGTAACACACTTCCATCCTTATTAATGAATTAGTGAACAAGTATTAGTATGTTCTCTAACTTTTTAAGTTTGGTTGTGTTTGATTTTGTTAAAAACCGGGAATTGAACGAGAAAACATTTTTATATTTGTTCGATGAAGAAATTAATGATAAGATTTGAAAAAATAGATGATAGAATATTGACTGGATAAAAACATGATTTTTTGTCCTTCATAATCTCTCTCTCCCTATCATGTTGGATTAATTTATTAATTTGATAATTATGACTCATGTGATTAAAAGTTTGGTTTAAATAAAGGATACCCTAATATGATGATTATTTGAGTGGAAAGGTAATTAAACCAATGAGGTTTTATTTTGAAATTCAAAATATAAATCACTTGAAATGTGTCCATTAAAGTAAAAGCCTATAAATGGGGACCTTTAGGAAAAAACAACAAGACTTTTCTCATTCCTTCTTATTTTTCCTCACAAATATACAAAAGTGTCTTCATCATCAAAGGCACACAAAAGGAAGAAGAAAGAGAGGAGAGAATAAATTCAGATCAAGAATCAGAACCGAACAAGAATCGACATCATAGCTTCGAGTACGTTTTTACTGTTTTTTATTGAAATTAAAGCATTGTGAAAATCATGATATCAAGATCCTAAACCTAAAATTATCTAACATTGGTATTAGAGCATGGTTTTAACCTTAATGCAACTGGTTCCATCATGAGTCGTGAGATGAAAAAAATGATCTTTCATCTTCTTTAGCCTCCCTTATTCTTGAACCAACATGGCCTTAATTTCTTGAAATTTTCATTTTCTTTGATGATATTGTAATTCACATGGAACTGTCCAAACTCAAGAGGAAACAAGTTAATGATAAACTGTACAAGAAAAGATTAAAACGATGTCGTTTTAACATCAAGATTAAAATCATATAAACCATCAACTAAAATACCATAATCATAATAGTATGAATCCTTAAATAAAAAATACATTATTTCCAATCCTAAAATTAAAATAATTGTTATACTTGTTACTTGTATATCAAAAGATAGGAATGTATGTTTTAAATGATTGTATTGTCCATTAAAGTATGTTTGTTTAGCATCATTAGGATTTAATGAAAATTATTAAGTTTTTACCCAAAGGTGAACTTTGATACATGTTTAAAGATGATAAGTTTGAATCCATGAAAATTAATCAAAACATTAAAGTATGAGCATGTTTTAAATATTTTTGGTTACTAGTATGGTGTTATGGACTTAGATATGACATTGTTAATGAATGAGAAACTTGTAGCCATTACGGGGGACAATACAAAAGAGAAATGTCTCTCTTAGAGACATATGAAAGGTCTAACGGGTTGTCTTTAAACTAGATTAGAAAGGACCATATATAGGTTCTGATCGTACTTGGAGATCAGGATCCGATGTGGCCGCGTCGGGCGTGGACGAGTGTTGCTGATGATGGAGAAAAGATGGGGTGTACCTGCAAAGGCACTCTGATGCTAAAGTCAGAGAACGAGCAACAAGTGAGAAAGTACAATATAATTAGGTCTAGATTTGAATACCTGACCCTCTCAAATGAAAGGGTTTATATACTGGTCCAAGTGAGTGCTCATTGGCCCAGAATATTGGGTGCGGATTGCGGATCCCGCGACAATCGACGGTGATTAGGAGCTAGCCATTGGGGCGAGAAAGAGCTTGTTCGACAGGCTCTTCGCCCGACAGTGTAATTGTCCGACCGAGGGTAAGTCGAGCAATCGACTCCGTAGCCCTGAACGTGGTTGGGTTTTTGGTGGGCCGTTGGGCCGCGAGACAGATATGGCCCAATTCTAATGGTTGGTCCAGTTTGGAACAAGAGCTCCCCAAGTCGTTGCTTTCGGTCGAGGAAGTGATGAATTAAAGTCGAGCGTCCCGCCCACAGGTCAGCACAGAGGAAGTGGAAACGAAAAGGCACCGTGTCTTGGGATTTGTGCCAATTTAATATTCTGACGGCTATTATAGGGTCTAGTGGGTAGGTTATAATTGCCAACGGATATGGGTCACGCTCCAGTGCACGTGTCCCTTCTCCCTATAAATAGTAATGTTTTCCCACAGTTTGAACTTTTCGCTTCGTCTTCTTCCTCCTTTGCTGCTCGTTCACTTGTGTATTGTTCACCGCTGCCGACCACCGCAAGCTTTCGTCGACCACCATACTTCTCAGTTATGGCATCTCAAGGTCAAGGTTAGACTTCTATTCTGCTTTTTTAGACTTAGTTTTTAAGAAGTGGCAATGCATGCGGTTTAGGATTTGGTTTTACCGGTAGATTAAGGCAATGTAGGGATTTTAGGTCTAGTAGTAGTTGCGTTCCGCCTTCCTGGACCCTGTTTCACGGTGAGCGGTGGTCTCGGTCGACGCTCGATCGAGGCTAGGTTTTGCGCCCTTCTGGGCGTTGATCGCCTGGGGCTTTTGCCCGGAACCCTATTTTTGGGCCGCTGCGCGCCCTTTCACTTGATAGGTAGTGGAAGGGTGGATTTGATGCTCTGATCGAATTCACTAATGTGTTTCCTGTACTTTTTAGGTGAAAACGTGCTCGTCGATCCCTTCGACATCTCCTCAGAGGAGATCTCATCGGAGGACTCGGGCTCCTCTGAGACTGTTCCGTCTAATTCTGGAAGCTCCTCGGGGTATTCAGAGTCGACCGAGGTGAGTGATGCTGGAAAAGCCTCTGGGGAAGAGGTTGGTGCTCCTAAGGTCGCGCAAGAAGAAGCTAGGGTGTTGGCCCCCGAGGAGTGGGTCGTAGAAGATCTACTGGACAAAATTTCTTCGTACGCTCGACCGCGAGTGGATTCTTTGCCAGTAGTGGGGGATCCCGATCATTGGAGGGTGACCTTCTCGGGCGACGATGACTGTATCTTCTTGGAGTTCAGTGGAAGGAAGTTCGCTATGTACGAGTACGCCATCACGACTTTGGGAATTAGGATGGCCTTTAGCGATCTGGTGTGCTCGGTACTTGGTTATCTGGGAGTAGCCCCGTCGCAGCTACACCCTAACTCTTACGCTTTCATGAGGGAGTTTGAGATGACGTGCGAGCATCTGGGAGCGGGGGCTACCCTTCCTCTCTTTTTCCGGTTATTCTCTCTGCAACGCCAGGTGGGGCGTGGGACCGATCGGAAAGGGTTCATCTCTTTCAAGCAGCAGGCTAAAATTTTCAAAGCACACTCGGAGTCGATTAGGTCGTTCAAAGGTGAATACATTTTGATCGAGCCATTGACCAAAGGAACTACTAGGACGATCAACTTTATGGGAAACAAAACTGATGAGTACGACGTGCCTCGGTTGGACGCTAAAGGTCGACCGATTCGTAGGAGGATCTGGAGGTTCCCCTTCTCTTGGGAGCACAGTCATTACGGGCGGTCGGTGTGTGACTTTGTGCAAGTGGGGGATAACCTGGGTGAGGATGATGCGACCAGTTTTGAAGAATTTCGCAAGCTGGTATCATCTTTTACCCCGATCCCTTTGGTTGATGGGGAGGGGAAAGTGATGTTGGCTTCTGACAGAGGGGAGGCTGTGGAACGTCCGCTGATCGACGTCACAGCTCTCCTGGCCTGTAAGAACGGGCAAGAAGTGTCCGATTTATTTGGTATTTCTCGTTTTTTATTCTGTTGTTTGTATGCTGTGCTTTTGTGCTCATGAGGGGCCTGACCTTTGTTTCTTTTGTTTCACAGGCTCGATGAAGTCACTGGACAAGATCCAGGAGAGGTTGTTGCAGAGCAAAAAACGGAAAGCCAGGACTATTCATACCAGATTGGTCGAAAATGATACGAGTGGGTCTGGTTCGGGCCCTATCGCTCGAGGATCATTGGGCGTGTCTTTGGGTTCCACACTAAAAAAACACAAGGTTGGAGCGGTCGTAACTGATCTGACGACGAACGCTCCCACAAAGCCAAAGCATCCCTTACCTTTGTGCTTCGTGAAATGGAACTTCTTTGAATGCACGACTATGGAGGTTGACTGGGCAGACTCGCTGTACCTCGAACAGATAGATCGTCCCTCTCGGAGACTGTCATTGGCGCAGGATGCCAGTGCGGTGATGCAGATGTTGTCGATGGCATCCATGTTTGCTGAAGGGAGTTCCAGGAAGGAGCTCGAAATTAAGCGGCTGAAGACTCTCCTGACCGCCTCTGAAGAGAAAGCGAAGAAAGTCGCCGAGGATGCTGAGGCCGCAGCTACGGAGCTGGTGGTGCGGGCGGACGTTATCGCTAAGCTGGAGGTGGACAAAAAGAAGGCTGTCGATCAGAATAGGAAATTGAGAGAGACCTTTTTCCCCAAGGATGACAAAGATGAGGACACCAAGGTGTCAGACCCTAATTTTTGACCCTAAGATTTTTCGCATCTCATCTGCATTTGCATACAAACAAGATCACGCACTGGTTCGTTTATCCTTTTTCAGGTGCAGGTCTATGCATTGCAGGGGATCACCATGTTTAATTTTCGTTATCTATTTATATTTACTAACCTCTAACCAAAAAAAAAATATGTTGCGTTTGCTTCTTCTTCTTCTGTGTTGCAGGATTTAAAAGGCAGGGCAGTGATTTCAATTCAGAGGCGTTTGCTCAGTTACAATTTGATTCAGATGGACGTTTGACCTAATCTTGGTCAAACTATCAGAAGATTGTTCCGATTGCAAGTTGTGGGTGCCAGTGATCTGTTTCTCAGACTGTGCGTATTCAAAAGTTCAAAACTGTGCTGTGTGCGAAAATTCTCTGGTATCAGACAGTGTTTTGGGGCGAAGTTTGGTTTGAATCAGTCAATTCATCAAGTTTATCAATGATTCATCTGAGAATTTATTTTTTCTCAGCATGAATTCGAATAATCAAGACAAGATTTCAGTGGTTCAGTGATGGTTGTGATCAGTTTATCGGTGGCTTGTGAAGAAAATCAGGAGTCGGTTGCGGGCTTAAAAATCAGTTCATTGTCCATTATCCATTTATCAGTAAACCATTTTCTAAACCCTTTTAAAACATTTTCATGATCTCAAATTTAATTCATTTTAATTCCAATTACCCGTTTTTATATTTTCCACTTCAATTATCCAATTTCCATTTAATCAAATTTCTTCTTATTTCCAAATTTTAATCACCACAAAATTAATTTCCTTTTTATCATAAACTTTTCATTTCCATTTTTATCTCTTCTAAACCATAAAAAAAATAGCAAATTATCAAAGCCCTTTCATTTTTTTTTAGCCCATTTCATTGTTTTTTTATGTATATAATAAAAAAATATGTTGTTAAGAAAAAAAGAAAAATAACAACAAGTACAGCCTACTTCATTACACTTCCAGCCGCAGGCCCACAAAAGCTTCACATTTTTATAACAAGGCATTAGTATCTCAGCCCCAAGCCCACTTCATCCATACATGAACAAAAGCTTTGTCCAAGCATCAGCAACAAAACAACCATCACGCATACAATTCTCAGCCACCAAAGCCGTACGCAAGACTTCCTAGCCATCACAACAACAAGTCTTAGCTTTCCCACGTCCACTCCTGCGCACACGCCAAGCCTTGGCCCAAAAACAAACACACTCAGCACAAAGCATGAGCCCGTACCACGCACAAGTAACATCAGCTTCACATTAAGCATTCAGCCACAACATGTGACTCTAACTTTCAAACAAGCCGCATCACGTCATTTATCATCAGGCAACAAATCCAGCTCCAAGCTCAAAGCCAAGCAACACGAAATCACCAGCCAGCATACAACCAGCTCAAAGCCATCAAAACATCCCGCAGCTTCAACAACCAAACAGGCCCAAACTCCAGCCCAAATCAAAACAACAAAATTTATGCTGCAAAACACTCAGCCAGTTTCGCACGCCGTAACTCCAAGCCGCCTTCGCATTCCGCAAACGGCTTCACTCCAACACATACATCTTGCACGCAGCCTTCACGTGAATGTGGCAAGCCTCAAACGCAGCCAATACACCTGAAAAGAAATATCAAAACGCACGGCTTCGAGAACAAAACGCAAGTGATAAAATTCAGCAAGTCACGCGTTGGCCTTGATCAAAAGCGGATCACCAAATTCATTTCAAGATCTCACCTCAAAGCCCTCTATAAAATGAGCTTCTCCTTCTCTTCCATCCTCAAGCTTTGATAGCCATACCCTTCCTCTGCCAAAATACAAATCAAAAGCTTCGATTCATAGTTCACCTTCAAACTTTCAAATCCTTCATCCACCCTAAATTCTTCATCAACCTAAATTCTCTTTCACAAAAATTTCAATCAACCTTCCTTCAAATCTTTCAATCTTCAAACCTTCACAACAACAAATCCCTAAATCGATTGAATCTGAAACGAAAAGAAAGAAGGGAGAAGAGAGTTGTCGCGAGAGAAAGAGGAAATCAGAGAGAGAGGTTTTTCGAATTGGTTGAGGTGAGGTTCGCGGACGAATTTTTTCCTCTTTGATTGATACCGCGGCGGCCATGGCTTGGAATTTTGTTATTTTGAGAGAGAGAGATGGTGAATCCTGTTTCACGTGCACGAAGAAGAGGGGATTTCTTTGTCCTCTGTTTTTGGTGGCATCCTTTATGTCTTCTTTTATTATTGTTTCTTCTTTTTTTAATAATTGGTTAAGTATTTGGGCCTTCATACTTAGATCTAGTTTTTTTTATCACCACCTCACCTACCATGCGCGGCACCCCTGGTTTCTTCTTCTTTTTTTTTTGATTGGTTTAGATTTTTATTAAGAATTTTATTTCCAATTTCATTTTGGTGTTAAAATTTAAAAAATGCATTTTAGATTATATTTTCTTAAGAAAAGTCTTAGAAAATATATTCTAAAAGAAGATTTAGAATAGATGTTTAGAAAAGTTTTTTTAAAGAAAAGGATTAAAAAAGTATTCTATTTCTTTTTTTTTTCTCTATGGATTTATTCTTTTAGATCCATTTTCTTCATCTTTTTCTTTTTGGTCGATGACAATCTCCGATTCGAGATTGTTGATTTCCGATCGGTTTAATCTTCATTATTTCAAATCTATGGATGAATGATCATTTGGATCATTCTCCATACTTTGAGATCGTGATAGGTTGCTTTTCGGGAAATTCAATGATAATCTCGATTAAGATTAGACCGTTCTCTTTCTTTTAGTGTGGCATGTTTTCGGAGAATGATCCATAATATCGTTTCTCTAACATGTATTAACACGAATATTTTCCACTTTAATTAGTGGTGGCCGGCCTCATTTGTAGGGTAATTACTCCATAAATTACTCGGCGATTGCTTAACATAGACCTAAAGTTGTCCCGATTCGGATTATGATCCACTTGGATCCGGTTGCCTCGACTTATTTTTCTTTTCGTGGTTGTGCTTGATTAAGTTCATCATACCACTTTATATTGTATATATTAATATTGTGAATATACTAACATTTAATTAAATCTCTCGCACCTTATCCTTTTATTTTAAATCTCTCGTTCTCTACCTCTCTTATTATGCTTCTATATTCATTCATCATATTGCTTGTTGTATATATTATTGTTGCTTGTTATTTTCCCTTTGTCCATTCGGACACCAAAAATATTAATAATGGATTAAACATCTAAAAAATGGGTGACTATTATTGCGGACTATGGTTACTATCCCTTGCTTGGAGTTTCGGACCTAGATTCTAGGATCATCCCTTTGCTCATTTGTTATGGATTGAAGACTTTGGCTCCGGTTGAGTTACTTGTTTATGAAGATGGAAATCCAATTGTCTCAAGTTGCTTGCCATATGGTTTGATCCATTCTTTCTTTAGCTTTTATTTTCAAGTCTTAGGATAGTCCCTTCATCTCTTCCCATCTTCTTCAATTTTCAAAACTCCTTCCTATTTTCAAAACTTTCTTTGTTTTCAAACTTCAAGCATTTTCTCAATTAAACCTTGACTTCGGTCATGTGCTTTTACCTTTTCATTTCATTTCTTTAATAAATGCTAAACTACATAAGCATATCGAAACTTTCTTTCTCAAAAAACTTTAAAACATTCACAACTCATTCAATTGCTTTTGTGCCCTCGTGCACGTTTCTTTTAACCTTTTTATGTTTAGATATGATTCATCCTTTCTAGCGGAATTATTCGCTAAAGGATGACGACTTATATTTACATTTTAAAATCAATTCAACTCATTTGCCTTTTTACAATTTGTACCACGAACTACGGGGTTTTGATCTCGCATTGCACTCTGTGGGTACGTAGGCATGAGACGTTCGTCTCTTCAAACACCAAAATCTTAAAAAAAAACATTCTTCTTTTCATCTCTTCAATCTTTTTTCAAGCAAACCATTTAAAACCAAAAATGCAGTAAACATTTCAAAGGGTTCCCGTGGAGTACCACGGACAAGTCGGGTGCTTAAAACCTTCCCGATTTGTAACCAATCCCCGTACCCATTCTCTGTTTGATTCTTTGAGCTTTTTAGCTTTTGAGATTCATTAAGGTTTTGTTCGTTCATTTTCCTTTTTCCTTGTGGAAATAAATAAAAGCGCGGTGGCGACTCTGTGTATATTGAGTGAAGTTAATCAATAGCTTACACTCATGATTTTACCACTACACAAGGGGTTAATGAGTCGGACGCATTTTCTAGCGCGGCTGGATCAGGACCTCGAGGACCTGAGGGACTCGACTAAGTTGAGTTTCCAGAATGTTGTGGACCAGATAAAGGCCCTCCATCCTTAGCTGAACATCGATACCGATCAAATCAGCTAGTGTACAAGGTTGAAGATGGTCAGATCGTGGTCCCTGACTACATGGTCGTGGACGACTCTCAGCCTGGGGAGTCCGAGCAGCCGGTCCATCCAGCCGTCCAACAACTTCCGAATGAAGACCAACCTGGGGTGCAAGAGGGTGAGGGTAATTAGGTCGGCCTGCGAGCCTAATTAACTTGTAATTTAAAATTTTTGTTTGGGGAGTTGGTCTCTTTTTCATGTAATCTTAAACAAGTCGGCCTTTAGGGGTCGCGACCTTTTGGATTAATATTTCCGTCCTTGGTGGTCGTTTTTACAATTTATGCAACCCTTTGATTTTGTGTATGATTGCTCGTCCGTCGGAGGACTGTGTATGATTGCTCGTCCGTCGGAGGACTTTGTTTTTAAACGTTTATTTTTTCGTTAAGTGTTTTGCGCTCGTTTGGAATGTGACGTAATGGTCGATGACAAAAAAGGGGGGACGAATGCTCGTGAAGGATGTGATCCATCGGTTTGGGGGACCGATCGGACGTGTGGAAGTTAATCCTGGGTCGGTATTCGGGCCAAGTTTATGGCTCGGACATTCGTGGCTTGAACGTCCCATCGCGAGCTGGGGTTCTGCCTGGTCGTGGTACTTAGGCAACGTCGGGCTCGTTCGAGTACCCGTACGTGCGACAGTTACTTTCCTCGTTACGACGAGGAGGTTCTGTTAGTAGAATGTTTTGGACTGCGATGCTTGTACCTGGGCATGCAGGTTTGGTCGGATCTTTCGCCCTTCTGTTGCACCCCAAAATTTGCCCTCACAATACAAGACTTTGTGCTTTATGAAGGTTCACAAGGTTCACAAGTTTCTTAATGTTTATATGACCTTTCATGAGGTTCATGAAGTCTACAAGTTACTTTATGAAGGTTCACAAGGTTCACAAGTTCCACAATGCTTTCAAAACCTTTTATGAGGTTCATGAAGTCTACAAGTCACTTCTTGAAGGTTCACAAGGTTCACAAGCTTCTCAAACATTTATAAGACCTTTCATGAGGTTCATGAAGTCTACAAGTTACTTTATGAAGGTTCACAAGGTTCACAAGTTTCTTAATGTTTATATAACCTTTCATGAGGTTCATGAGGTCTACAATTCACTTCTTGAAGGTTCACAAGAATCACAAGGTTTACATAACCTTTCATGAGGATCATGAGGTCTACAAAGTCACTTCATGAGGTTCACAAGGTTCACAAGCTTCACAATACCTCCCATGAGTATCCCAAGACATTTTATGATGGTTCACAAGGTTCACAAGGTTCACAATTGGCCATAAGAGTTGACAATTCCCTCAGACAATGCACCTCCTAAGAAGTGCATCCAAAACTAGGGTTTTGACTTTAATCAGGTTAAATGAACTTCCAAGACTTCAAGTGAGCTTCATAACATCTTATATGTGTTTAAGAACCCCCATGACAAGTTTCAAGACTTTTCTCAAAAGTTTGCTCAGTCAGATGATCAGATAAGTCAAAATCAGTCAATGCAGTTAAAAAGTCAAACTGAGGTCAACTGTGGTCAAACCAAAGTCAAACTTCATGATTTTTTGCCAACATCAAGTATATGAGGTAAAATTCATCATTTGATCAAGGGTTGATCATGATTCATCAAGGAGATTTCAGATCATCAAGAATCAGGAGTTTCTAAATTAGGGTTTTCTCAGTAAAAGTCAACTGAACTTTGACCAGCCATAACTTTCACATACTTCATCACCAAGTCTCCACTCAAAGCTAATTTTGAAGGAAATGGAATTCTCTACAACTTTGTGTCTCACAAGCCAAGCCCAAAAATGCTTCATTTGGAAGGTATGAGCTAAGACATTATAGGTCATTTTGAAAGTCAACAAAAAGTCAACAACTTCAAAAGGGCATAACTTGAGATTGGTAAATGATATGGACATGAAACCAGTGGGGTTGTTCAGAGGACTCTTCAAGCTTTCCAAAATGTCCAAGAACACCCTCATAGCTTTAAAATTGAAGGATATGTGCCCTTGCAAAGTTGGGAAATTTTGTGATGGTTTATGATGAAAATGGAGGTCTAGAACTAATTTCTTCCAAATGGGCTTGTCAAATTATGATCCAACCCATACACTATCATCATGCACGACCCAAATGATTAAAATTCAGAATTTTTATTATTTTATTTTTATTTATCTTGATTTAATTCATAAAAAATCATTTTAAATAAATATAAAATATGAAAATACAATATTTGATGAAGATTGAGCTTCTAGAATCTCTTCAATGCTGATTTGAATTGAAAGGGAAGGAAATCATGAGATTGATCCAAAGATAGAAAGCCTTCATGAACAAATATTTGACTTTTAAGACATGATCAATTTCAATCTTTTTGAATCAAAATCTCCACACAACAATTCAATTTTCTTAACCTAATTCATTCACATATAAGTACTAAACTCATTGCCATTGCCATTCACGAATTTTCTGCCTCTAAGTGTAAGTTCACAAATAAAAAAAAACCATCCAAAACTCATATTCGGATTCCTTGATTCAGAGCACTAGAAGGTAAAATAAGAACATGGAGAGCTTCATTGGACATCACTGATCATAAACCAGTACTCATATGCATCCCATACATGCCATAATGCTCTACCCGAATCCAATTTGCTCTTGAAAATAAATTTTTCGATTACATTAATTCACTGTGTTTCAATGAGTTTTGTTTGGCTAATCTTGTTTGTTATGTGATGTAGAATGTTTCTGGGCAGGAAAATCAAAGAAACCGTGGCAAAGTCATGAAACACCATTGTTAGGGTTTGGACCTAGGTTTAGGGTTTTCTAATTTAATGAACATAAATGGGTTCTAAAAACACAGGATGAATCGCATGAAGGTTTGGGTCATGTTGCTGTGTTTGATTTTGTGAAATTGTACAGTTTTGTTGCCCATTGTGTTTCGTAGGTTTTGCTGGGATTTGTTTTTCGCAGGAAATCTTGTAGCTGGATCCGCAGGAAATTTTGCAGGACATGAGGAAGAAGAAGACCTCTTCCCGCGCGTGTTTTAAATTCAAATATTTAGTATTATATTTGATGAATTGTTTGCTGTTTGTTTATCACCACAGACTGAGTGGTCCAGTGGAAAGCCATGCGTATGTTTGACTATAGGGCTAGGGTTCGAATCCTGCCTTGTACCATTATTTTGCTATTTTTTTCAGGTTACAAAGGAAACATAATATATTGTGTTCTATTGCCATCATACTACCAGAAGGGCTCTCCCAGCCAGGCGGTTAAGCGTGCGTGTGAATGATCAAAGGTCCTGGGTTCAACACCACCCCAGGCCTTTTTCGCTTTCTTTTATTTTCCTGATTTTTTCCAGATGATGAACAAAACGAATTGAAGCTATTCCATTATCACCCACGCATGGTTGGTCTAGTGGAAGGTTTTGATGCTTGCAGGCAGAATGACCTGGGTTCAAACCCAGCCAAGGTAAGTTCTTATTTTTACCACCTTTTTCTATTTTAATTTCTTTAATTAATTAGTTTAATTGTTTCTTACTCTTAATAAAAAAACAAATTATGTATTGTATATATATATGTTCAAATATCTAAAATAACATTTTATTTTCAAAAATTCTAAACTTTTATTTTTCTAAATTCAAAAATTATTTTCTTATTTATATATGTAAATATAATATATGCATGTTAATTAAATAATTTTGTATAATTAAATTAAAAACCCTAAGAAATATTTTTTAAACAAAACCCTAATCTTGTAAAAAACCCTAATTTATTTTCTAAGTACTTATTAAAAACCTAGTTATTTATTTTCTAATTCTTAATACGATTATCATGTATATATTTATTTAATATAATCTTTAATATAATTAATTTTTGTAAATATAATTATAATCTATTTTTTAATATGTAAATATATTTTATATACTGTGTTCATAACCTAAATTATTTTCTTTTAATATATGTATAGAAACAATCAAACTTATAATAATTTAATTTTTTACAATTATAAATAATTTAATAATTAGTATATAAACTAAAATGCTATAATTATTTAGTTGTTCATATTAAACTTTTGTTTATTATTTTAATTTTGTTCTTATAATATTTTTGTTAATTCAATTTATTTTGATTTCTATTATTATTAACCACATTATTACTAACTTTTGCTTATTATAATTTTACTAACCTTTATTTAATTTTTTTTATTATTATTACTAACCCTTATTTATTGCTTATTATTATTTTCACTTATTATTTATATTTTGCTTTTATATTTATATTTTTGCTATTTATTTATTATTATTATAATTATGTAATTGCTTCTTGGTGTAATTTTGTAAATATTAAATTTATTTAATTTTTATGCTATGGTTAGTAATATAGGGAGTGCAAATATGTATTCTAGTTAAAATAAATTTAGATCACTTTAATCATAAGATAAATAATATTGAACACTCACACACGTAAGTCGATTTTTAATCGCCATCTCACATTTCTAAGGCTATCCCTCAATGTTGCCTAATCATAAGGTCAAGTGGGGTGTATAAAGCAAGTCCCTTAAAAGAAAAATCATCAAGTCCCTAATGGTTGCCTTTAAAGATCAAGTCCCTTTTCGAATAATGATGATAGTCCCTCCAGAATGCTTAATACACCCCACAGTTGCCTTCATAAACAGATGTCCCTCTCAGGTCCCTTACATCCAAGGTAATGACTACCTACTCCTTAATAGTAGGGATAGTCTTACCAATTAAAGGATAAAGAACAAGAAAGACTTAAAACTTTAGGGTAGGTACCTCCTAGTTGCTTGCTCACTCCATTTTTCAAACACTTAACAAATTTCAAACAAATTTTCAAAAACAAGTTTTTACGCATCCGTACATGGATCATTATTAACTCTTATGAAAATTTTCTATTCACACACTACACTTTTCAAAAACAATTCAAAGTGAGCTAAGTAACTAAGAGCCCATGGATAACCATGGATGTAAAGGGTTCTAACACCTTCCCTTTACATAACCTACCCCCCGGACCCAAAAATATCTCTTAAGGTCTTTCCTGTTCTTTTATACCCTTTCCTTTTGGATAAAATAAAAGTCGGTGGAGACTCTTGCTATCCGCAACATAACTTAAAGTCAGTTCTCCCACCGTGTTACAGAACTGGCGACTCTGCTGGGGATTTAATAAAAGAGGGGTACCCTTAGAAATTAGATCACTTTAAATTGTTTGCCTTGTTTGCTTTATATTATCTTGTTGGGGTTGCTCTTATGTGTGAAAGGTCCTAACCCGGATCTAGTGTACCTTAGGTAAATGGCAATAGACCAAGGAAACTGTACGACGTATATCGATACGGTTGATCTGGTGGCCATAGTTAGTGCGACTTCTTGGTTGGTGCTTATGTTCCTTAAGTCAAGTTGAGGATAATATGAGGCTGCCATATGTTGTCAATGCACTAACTAACTTTTAGAACCCTAGTTAACTCATCTTGGCCTTTAGAAAGTAGTGAGGTAACCGACTTTGGTGCAGACTGAAGTTGGTTGACACTCGATACTACGCTCATTGAGATCTTAAACTTGGAGGGTTTTGGTTGGCAAGTAAGTTGCCTTCTGATCAACCACCCTTGTGAAGGATCAATGATATTGAGATCCCTTAGAACCTGGTTACTTTATAGGACAGGATGAACCATCTAACTTCAGGGGAGGGTACTTACCTTTGAACCTCATGCAAGCCTTTAAACCTAGGGCAATTGTGTGACTTGTTTGTGTGTGCCACATGTTTGTGATTGAGCATAACATCATGACATCATCATGCATCATAAGCATAGCATTTTCCCTAACCATTTCAAGGACCAAAGGATTTATCTTTGTTCTTTGTCGCAGGTCATGGCTTCAGCTCGTAGAAACACTATCAGGATCAACTTTGTGGGCATACCTGCTAAGCTTAAAGAGTTGGTTTCTCAAGTGTCTGATCACTCCCAGTTCATCAAGAGACATGGTCACTTACTGGATCTAGTCACCTCAGGGTTCAGTGAAGACATGATGAGTGTCCTGTTTCAGTTCTTTGACCCTAAGCACCATTGCTTTACATTCCCTGACTATCAGCTGGTTCCAACCATGGAAGAGTTCTCTAAACTTCTGGGTATACTTATTCTTGATCAAAGACCCTTCACAGGCTTGGAGAAGGAACTTAAACCAGAAGTTATTGCTGCAGCTCTACATCTGAAGAAGTCTGACATTGTTCTAGAAACGAGAAGCGGAGTTAAGGGTGTTCTAGCCAAGGTGTTGATAGAGAAGGCTCAAATGTTCTTGAAGGCCATGAGTCATGATGCTTTTGAGGAGATCTTAGCCTTGCTGATATACGGGTTAGTATTGTTCCCCAATCCAGATCAGTTCATAGATGTTCATGCCATCAACATTTTCCTGAGTCACAATCCAGTGCCTACCTTACTTGGAGACATCCTGCATTCTCTTCATACTCGTACTACAAGGGCAAGAGGAACTTTGATGTGCTGCATACCTTTGCTTTCTAGGTGGTTTATTTCTCACCTTCCTCGCTCAGTAATGAAGAATGAGCAAGGTTTCAGGTGGTCCAAGAGGATCATGTCACTTTCTCACTCAGATATCCATTGGTGCTCCAGATCTATGGAGAATGTCACCATCATTGACCGTTGTGGGGAGTTTCCTAATGTGCCACTTCTAGGCATAAGAGGAGGCATCACCTACAACCCCTCTCTAGCCTTACGACAGTTTGGTTACGCTCGGAGTGATGGCCCACATGACATGTTGATTCAGGGCATTGTATTTGATTACGACAACGATCTTCAAGGTTACCGTCAGAGATTCATACGAGCATGGGGAAAAGTAAACAGGGTTGACAGCAAGACACTGGAGCCTAAGTACACTATTCCTATGGAAGCTTATCTCAGATGGGTGCGATCTCGTGCTCAGACTCTCATGATGCCATATCCTGCCGTCCTACCAGTTACCATGGAACCTGTTGCTGAAGGAGACACAGCTTATACCATCCATCACCCAGACATGCCTACTGATATGGAAGACTTGCAGAGATCATGGATCCAACTGAAGGAGCAAAGGGATACTTTCGAGGCTCATTACAAAGCAAGCCAAGAAAGAATCCTGGAATTAACAAAGCAACTTCACGAGGAACGGAACCTCAACTCATACCTCAATACAAAGAGGAAACGTCCATGGGAGACTTAAAACCCCATCTTTTGTACTTATTTCATTTTCATTTTTTGTAAGCCTAAAAGGCAAAACAAAGTTATTACTAATAAAAGTTTACCTTCGTGTTTGTTTAAGCAAATTTAAATCCTGCGGTCCTTGAAAACATTGCATACGCATTTACATTCCATTTCATTGCATCACAGGTTTATAATTGTGCACAGGTTTCTCATCTTCTCGTTGTTTATTTCAGCAATGGCTCTTGAACAATCAGTTAAGGATCTCCAGACACAAAATGCACAGTTCCAAGAGCTGATCTTGAACCTGTCCAAGGGGCAAGATGAATTGAAGGCACTGCTGGCCAAGAAGACTAAGAAGGCTAGAAGGTCTGCTGGGTTGATCAACATGGGAAGAAGGTTCAAAGGTCTTGCCAAGACCAAAGAACCAGCTGAAGACTATGAATCTGAGGAATCTGAAAAAGAGGGAGGCAGTCTCCACAACACTATGGGGGACTCTGATTCTGAGGCTAACTACTACCATGAGCCTAATGAAGACAAATTCAAGATGCTGGTGGATAGGATGGATGCTATGGAGTTGCAGAAATCATCTGGGCTGGATTTTGAGGATTTGAGTTTGATATCTGGGGTAGTCATACCTGTGGGTTTCAAGGTTCCTACTTTTGTTGTCTATGATGGGGTCTCTTGTCCCAAGCTGCATTTGAGGTCTTATGTCAGAAGAATTCAACCTCACACTGCTGATAAGAAGTTGTGGATCCATTTCTTTCAAGAGAGCTTATCTGGAGCTCAGCTGGAGTGGTATTATCAGTTGGAGAGTGTCAACATCAGAGACTGGAATGATCTTGCTGAAGCTTTCTATAAGCAGTACCAATACAATGCTGACTTAGCCCCCACTCGCATGCAGCTTCAGAGCATGTCTATGGGTGCCAAAGAAAGTTTTAAGGAGTATGCTCAGAAGTGGAGAGATTTATCTGGAAGAGTTCAACCCCCTTTGACTGACAGGGAATTGGTGGATATGTTCATGTGTACGCTGAATGGTCCGTTTTACAGTCATCTCATTGGAAGCTCATCATCTGGCTTCACTGAGTTGATCATGACAGGAGAGCGAGTAGAGAATGGTATAAAGAATGGCAAGATCCATGTGGGTACTCCTTCATCAGGTGCTGCAAAGAAGCCTCCCACTGGGAAGAAAGAATCCAATGTTGTTTATGGTCAGTCTGATCGTAACAGAAGGCATCAGTCTGTTAGTGCAGTTCACATCTCAAATCTAACTCCTGCAACAACAGAGCAGCCACAGGGCAACCAACAGAGGGCTAGAAGACAGTTCACGAAGATCAACATGTCAATGGCTCAGGCATTGCAACATTTGTTGAAAGCTGAACTTATTACTTTGAAAGAAGCTCCTCAGAATCCCAATGTTACCTCTCACAGGTACAATCCCAATGCACGATGTGCATATCATTCAAACTGTCAGGGACATGATACTAATAACTGCTGGATCTTGAAGAACAAAATTCAAGATATGATTGATGCTGGAGAAATTGAGTTTGATCCTCCGGGTACCCCAAATGTGATTACAGCACCAATGCCGAATCACGAGAAGACTGTCAATGCCATTGATGAAGATCTCCATGTCTATTCAGTTATGGAGTTGAACACACCATTGTCTGTTATCAAAAAGAGGTTAGTACAAGCTGGGATCTTTCCAGGTTGTCGTGAAGATTGTTTGTATTGTACCTATAAGCCGGATAGTTGCTTCATATTGAGAGATGGAATTCAACGTCTCATGGATAAGTATACTATAGTGTTTGAGAGGACTCCGTCGTCTGTAGAAAGTATGGTGGATCATCTGACTCAAGGTAGGAAGATTGAAGAGGTTGATATGGTTGACAAAGTACCGGTAAGAATCGCTTCAAAGAGACCTGTTAAAATCACTCATCAGGGTCCAATCAAGATTACTGCTGAAGGTCCTGTGAAAGTTGTTGCTGAAGCCAGAGTGGCTCCTCTGATCATTACTACTCCTGGTCCTATTTCGTATACGTCTGACAAAGCGGTGCCTTGGCACTATGGGTCTGATGTTTACATCCATGGTGTTAAGCAGGAGCCTTTACCTGATGTGCCTGTTGACGTTGATAATATTGCTGGATCTAGCAAGATCACTCGTAGTGTAAGAGTCTTCTCTCCTCCAGTTGCTTCTAAAAATGCAGTTACTCCTGCTGCTACCTCTACCACTGATGCTCGGGGCAAAGGTCCCGTTATTGAGCCTGTATCTACTGATGTGCCAGCTGCTGATGATCTCTCTAAGCAGATGGAAGAAGTATTGAAAATCATTCGCAAGAGTGATTATGACATTGTTGATCAATTGGGGCATACTCCCTCAAAGATTTCTATGTTGTCCTTGTTGCTGTGTTCTGAGGCTCATGCCAAGTCCTTGATCAAGTTTCTGAAGACTGCACATGTACCCAATGCTATTTCTGTTGACCAATTTGAGAATTGTGTTGCCCACCTGACCTATGATAATGGGTTAGGATTTTCTGATGCTGATTTGACCCCTGCCAAGAGGGATCATAACAGGGCCTTGCATATTTCAATTGAATGCAGGGGCACTACCCTGTCACATGTGCTGATAGACAATGGTTCCTCTCTAAATGTGTTGCCTAAGGAAGTCCTGAACAAGCTAAGTCCTGAAGATGCTGTGCTAAAGCCCAGTAATATTGTGGTAAAGGCTTTTGATGGTTCTAGAAGAGTAGTGCATGGGGAAATTGATCTTCCAATCAAAGTTGGCTCCCAGGTTTTTACTGCTACATTTTATGTGATGGATATTCGTCCTTCATACTCTTGTCTGCTTGGACGTCCCTGGATCCATGGGGCAGGTGCTGTAACCTCTACATTACACCAAAAGTTGAGATATCCGGTGAATGGAAAGGTTGTTACTGTCTATGGAGAAGAAGAATACTTTGTCAGCCATGTAAACACTTTCAAGTATCTGGAAATGGAAGGTGAATACATTGAAACTCCGTGTCAGACATTTGAAGTGGTTCCCTGGGTTGTTAATGATTATGTAGCTCCTCCTGTTGCGAAGAAAGTTCCTGTGGTCACCAGAAAACCTCCAACAATGGCAATGGCCTCCCTCAATGATGCTAGAGCTGTGGTGGATGAAGGTGGTTGTACTATTTGGGGTCAGCTTCCTGATATTCCATACAAGTCTGACAAGTTTGGTTTGGGTTTCACTGCAGAGTCCCAGAAGGCTGTTCGTCGTGCTCGTGCTGCTCGTATCACCAATCAAGGGGTTATGAAAGATCAAATCAATGCTGTGGGAGACTATGAAGAAGACTACAATCTGGATGCTTGGATTTTTCCTACTGTGGGTGCTGGGCTCAATAATTGGAAAGCTGAAGATGTTATCCCTATCTCCTTTAGTCAGGAGTAAATACTATTACTGTGTTGTTGCTTTTAAGTTTGTAATTTCTTGAACAATTGAACTTTCAAGCCATGTGCCTTACCCGGGGCACAATGGTATGCTTGTTACGGGCTGTCATTTCATTTGCATACTTCATTCAATAAAATCAGTGGACGTTTCGTTTTCGTAAATATTGTGTTCCTCGTCTTTCTTTTCTTTTTGTTTTATCAGCTATGTGTTCTTACACACACCCACATCACTAAATGCAGATCCTCATCCACTCTGGATCCTGTTGATAACAGTTCTACTATTGCCAATTATAATTTCGAGAATCCGATCTATCAAACTGAAGACGGAAATGAGGACGATTGTGAAATACCTGTAGAGCTTGCTAGGTTGTTACAACAAGAAGAGAAAGCTATACAGCCACATGAAGAGCCAGTCGAAGTTGTGAATCTGGGAACTGAAGAAAACAGAAAAGAGGTCAAGATAGGGGCTGATTTAGAAGACGGTGTCAAGAGCAGATTGATTCAGATGTTACGTGACTATGTGGAGATCTTTGCTTGGTCTTATGAAGATATGCCAGGGTTGGATACAGACATTGTGGTTCACCGTTTACCTGTGAAAGAAGATTGTCGTCCAAAGAAGCAGAAGGTTCGTCGTATGCGTCCTGAAATGTCAGAAAAGATCAAGGCAGAGGTAATGAAACAGTTCAATGCAGGGTTCTTAGCAGTGACTTCTTATCCTCAGTGGGTTGCAAATGTGGTACCAGTTCCTAAGAAAGATGGTAAGGTACGTATGTGTGTGGACTACAGATATTTGAACAAGGCTAGCCCCAAAGATGACTTTCCACTTCCTCATATTGATATTC
Source organism: Lathyrus aphaca (assembly GCA_963966055.1). Lineage (NCBI taxonomy): Eukaryota > Viridiplantae > Streptophyta > Magnoliopsida > Fabales > Fabaceae > Lathyrus > Lathyrus aphaca. Next base: position 462,723,581 of record OZ014525.1, on the reverse strand, counting down.
TGGTAGACAACACTGCTCAACATAAGGTATTCTCTTTTATGGATGGTTTCTCTGGTTACAATCAAATCAAGATGGCTCCTGAAGATATGGAGAAGACAACATTTGTTACACAGTGGGGCACTTTTTGCTATAAGGTGATGCCATTTGGTTTGAAGAATGCAGGGGCAACATATCAGCGTGCTATGGTGGCTTTGTTTCATGATATGATTCATCATGAGATAGAGGTATATGTGGATGATATGATAGCCAGATCTCAGAATGAAGAACAACATCTTGATCATCTGCACAAGTTGTTTGAGAGGTTGAAGAAATACAAGTTGAGATTGAACCCAAACAAGTGTACTTTTGGAGTTAGATCTGGTAAACTCCTGGGTTTTATTGTCAGTGGAAAAGGCATTGAAGTGGATCCTGCAAAAGTAAAAGCTATACGAGAGATGCCAGCTCCCCGTACTGAGAAGGAGGTTAGAGGTTTCTTGGGACGATTGAACTACATTGCAAGATTTATTTCCCAGTTAACTACCATCTGTGAGCCAATCTTCAAGTTGTTGAAGAAAGATCAGGTGATGGAATGGAATGAGGAGTGCCAGACTGCCTTTGATGAAATCAAGAGATATCTGCTAGAACCTCCAATTTTGATGCCACCAGTTGATGGAAGACCCTTGATTATGTACTTAACAGTGTTAGACAACTCAATGGGGTGTGTGTTGGGGCAACATGACGAGTCTGGTCGAAAAGAGCAGGCAATATACTACCTTAGCAAAAAGTTTACCGACTGTGAAACAAGATACTCACTGCTCGAGAAAACTTGCTGCGCTTTGGCATGGGCTGCTCGCCGACTAAGATAGTATATGTTGACCCATACTACCTTGTTGATTTCGAAGATGGATCCAATCAAGTACATATTTGAGAAACCTGCTCTCTCCGGAAGAATTGCAAGATGGCAAATGATATTGACAGAATATGACATACAGTACACTACTCAGAAGGCCATTAAGGGAAGTGTTGTAGCAGATCATTTGGCTCATCAAGCAGTGGATGATTACCAGTCAATGAGTATTGAGTTCCCTGATGAAGATATTATGATTATTACCAAAGAACCTGGACAATATGACGGACCTGAACAAGGATCCCGATGGACTATGGTTTTTGATGGTGCCTCCAATGCACTTGGTAACGGTGTTGGTGTTGTGATTAGTACCCCTGAAGGTTGTCATACCCCGATTACTGCCAGACTTTGTTTCTATTGTACCAATAACATGGTTGAGTATGAGGCATGTATCCTGGGTATTAAAGCTGCTATTGATATGAAGATTCAGTTCCTTGATGTGTATGGAGATTCAGCCCTGGTAGTCAGTCAGATTAAAGGAGATTGGGATACTAAGCATGATAACCTCATTCCTTACAGAGAGCATGTGTTGTCCTTGATCCCACATTTCAAAGAAATTACTTTTGGACATATTCCACGAAGAGAGAATCAGTTGGCAGATGCATTAGCCACCATGGCATCCATGTTTGAGATCAACTGGGATGATGAAGCTCCCAAGATTACTATTGATAGATTTGAAAAGCCTGCATACTGCAATGAGAATGACACTGAAGGGGCAGAGGAGAAGCCTTGGTTCTATGAAGTAAAAAGATATCTTGAAGCTCAGGAGTTCCCTGAAGGGGCATCTGTCAAAGATAGGAAATTTCTGAGAAGGTTCTCTGCCAAGTTCTTTTTGAGTAATGGCATTCTGTACAAGCGCAATCATGATTCAACTTTGCTTCGTTGTGTGGATAAGAAGGAAGCAACTGAGATTATGGAAGATATGCATGATGGGATCTTTGGCACTCATTCTAGTGGTCATACCATGGCAAAGAAGATATTGAGAGCAGGTTACTATTGGTCTACCATGGAAGCTGATTGCTATCAACACTCCAGAACTTGTCACAAATGTCAAATTTATGCTGATAAAGTCCATGTACCTCCATCACCATTGAATGTGTTGACTGCTCCTTGGCCCTTTGCCATGTGGGGCATTGATATGATTGGTGAGATCAAGCCTACTGCTTCTAATGGGCATCGTTTCATCCTGGTTGCTATTGATTACTTCACAAAGTGGGTAGAGGCAGCTTCATTTGCATCTGTTACCAAGAATGTTGTGGCTCGGTTCATTAAGAATAATCTCATATGTAGGTATGGCATCCCTGAAAGGATTATTACTGACAATGGCTCTAATCTGAACAACACTATGATTACTGATCTCTGCACGTAGTTCAAGATTAAGCATCACAACTCTTCTCCGTATCGTCCAAAGATGAATGGGGCAGTTGAAGCTGCTAATAAGAACATTAAGAAGATTGTACAGAAGATGACTGTTACTTATAAGGATTGGCATGAGATGTTACCATTTGCTCTTCATGGTTATCGTACTACAATACGTACTTCAACAGGGGCAACCCCATTCTCCTTAGTCTATGGTATGGAAGCAGTTCTGCCCATTGAAGTTCAGATTCCCTCTTTAAGAATTATGAAGGATGCAGGTTTGGATGAAGATGAGTGGATTCAGACTCGACTGGACCAGATAAATTTGATTGATGAGAAGAGGTTAGCAGCAGTTTGTCATGGCCAGATGTACCAGAAGCGAATGATCAAAGCTTTTAATAAGAAGGTTAAGCCAAAGGTATATCAGGCTGGTGACTTGGTAATCAAGCGTATTATATTACCACAGGGTGATCCTAGAGGCAAGTGGACTCCAACATATGAAGGTCCATTTGTAGTCAAGACTGTATTCTCAGGAGGTGCCATGATACTAACTACAATGGATGGTGAAGACTTCCCACAGCCTGTAAACGCAGACATAGTTAAAAAATACTACGCATAAAAAGAGACCCGCTAGGTTGACAGGCCTAGGCAAAAATAAGGGCATCCCGGCAAACCAAAAGGGTTTGGGCAAAAATTAGGGATATATATAAAAAAGATGTACACCCGGCAAGTCGAAAACCTGAAAAGGCGGCTTGGGCAAAAAAGGGTATCCCGGTGGATTGAAAACCTGAAAGGGCAATCCAGGCAAAAGTTAGGGATTAAAGCGTATGACTATGTCTCGTTTGGATCACCCATGAAACTGCAACCAGTTATGCTACTTAATCAAGCTCGAACAGATAAAGCTCAATTCAATCGTTTCCGTCTCAACAGCAGAAGATGAGATACTTGAAGATAATGGCAATAGTAGAATTGAAACTCAATAGGATTATTTCCCACATAGCTAATTTTCCTTGTTTTGTAAAAACTTTATGGCAAAATCCTCTTACTAGGGTTTATGTCTCCTTGTACAAACTTACCCGTGTATGGGTCACTTTTTGATATAAATAAATTCCATCTTTTGAATCCAGATTTACTTTTACCCTATTTACATAAGCGAAACGTACATTGGTTGTGTTTGAATGTATGTATGCTTTTGAATATGATTGATGTTTACCAAAAATGCATGTATGCTTTTAATATGATTAATCTTTACCAGAAATGCATGAAAATGCAGTAATAGTATTTACTAAGGACGAACGAGGGAAGGATTTCAACGAAGCTTCGCCGGTTCATCTCTACAAGACATTCACAAATCCCTCAGTAGGACAAATCCATCTTCATAAAGTCTCATCTCCCCTGGAATTTATATCCATCTCTTTTATCCTCATACGGATATTCGGAAATTTACCTTCCAATAAGGGTACGACGAACGAAAACGGGAGGTTATATCTACCCTATCATCAAACGAAGACGAAGGTTATATATACCTTACTATCCCCAGCAGATAGGAGGTTATATATACCTTACTATCCCTAGCAGACGGGAGGTTATATATACCTTACTATCCCCAGAAAACGGAAGATTATATATACCTTGCTATCCCCAGCAGACGGGAGGTTATATATACCTTACTATCCCCAGCATACAGGAGGTTATGTATATCTCATCATCAAACAAGACAGGGACGAGTTCCTCATATTCTTCAGCAATGAATCAGGATTTATTTTCCCTGGCCAGCAGTTGTTATATGAAGATATCCAGACGCTTCCGGCAGCATCATATCATACATACATCATTTACATCATACCATAACATACATATCCATAGATACATAATATATTACTTAAGTGCACCATATCATACATGCATACATAGTACATAAACTAATATTATTATACAAATGCTACCTTGTTTCAGGTTATTTATCCAGCAAACAATACTTATGACTATCAGGACTGCTTTATCCTCCTGAAAACTTATCATCTCTCAAGATTGCTTCATCCTCTTGGGAACATATTACTACACCAGGACTGCTTCATCCTCCTGACAGCCTCTCATACATCAGGACTGCTTCATCCTCCTGAAAACCCCTATTACATTAGGATTGCTTTATCCTCCTGAAGACTTATCATCCATCAGGACTGCTTTATCCTCCTGAAAACTCCTATTATATCAGGATTGCTTCATCCTCCTGAAAGCATATCATCAAATACCTCAGGGCTGCTTTATCCCCCTGACAGCTTCTTTACCTCAGGATTGCTTTATCCTCCTGACAGCTTATTATTACCTCAGGACTGCTTCATCCTCCTGACAGCTTCTTATACCTCAGGATTACTCCATTCTCCTGACAACTATTATTATACCTTCATATTTTGGACTGCTTTATCCTCCAAAGCATGTGTCTGAAGAACTTTCCTCCAAGTGGCATCTTTAATCCCACTCAATCAGATTCAACTAACCATCTGTACCACTTTATGCACTGGTGAGTGCAAATTTTTGGGCTTTTGTGTTCAATCCCCTTCAACCTTCCAGGTCACGACTGGCAAACATACCAATCTAACCCCTCAGGTTTCAGAAAATTGAACAGGGGCAGCTGTTGCACCCCAAAATTTGCCCTCACAATACAAGACTTTGTGCTTTATGAAGGTTCACAAGGTTCACAAGTTTCTTAATGTTTATATGACCTTTCATGAGGTTCATGAAGTCTACAAGTTACTTTATGAAGGTTCACAAGGTTCACAAGTTCCACAATGCTTTCAAAACCTTTTATGAGGTTCATGAAGTCTACAAGTCACTTCTTGAAGGTTCACAAGGTTCACAAGCTTCTCAAACATTTATAAGACCTTTCATGAGGTTCATGAAGTCTACAAGTTACTTTATGAAGGTTCACAAGGTTCACAAGTTTCTTAATGTTTATATAACCTTTCATGAGGTTCATGAGGTCTACAATTCACTTCTTGAAGGTTCACAAGAATCACTAGGTTTACATAACCTTTCATGAGGATCATGAGGTCTACAAAGTCACTTCATGAGGTTCACAAGGTTCACAAGCTTCAAAATACCTCCCATGAGTATCCCAAGACATTTTATGATGGTTTACAAGGTTCACAAGGTTCACAATTGGCCATAAGAGTTGACAATTCCCTCAGACAATGCACCTCCTAAGAAGTGCATCCAAAACTAGGGTTTTGAATTTAATCAGGTTAAATGAACTTCCAAGACTTCAAGTGAGCTTCATAACATCTTATATGTGTTTAAGAACCCCCATGACAAGTTTCAAGACTTTTCTCAAAAGTTTGCTCAGTCAGATGATCAGATAAGTCAAAATCAGTCAATGCAGTTAAAAAGTCAAACTGAGGTCAACTGTGGTCAAACCAAAGTCAAACTTCATGATTTTTTGCCAACATCAAGTATATGAGGTAAAATTCATCATTTGATCAAGGGTTGATCATGATTCATCAAGGAGATTTCAGATCATCAAGAATCAGGAGTTTCTAAATTAGGGTTTTCTTAGTAAAAGTCAACTGAACTTTGACCAGCCATAACTTTCACATACTTCATCACCAAGTCTCCACTCAAAGCTCATTTTGAAGTAAATGGAATTCTCTACAACTTTGTGTCTCACAAGCCAAGCCCAAAAATGCTTCATTTGGAAGGTATGAGCTAAGACATTATAGGTCATTTTGAAAGTCAACAAAAAGTCAACAACTTCAAAAGGGCATAACTTGAGATTGGTAAATGATATGGACATGAAACCAGTGGGGTTGTTTAGAGGACTCTTCAAGCTTTCCAAAATGTCCAAGAACACCCTCATAGCTTTAAAATTGAAGGATATGTGCCCTTGCAAAGTTGGGAAATTTTGTGATGGTTTATGATGAAAATGGAGGTCTAGAACTAATTTCTTCCAAATGGGCTTGTCAAATTATGATCCAACCCATACACTATCATCATGCACGACCCAAATGATTAAAATTCAGAATTTTTATTATTTTATTTTTATTTATCTCGATTTAATTCATAAAAAATCATTTTAAATAAATATAAAATATGAAAATACAATATTTGATGAAGATTGAGCTTCTAGAATCTCTTCAATGCTGATTTGAATTGAAAGGGAAGGAAATCATGAGATTGATCTAAAGATAGAAAGCCTTCATGAACAAATATTTGACTTTTAAGACATGATCAATTTCAATCTTTTTGAATCAAAATCTCCACACAACAATTCAATTTTCTTAACCTAATTCATTCACATATAAGTACTAAACTCATGGCCATTGCCATTCACGAATTTTCTGCCTCTAAGTGTAAGTTCACAAATAAAAAAAACCATCCAAAACTCATATTCGGATTCCTTGATTCAGAGCACTAGAAGGTAAAATAAGAACATGGAGAGCTTCATTGGACATCACTGATCATAAACCAGTACTCATATGCATCCCATACATGCCATAATGCTCTACCCGAATCCAATTTGCTCTTGAAAATAAATTTTTCGATTACATTAATTCACTGTGTTTCAATGAGTTTTGTTTGGCTAATCTTGTTTGTTATGTGATGTAGAATGTTTCTGGGCAGGAAAATCAAAGAAACCGTGGCAAAGTCATGAAATACCATTGTTAGGGTTTGGACCTAGGTTTAGGGTTTTCTAATTTAATGAACATAAATGGGTTCTAAAAACACAGGATGAATCGCATGAAGGTTTGGGTCATGTTGCTGTGTTTGATTTTGTGAAATTGTACAGTTTTGTTGCCCATTGTGTTTCGTAGGTTTTGCTGGGATTTGTTTTTCGCAGGAAATCTTGTAGCTGGATCCGCAGGAAATTTTGCAGGACATGAGGAAGAAGAAGACCTCTTCCCGCGCGTGTTTTAAATTCAAATATTTAGTATTATATTTGATGAATTGTTTGCTGTTTGTTTATCACCACAGACTGAGTGGTCCAGTGGAAAGCCATGCGTATGTTTGACTATAGGGCCAGGGTTCGAATCCTGCCTTGTACCATTATTTTGCTATTTTTTTCAGGTTACAAAGGAAACATAATATATTGTGTTCTATTGCCATCATACTACCAGAAGGGCTCTCCCAGCCAGGCGGTTAAGCGTGCGTGTGAATGATCAAAGGTCCTGGGTTCAACACCACCCCAGGCCTTTTTCGCTTTCTTTTATTTTCCTGATTTTTTCCAGATGATGAACAAAACGAATTGAAGCTATTCCATTATCACCCACGCATGGTTGGTCTAGTGGAAGGTTTTGATGCTTGCAGGCAGAATGACCTGGGTTCAAACCCAGCCAAGGTAAGTTCTTATTTTTACCACCTTTTTCTATTTTAATTTCTTTAATTAATTAGTTTAATTGTTTCTTACTCTTAATAAAAAAACAAATTATGTATTGTATATATATATATATATGTTCAAATATCTAAAATAACATTTTATTTTCAAAAATTCTAAACTTTTATTTTTCTAAATTCAAAAATTATTTTCTTATTTATATATGTAAATATAATATATGCATGTTAATTAAATAATTTTGTATAATTAAATTAAAAACCCTAAGAAATATTTTTTAAACAAAACCCTAATCTTGTAAAAAACCCTAATTTATTTTCTAAGTACTTATTAAAAACCTAGTTATTTATTTTCTAATTCTTAATACGATTATCATGTATATATTTATTTAATATAATCTTTAATATAATTAATTTTTGTAAATATAATTATAATCTATTTTTTAATATGTAAATATATTTTATATACTGTGTTCATAACCTAAATTATTTTCTTTTAATATATGTATAGAAACAATCAAACTTATAATAATTTAATTTTTTACAATTATAAATAATTTAATAATTAGTATATAAACTAAAATGCTATAATTATTTAGTTGTTCATATTAAACTTTTGTTTATTATTTTAATTTTGTTCTTATAATATTTTTGTTAATTCAATTTATTTTGATTTCTATTATTATTAACCACATTATTACTAACTTTTGCTTATTATAATTTTACTAACCTTTATTTAATTTTTTTTATTATTATTACTAACCCTTATTTATTGCTTATTATTATTTTCACTTATTATTTATATTTTGCTTTTATATTTATATTTTTGCTATTTATTTATTATTATTATAATTATGTAATTGCTTCTTGGTGTAATTTTGTAAATATTAAATTTATTTAATTTTTATGCTATGGTTAGTAATATAGGGAGTGCAAATATGTATTCTAGTTAAAATAAATTTAGATCACTTTAATCATAAGATAAATAATATTGAACACTCACACACGTAAGTCGATTTTTAATCGCCATCTCACATTTCTAAGGCTATCCCTCAATGTTGCCTAATCATAAGGTCAAGTGGGGTGTATAAAGCAAGTCCCTTAAAAGAAAAATCATCAAGTCCCTAATGGTTGCCTTTAAAGATCAAGTCCCTTTTCGAATAATGATGATAGTCCCTCCAGAATGCTTAATACATCCCACAGTTGCCTTCATAAACAGATGTCCCTCTCATGTCCCTTACATCCAAGGTAATGACTACCTACTCCTTAATAGTAGGGATAGTCTTACCAATTAAAGGATAAAGAACAAGAAAGACTTAAAACTTTAGGGTAGGTACCTCCTAGTTGCTTGCTCACTCCATTTTTCAAACACTTAACAAATTTCAAACAAATTTTCAAAAACAAGTTTTTACGCATCCGTACATGGATCATTATTAACTCTTATGAAAATTTTCTATTCACACACTACACTTTTCAAAAACAATTCAAAGTGAGCTAAGTAACTAAGAGCCCATGGATAACCATGGATGTAAAGGGTGCTAACACCTTCCCTTTACATAACCTACCCCCCGGACCCAAAAATATCTCTTAAGGTCTTTCCTGTTCTTTTATACCCTTTCCTTTTGGATAAAATAAAAGTCGGTGGCGACTCTTGCTATCCGCAACATAACTTAAAGTCAGTTCTCCCACCGTGTTACACCTTCGTAGGGGGTTAAGGTGACCTTCATACTAGCTGTAGTATTTTTTAAGTTTCTCGGCGTTCCACGGTCGTGCGAGCTCTTCCCCCTGGAGATTTTCTAAGTAGTAGGCTTCTTTTTCGGTTTTTGCTCGAACGCGGTACGGGCCTTCCCAGTTTGGTGCTAGTTTCCCATCTCGGGAGTCTTTGTGGTTTTTCCTTAATACTAGGCTCCCGACCTCGAACGTTCGTTTAATAACTTTCGTGTTGTGCCGAGCTGCAATTTTTTATTTGAGTGTGGCTTCTCGGAGAGCTGCTCCTGATCGGATTTCTTCGACCAAGTCGAGCTCATCTCTTAGCGTTTCTGAGTTAGTGTCTTGGTCCATGGGGATGACAACTTCGGTTCTGTATGCTAGTCGGAACGGGAATTCTCCGGTCGTTGAATGAGGCGTGGTCATGTATGCCTAAAGGATGCTATGTAGCTTTTCGATCCAGCGTTTCTTGTGTTCGTCCAGTCTTCGCTTGAGGACCTTCAAGATCACTCTGTTAGCAACTTCGGTCTTCCTGTTAGTCTGAGGATGTTCGACAAAAGCGAAGTGTTGTTTGGTTCCGACCGAAGATACAAATTCTTGGAAGTGTTTGTCGGTGAATTGCATTCCATTGTCTGTCACGATGGCAAGCGGTACCCCGAATCGAGCGAGGATATTTTGCTTGAAGAAGCATAGGATGTTCAGTACGGTGATTTTGGCCAGGGCTTCTGCTTCGATCCATTTGGTGAAATAGTCGACGCCTACGATGAAATATTTTCTTTGGCCGGTGCCGATGACGAAGGCCCCTAAGATGTCTAGCCCCCACCAGGCGAATGGCAATGGGGATGATAGTGATTTTAACTCAGTAGGAGGCGATATGTGTATGTCACCATGTCGTTGGCACTTGTCACATTTTTTAACGTGCTCCTTCGCATCGTCCTGCATCGTTGGCCAGTAATGTCCCATCCGTAGAATCTTACGAGCGAGTGACCTTCCGCCAGGGTGTTGTGCGTTGATTCCCTCGTGGACTTCTCTCAATACGTGTGGGACGTTTTCCTCTTCGACGAATCTGAGGAATGGTGTGGAGAATCCTCGGCGATACATTTTCCCTCCGACCATCGTGTACGAGCACGACCTACGTTGTACGGTGCTGGCCGTTTTCGGGTCTGCTGGTAACTCGTCTTTGGTCAGGTAATTAAATATCGGGGTCATCCAACAGTCAGCGTCGCCTATGATGTTGATGTCTATTGGCATTGACGTTTTTCTAATGCTGGGTTGCGGGAGTATCTCTTGTATGATGAATTTGTTGCCCCCCTTTTCTCTTAATGCTCGCCAGTTTGGACAATATATCCGCTCGGACGTTGTTCTCGCGCGGGACGTGCCTGACTTCTACGTTAGTGAATCGTTTTAGCGTTTCCTTGACCAAGGCTAAGTATTCAGCCATGTTGTTATTTTTAGCTTGAAAATCTCCTCGTACTTGGTTAGCGACCAACTGTGAGTCTGTGCATATTATTATCTCTTCTGCTCCCAGGTCGTCAGCAAGGCGTAATCTGGCCAAGAAGGCCTCGTATTCTTCCTGATTATTAGATGTGGGGAAAGACAGGGTCAAGGATGCTTTGATGAGTGTTCCCTCCTCGCTTTCTAACATGACCCCGGCCCCGCTGCCTGTCGAGCTAGATGTTCCATCGACGAAAAATGGTCCATTTAGATGGAGATGTTGCTGCTTGCTCGTTGAAGGTAAGTTCTGCTACGAAATCGGCTAATGCTTGAGCTTTGAGGGCCTTCTGTCCTTCGTATTTGATGTAGAACTCAGCCAATTCTAATGACCATTTAAGCATTCGACTGGCCATGTCGGGTCTTCCGAGCATTTGTCTGATGGGTTGGTTCGTTCTGACGACGATAGTATGGGCCAAGAAGTAGTGTCGTAACCTCCTTGCCGCGAAGAGTAGGGCTAGAGCTACCTTTTCGATTTGCAAGTATCTGAGTTCAGACCGTTCAACGCCTTGCTCGTGAAGTATATGGGTTTTTGCCCCTCGGGGAGCTCTCAGATAAGGGCTGCACTAACGGCTTCGTTCGCCACTACGAGGTAAAGGTATATCGTTTCACCTGCATTGGGTCTGGAAAGTACCGGTGGTTCGGAAAGTGCTTTCTTTAGGTGAGCTAGGGCTTGCTCGCATTCGTCGGTCCACTCGAAAGCCGACTCTTTGCGGAGGAGTTTGTAGAATGGGGGCGCGTGCTGGGCGGATTTAGCCACAAATCGAGCGAGGGAAGCGAGCACTCCGTTCAGTGATTGTATGGATTTTTTAGAGTTTGGGGTAGGTATTTATGTGAATGCTCGACATTTATCTGGGTTGGCTTTGATCCCTCGCTCGGTTAAGTAGAACCCGGGGAATTTACCTGCCCGAACACCGAAGGTACATTTTTCAGGGTTGAAACGCATCTTTATTTTTCGAGCTTGGTCGAACACCTTTTGTAGGTGGGAAGCATGATTTGTTTCTTCCTGAGACTTGACTATCATGTCGTCCATGTATACTTTGAGCATGTCCCCAATTTCAGCTCGAAAAACTTTGTTCATCATGTGCTGATAAGTGGCGCCTGCGTTTTTTAGACCGAAGGGCATAACGTTGTAGTAGTAATTGCTTGATTCGGTCATGAAGGCCGTGTGTTTTTTGTCATCAACGACCATGGGAATTTGGTTATATCCTGAATAGGCATCCATAAACGAGAGTAGTTTGAAATCGGCCGAGTTGTCGACCAATTTATCAATATTTGGCAGAGGGTAAACATCTTTCGGGCAAGCCCGATTAAGATCAGTATAATTAACGCACATTCGCCATTTCCATTAGATTTTTTGACAAGTACAACATTGGAAAGCAAGGTGGTGTACCTGGCCTCCGTTACAAAGTTCGCCTCTAGGAGGTCTTCTACAGCTTTTTCGACCGCTTTAGCTTTTTTGGTCGACTATTTTCTCCTTCGTTGGGCAATGGCCTTGTGATTCGGATCGATGGAAAGATGGTGACATGCTACGTCTGGATCGAGCCCGGGCATTTCCGTTGCGCTCCATGCAAACAGGTCGGCGTTCCCCCTCAGGCATGCTTCTAGCTGTCTTCTTGCTAATTCTGGGAAGTGTGCTCCAATCTTCACACATCTGCTCGGGTCCTCTCCCGGCGGGATCAGTTCGAATTCATCGTCGGGGATAGGTCGGGCTAATGAAAAAGGGGACTGCTGAGAATTTTCGACCTCATTTGGAAACCTGCAATCGAGATTGATGGAATCGACCCGGGGGAGAGGTGTGGGCGCATCAGTGTTCGGGGAGCAAGCTGAGGGGGAGGTTTTTGGCTGGTACGATATCGAGCTAAGGCCTTTAGAGGCTACTTCGAAACAACGTCAGGCAGCTTCCACGTCACCATGTAGGGTGGAGACCCTTCCTGAAGTGGTGTAGTACTTCATCTTTAGATGGACGGTGGATGGGATGGCTAGGAGTTCGGCCATAGTTGGTCGACATAGAATGCACTGGTATAGAGAAGGACAATCGACGACCAAGAACTGGATGCGGATTGACCGAGCAGTTTCTGCGGCTCCGAACGTGACTATGAGATCGACATAACCCCATGGTCGTGATATTGCACCGTTGAAACCTTGTAGGTCCAATCCTACGTATGGTGTCAGGTGAGTTTCGTTCAGCTGGAGCGTAGCGAATAGCTGTGAGTACATGATGTCGCATGAGCTACCCTGATCGACCAGTATCCTGTGGACGTCAAAGTTGGCCATTTGGGCTCGGATGAGCAATAGAATGCTGGCGTTTGGAGCTCTTCCTAACAGTTCCTCTCTATAGAAGAAGATGGGCACTGAATTGTCTCTGGGGGGATCCAGTGTGGCATTCAGGGTCGGCCCTTTCGCAATTATCTGGTCGAACTTCCTTTTTATGGAACCGACCGTGATCTTATTGAACCCCCCGCTTGAGATCACCATGGCGGCAGGAAAATTTTCCCACAGGCTATGGGAAGAGAGATAACTTGTACTCGTTGGACGATCGGGTAGAAAGAAGTCTTCCGGACGATAGATGCTGAGGGCCACTTGCATGTTGGCGTCCGCGGGGACTGCCGCTACTTCCTCGATCTTGATGGCTTCTTGTATCTCTGGCCTGAAGGTCTCCTTGGATTTAGTGAACTGTTTGAGGTGGCCTTCCTTGATGAGTATCTCTATTGCATCCTTCAGGTGGATGCAATCCTCAGTGTTGTGCCCATGGCTCTTGTGAAACTGACAATACTTGGTCTTATCGGTGCCCGATTTGATGGGTAGTTGCTTGGGGAAGCGTACCCCTGCTTGGCGGAATTCTGAGTTGGCACATTCGGTCAGTATTTTCTCTCTCGATACCAGCAAAGGTGTATATTCACGAAAACGGCCCACCGGTCCTCTCTGTTCCCGCGGTTCACGGGAGCAATCTTCCTTTCTTTTGTCGCTCCCCCGACAAGATGTCAATGGCTCTTCTGATTTGGAAAGATTCGCGTCCTCTTGTCGTCGAGCATCGAGGACGGAACTAGCCGCTTGCTTTTCCTCGTATTGGATATAGGCTTGAGCCTTCAAAAGGAACGCATCCAGAGTCGCGGGTGTTTCAATACCTACCGCGCGGTGAAAGTCGGTAGATTGTGTTGCACCCCAAAATTTGCCCTCACAATACAAGACTTTGTGTGCTAAGAAGGTTCACAAGGTTCACAAGATTCACAATGTTTTCAAGACCTTCCATGAGGCTCATGAAGTCTACAAGTCACTTCATGAAGGTTCACAAGGTTCATAAGTCTCCCAATACTTTCAATACCTTTCATGAAGTTCATGAAGTCTACAAGTTACTTCTTGAAGGTTCACAAGGTTCACAAGTTTCTCAACATTTATAAAACCTTTCATGAAGTTCATGAAGTCTACAAGTTACTTCTTGAAGGTTCACAAGGTTCACAAGTTTCTCAACATTTACAAGACCTTTCATGAAGTTCATGAAGTCTACAAGTCACTTCTTGAAGGTTCACAAGGTTCACAAGATTCACAATGATTACAAAGCTTTCCTGAGATTCATGAGGTCTACAAAGTCACTTCATGAGGTTCACAAGGTTCACAAGCTTCACAATACCTCCCATGAGGTTCACAAGACATTTTATGATGGTTCACAAGGTTCACAAAGTTCACAATTGGTCAGAAGAGTTGACAATTCCCTCAGACAATGCACCTCCTAAGCAGTGCAACCAAAACTAGGGTTTTGACTTTAATCAGGCTAAATGAACTTCCAAGACTTCAAGTGAGCTTCATAACATCTTATATGTGTGTAAGAACCCCCATAACAAGTTTCAAGACTTTTCTCAAAAGTTTGCTCAGTCAGATGATCAGATAAGTCAAAACCAGTCAATGCAGTTAAAAAGTCAAACTGAGGTCAACTATGGTCAAACCAAAGTCAAACTTCATGATTTTTTGCCAACATCAAGTATATGAAGTAAAATTCATCATTTGATCAAGGGTTGACCATGATTCATCAAGGAGATTCCAGATCATCAATAATCAGGAGTTTCTAAATTAGGGTTTCCTCAGTAAAAGTCAACTGAACTTTGACCAGCCATAACTTTCACATACTTCATCACCAAGTCTCCATCAAAAGCTCATTTTGAAGAAAATTGAATTCTCTACAACTTTGATCTTGCAAGTTAAGCCCAAAAATGCTTCATTTGGAAGATATGAGCTAAGACATTATAGGTCATTTCAAAAGTCAACAAAAAGTCAACAACTTCAAAAGGGCATAACTTGAGATTGGTAAATGATATGGACCTGAAACCAATGGGGTTGTTTAGAGGACTCTTCAAGCTTTCCAAAAAGTCCAAGAACACCCTCATACCTTTAAAATTGAGGAAGATATGCCCTTGCAAAGTTGGGAAATTTTATGATGGTTTATGTTGAAAATGGAGGTTTAAAACCACTTCTTTCCAAATGGGCTGCCCAAATTGTGATCCAATCCATACCATATCATCATGCACGACCCAATTGATCAAAAATCATAATTTTTATTATTTTATTTTTATTTATTTTGATTTAATTCATAAAAAATCATTTTAAATAAATATAAAATATGAAAATATATTTTTGGATGAAGATTGAGCTTCTAGAATCTCATCAATGTTGATTGAAGTTGAAAGAGAAAGAAATCATGTGATTTATCCAAAAATAGCAAGCTTTCATGAGCCAATATTTGAATTTCATGACACCATCTTTTTCAATCTTCAAGTATCAAATCTTCCACATAACTAATCAATATTTTGACCTAGAATGATTCACATATATATACTAAACACAACCCTAGCTCTGATTCACGAATTGCCAGCAGCCAAAGGTAGGTTTCACTTCAAAAAATCTCAAGCAAAAGTCACATTCGGATTTTGAAATTCAGAGCATTAGAAGGTAAAATAAGGACATGGCTAGTTTCCTTGGACATCATGGATCATGAACCATCATTCATAAGCATTCAAATCATGCCCTAATGATGAACCCGAAGCTTGTTTATGCTTGACAAATTTTTTTTCGATTCTAATGATTCACTGCATATTACTGATTTTTGCTTACATAATCTTGTTTGTTGATGATCATAGATGGAATCTGGATAATTTGGTGAAGTTCCATAGCCTGAAACTGGATCCACCATTTTTAGGGTTTACGGCCATGATTAGGGTTTTATGATCCAGTCAATATAAATGAATTCTAATAACGTGGAATGATTGGAAAACTTGTTAGGAACTTAATGGAATGATCAATTTCATGAAACCATACTGTTTTGTCATTGTTTGATTTTTGTAGGTTTTGCTGGAAATTTAAATTCGCAGGTAAACTCCCAGTTATTTTCGCAGCTAAATTTGCAGTTCTGGAGGTTGAAGAAGACTGCTTCCCGCGCGCGTTTAAATTCAAATTATTTGTATAATATTTTATTGATTGTTTGCTGTTTATAGTCACACAACTTGTGTTGTCCCAGTGGATGGAGGGAGCGTATGCAGTGGCTTGGTCTGGGGTTCGATTCCCCGTTTATGGCATTTTGGTTGTTTATTTTGTTTATTTCGCAGGTTTAATATATAATCAATTAAAGTCACCTTATTATCAGATGGGCTCTTCCAGCCGGGTGGTGATGCGTGCGTTTGTGAATGTAAAGGTCCTGGGTTCAATTCCCACCCCAGGCCTTTTTTCTGCTTTCTTTTATTTTCTTGATTTTTTCCAGATGATGAATAAAACAAATTGAAGCTATTTCATTATCACCCACGCATGGCTGGTCTAGTGGAAGGTTTGTAGGATCAAGCGCTTACCACTGCACTAAAAGCAATTGCTGTTAGTGAAGGCGCAACTTTATTTCCTTATAGTATAGAGTCTTTCAAGGGGCTGCGCCTATTAAGCGCCATGGGTTGGGATGTTAAGCCCATCGAATCCCTAAGGGTGACACTGAATTAATAAATCCAACAATCTCCCCCCCCCCAGTGTCAGCCGGGGGGATTCGAACCCATGACCGGGCTCTGATACCACTTGTAGGATCAAGCGCTTACCACTGCACTAAAAGCAATTGCTGTTAGTGAAGGCGCAACTTTATTTCCTTATAGTATAGAGTCATTCAAGGGGCTGCGCCTATTAAGCGCCATGGGTTGGGATGTTAAGCCCATCGAATCCCTAAGGGTGACACTGAATTAATAAATCCAACAAGGTTTTGGTACTGGCAAGCATGAGAACCTGGGTTCAAACCCAGCCAAGGTAAGTTTATTTTTTACCAATTTTTTTTGTTTTATTTGTTTAATTAATTATTTTCTTATTGTTAATAAAAGAAAAATAAACTAAATTTGTAAATCATCACTTATAATTTCTTTTTCTTAGAAAAATTTCTAAACTTTTGTTCTTTCAATTTTTATGTGATTAAAATTATAAATATATGTATGTTTATGTAAATAATTTTGTATTATAAATTAAACCCTAAAAATATTTTTCTAACAAAACCCTAATTTATTTTCTAAATGCCTATTAAAAACCTAATTGTTTATTTTCTAATTTGTGATTATTATTGTACATGTTTATTTAAAAATAATTATAACTTATTTGTAAATATATTTATAATCCAAATTTTTTTTTTTAGTATATGTTTAGAAACAATTTAACTTACAATAATTCTATTTTGTATATGTTTAAAATAATTTGTAAATATAATAATTAGTAAAAATTAAATTTTATAGATATGATTAATTTTGTGAATATAATATTTAAAACTTATTTTTTCCTTATAATGTGTAAATGTTATTTGTAATAATTAAAATTTATAATTATATTATGTTTAAAAGATTTTATTTAATTATTCCTATCTAAATAAATATTATATATAAAAATTAAGTTTTGTGTTTATTATTCTAATCATGTCATTATAATATTTTTTATTCTATTTACTTTAATTATTGTTACTAACCATATTATTATTTATTATTTTTGTTTATTATCTTACATTTTTTATTTCTCTAACCTTGTTTATTTTTTCTAATTATTATTATTTCACTAAATTTAATTATTTTATTGTTACTAACCCTATTTTTTAATTATATCTATCACTAACCCCTATTTATTTATTTATTGTTTATTTATTATCTTTGCTTACATTTTACCAATTATTTATTTTTGCTATTTGCTTATTATAATTATTGTAATTGCTTCCTTGGTGTAATTTTGTAATTATTTAAATAGTTAATTTCATGCTATGGTTAGTAACTTAGGGAGTGCAAAAACATGTATTCTATTTAAAATAAATTTAGCTCATTTAAATTAAAGATAATTAATATTACACAATCACACACGTAAGTCGATTTCTAATCGCCATCTCACATTTCTAAGGTTATCCCTCATTGTTGCCTAATCACAAGGTCAAGTGGGGTGTAAAAAGCAAGTCCCTAAAGTAAAAAATCATCAAGTCCCTAATGGTTGCCTTTACAAATCAAGTCCCTTCGAATAATGATGATAGTCCCTCCAGAATGCTTAATACACCCCACAGTTGCCTTCATAAAAACAGATGTCCCTCACATGTCCCTTATATCCAAGGTAATGACTACCTACTCCTTAATAGTAAGGATAGTCTTACCAATGAAAGGATAAAGAACAAGAAAGACTTAAAACTTTAGGGTAGGTACCTCCTAGTTGCTTGCTCACTCCATTTTTCAAACACTTAACAAATTTCAAACAAATTTTCAGAAAACAAGTTTTTACGCATCCGTACATGGATCATTATTAACTATTATGAAAATTTTTCTATTCACACACTACACTTTCAAAAACAATACAAAAGTGAGCTAAGTAACTAAGAGCCCATGGATAACCATGGATGTAAAGGGTGCTAACACCTTCCCTTTACATAACCTACCCCCCGGACCCAAAAATATCTCTTAAGGTCTTTCCTGTTCTTTTATACCCTTTCCTTTTGGATAAAATAAAAGTCGGTGGCGACTCTTGCTATCCGCAACATAACTAAAGTCAGTTCTCCCACCGTGTTACAGAACTGGCGACTCTGCTGGGGATTTAATATTTAAGAGGGGTACCCTTAGGAATTAAGATCACTTTAAATTGTTTGCCTTGTTTGCTTTATATTATCTTGTTGGGGTGCTCTTATGTGTGAAAGGTTCTAACCCGGATCTAGTGTACCTTAGGTAAATGGCAATAGACCAAGGAAACTGTACGACGTATATCGATACGGTTGATCTGGTGGCCATAGTTAGTGTGACTTCTTGGTTGGTGCTTATGTTCCTTAAGTCAAGTTGAGGATAATATGAGGCTGCCATATGTTGTCAATGCACTAACTAACTTTTAGAACCCTAGTTATCCCATCTTGGCCTTTAGAAGAGTAGTGAGGTAACCGGCTTTGGTGCAGACTGAAGTTGGTTGACACTCGATACTACGCTCATTGAGATTCTAAACTTGGAGGGTTTTGGTTGGCAAGTAAGTTGCCTTCTGATCAACCACCCTTGTGAAGGATCAATGATATTGAGATCCCTTAGAACCTGGTTACTTTTGTAGGACAGGATGAACCAACTAACTTCAGGGGAGGGTACTTACCTTTAAACCTCATGCAAGCCTTCAAACCTAGGGCTATTGTGTGACTTGCTTGTGTGTGCCACATGTTTGTGATTGAGCATAACATCATGACATCATCATGCATCATAAGCATAGCATTTTCACTAACCATTTCAAGGACCAAAGGATTTATCTTTGTTCTTTGTTGCAGGTCATGGCTTCTGCTCGTAGAAACACCATCAGGATCAACTTTGTGGGCATACCTGCTAAGCTTAAAGAGTTGGTTGCTCAAGTGTCTGATCATTCCCAGTTCATCAAGAGACATGGTCACCTATTGGATCTAGTCACTTCAGGGTTCAATGAAGACATGATGAGTGTCCTGTTTCAGTTCTTTGATCCTAAGCACCATTGCTTTACATTCCCCGACTATCAGCTGGTTCCAACCATGGAGGAGTTCTCTAAACTTCTGGGCATACCTGTTCTTGATCAAAGACCCTTCACAGGCTTGGAGAAGGAGCTTAAACCAGAGGTTATTGCTGCAGCTCTACATCTGAAGAAGTCTGACATTGTTCTAGAGACGAGAAGCGGAGTCAAGGGTATTCTTGCCAAGGTGCTAATGGATAAGGCTCAAATGTTCTTGAAGGCCATGAGCTATGATGCTTTTGAGGAGGTCTTAGCCTTGCTGATATATGGCTTAGTATTGTTCCCCAATCCAGATCAGTTCATAGATGTTCATGCCATCTACATATTCCTGAGTCACAATCCAGTGCCTACATTGCTTGGAGACATCCTACATTCTCTTCATACCCGTACTACAAAGGCAAGGGGAACTTTGATGTGCTGCGTGCCTTTGCTTTCTAGGTGGTTTATTTCTCACCTTCCTCGCTCAGTAATGAAGAATGAGCAAGGGTTCAGATGGTCCAAGAGGATCATGTCACTTTCTCACTCAGATATCCATTGGTGCTCCAGATCTATGGAGAATGTCACCATCATTGACCGTTGTGGGGAGTTTCCTAATGTGCCACTTCTAGGCATAAGAGGAGGCATCACCTACAACCCCTCTCTAGCTTTACGACAGTTTGGTTACGCCCGGAGTGATGGTCCACATGACATGTTGATTCAGGGCATTGTGTTTGACTACGACAACAATCTTCAGGGTTACCGTCAGAGATTCATACGAGCTTGGGGAAAAGTAAACAGGGTTGACAGCAGGACACTGGAACCTAAGTACACTATTCCTATGGAGGCTTATCTCAGATGGGTGCGATCTCGTGCTCAGACTCTCATGATGCCATATCCTGCCGTCCTACCAGTTACCATGGAACCTGTTGCTGAAGGAGACACAGCTTATACCATCCTTCACCCAGACATGCCTACTGATATGGAAGACTTGCAGAGATCATGGATCCAACTGAAGGAGCAAAGGGATACTTTCGAGGCTCATTACAAAGCAAGCCAAGAAAGAATCCTGGAACTAACAAAGCAACTTCACGAAGAACGGAATCTCAACTCATACCTCAACATAAAGAGGAAACGTCCATGGGAGACTTAAAACCCCATCTTTTGTACTTATTTCATTTCATTTTTTGTAAGCCCAAGAGGCAAAACAAAGTTATTACTAATAAAAGTTTACTTTCTTGTTTGTTTAAGCAAATTTAAATCCTGCGGTCCTTGAAAACATTGCATACGCATTTACATTCCATATCATTGCATCACAGGTTTATAATTGTGCACAGGTTTCTCATCTTCTCGCTGTTTATTTCAGCAATGGCTCTTGAACAAACAGTTAAGGATCTCCAGGCACAAAATGCACAGTTCCAAGAGCTGATATTGAACCTGTCCAAGGGGCAGGATGAATTGAAGGCACTGCTGGCCAAGAAGACTAAGAAGACTAGAAGGTCTGCTGGGTTGATCAACATGGGAAGAAGGTTCAAAGGTCTTGCCAAGACCAAGGAACCAGCTGAAGACTATGAATCTGAAGAATCTGAGCAAGAGGTAGGCAGTCTCCACCATACAATGGGGGACTCTGATTCTGAAGATAACTACTACCATGAGCCTAATGAAGACAAATTCAAGATGCTGGTGGATAGAATGGATGCTATGGAGTTGCAGAAGTCATCTGGGCTGGATTTTGAGGATTTGAGTCTGATATCTGGGGTGGTCATACCTGTGGGTTTCAAGGTTCCTACTTTTGTTGTCTATGATGGGGTCTCTTGTCCCAAGCTGCACCTGAGGTCTTATGTCAGAAGAATTCAACCCCACACTGCTGATAAAAAGTTGTGGATCCATTTCTTTCAAGAGAGCTTATCTGGAGCTCAGCTGGAGTGGTATTATCAGTTGGAGAGTGTCAACATCAGAGACTGGAATGATCTTGCTGAAGCTTTCTATAAGCAGTATCAATACAACGCTGACTTAGCCCCCACTCGCATGCAGCTTCAGAGCATGTCTATGGGTGCCAAAGAAAGTTTTAAAGAGTATGCTCAGAAGTGGAGAGATTTAGCTGGAAGAGTTCAACCCCCTTTGACTGATAGGGAATTGGTTGATATGTTCATGTGTACGCTGAATGGTCCGTTCTACAGTCATCTCATTGGAAGCTCATCATCTGGCTTCACTGAGTTGATCATGACAGGAGAGCGAGTAGAGAATGGTATAAAGAATGGTAAGATCCAAGTGAGTACTTCTTCATCAGGTGCTGCAAAGAAGCCTCCCACTGGGAAGAAAGAATCCAATGTTGTTTATGGTCAACCTGATCGTAACAGAAGACATCAGTCTGTTAGTGCAGTTCATATTTCAAATCCAACTCCTGCACCAACAGAGCAGCCACAGGGCAACCAACAGAGGGCTAGAAGACAGTTCACGAAGATCAACATGTCAATGGCTCAGGCATTGCAACATTTGTTGAAGGCTGAACTTATTACTTTGAAAGAGGCTCCTCAGAATCCTAATGTTACCTCTCCCAGGTACAATCCCAATGCACGGTGTGCATACCATTCAAACTGTCAGGGACATGATACTAATAATTGCTGGGTCTTGAAGAATAAAATTCAAGATATGATTGATGCTGGAGAAATTGAGTTTGATCCCCCAGGTACTCCCAATGTGATTACTGCTCCAATGCCAAATCAAGAGAAGACTGTCAATGTTATTGATGAAGATCTACATGTCTATTCAGTTATGGAGTTGACCACACCACTGTCTGTTATCAAAAAGAGGTTAGTACAAGCTGGGATCTTTCCAGGTTGTCGTGAAGATTGTTTGTATTGTACCTATAAGCCGGATAGTTGCTTCATATTGAGAGATGGAATTCAACGTCTCATGGATAAGTATACTATAGTGTTTGAGAAGACTCCGTCGTCTGTAGAAAGTATGGTGGATCATCTGACTCAAGGTAGGAAGATTGAAGAGGTTGACATGGTTGACAAAGTACCAATAAGAATCACTTCAAAGGGTCCCATTAAAATTACTCATCAGGGTCCAATCAAGATTACTGCTGAAGGTCCCATGAAAG
Source organism: Lathyrus aphaca (assembly GCA_963966055.1). NCBI lineage: Eukaryota > Viridiplantae > Streptophyta > Magnoliopsida > Fabales > Fabaceae > Lathyrus > Lathyrus aphaca. Next base: position 462,700,746 of record OZ014525.1, on the reverse strand, counting down.
TTGTTGCTGAAGCCAGAGTAGCTTCTGTGGTCATTACTACTCCTGGTCCTATTCCATATACGTCTGACAAAGTTGTGCCTTGGCACTATGGGTCTGATGTTTACATCCATGGTGTTAAGCAAGAGCCTGTAGCTGATGTGCCTGTTGACATTGATAATATTGCTGGATCTAGCAAGATCACACGTAGTGGAAGAGTCTTCTCTCCTCCAGTTGCTCCCAAGAATGCAGTTGCTCCTGCTGCTACTTCCACCACTGATGCTCGGGGCAAGGGTCCTGTTATTGAGCCTGTATCTACTGATGTGCCAGCTGCTGATGATCTCTCTAAGCAGATGGAAGAAGTATTGAAAATCATTCGCAAGAGTGATTATGACATTGTTGATCAGTTGGGGCATACTCCCTCAAAGATTTCTATGCTGTCATTGTTGTTATGTTCTGAGGCTCATGCCAAGTCCTTGATCAAGTTTCTGAAGACTGCTCATGTACCCAGTGCAATCTCTGTTGACCAATTTGAGAATTGTGTTGCCCACCTGACCTATGACAACGGGTTAGGATTTTCTGATGCTGATTTGACCCCTGCCAAGAGGGATCATAACAGGGCCTTGCATATCTCAATTGAATGCAGGGGCACTACCCTGTCACATGTGCTGATAGACAATGGTTCCTCCTTGAATGTGTTGCCTAAGGAAGTCCTGAACAAGCTGAGTCCTGAAGATGTTGTGCTAAAGCCCAGTAATATTGTGGTGAAGGCTTTTGATGGTTCTAGAAGAGTAGTACATGAGGAAATTGATCTTCCAATCCAAGTTGGTTCCCAGGTGTTTACTGCTACATTTTATGTGATGGACATTCGTCCTTCATACTCTTGTCTGCTTGGTCGTCCCTGGATCCATGGGGCAGGTGCTGTGACCTCTACATTGCACCAAAAGTTGAGATATCCGGTGAATGGAAAGGTTGTTACTGTCTATGGAGAAGAAGAATACTTTGTCAGCCATGTAAATACCTTCAAGTATCTGGAAATGGAAGGTGAATACATTGAGACTCCGTGTCAGACATTTGAAGTGGTTCCCTGGGTTGTTAATGATTATGTAGCTCCTCCTGTTGTGAAGAAAGTTCCTGTGGTCACCAGAAAACCTCCAACAATGGCAATGGCTTCCCTCAATGATGCTAGAGCTGTGGTGGATGAAGGTGGTTGTACTATTTGGGGTCAGCTTCCTGATATTCCATACAAGTCTGACAAGTTTGGTTTGGGTTTCACTGCTGAGTCCCAGAAGACTGTTCGTCGTGCTCGTGCTGCCCGTATCACTAATCAAGGGGTTGTGAAGGACCAGATTAATGTTGTGGGAGATCAAGATGAAGACTACAACTTGGATGCATGGATTTTTCCTACTGTGGGTGCTGGACTCAATAACTGGAAAGCTGAAGATGTTATCCCTATCTCCTTTAGTCAGGAGTAAATACTATTACTGTGTTATGTTTTAATTTTGTAATTTCTTGAACAATAAAACTTTCAAGCCATATGCCTTACCCGGGGCACAATGGTGTGCTTGTTACGGGCTGTCATTTCATTTGCATACTTCATTCAATAAAATCAGTGGACGTTTCGTTTTCGTAAATATTGTGTTCCTTGTCTTTCTTTTCTTTCATTTTTGTTTTATCAGCTATGTGTTCTTACACACACCCACATCACTAAAATGCAGATCCTCATCCACTCTGGATCCTGTTGATAACAGTTCTACTATTGCCAATTATGATTTCGAGAATCCGATCTATCAAACGGAAGACGGAAATGAGGACGATTGTGAAATACCTGTAGAGCTTGCTAGGTTGTTACAACAAGAAGAGAAAGCTATACAACCACATGAAGAGCCAGTCGAAGTTGTGAATCTGGGAACTGAAGAAAACAGGAAAAAGGTCAAAATAGGGGCTGATTTAGAGGACAGTGTCAAGAGCAGGCTGATTCAGATGTTACATGACTATGTGGAGATATTTGCTTGGTCTTATGAAGATATGCCAGGGTTGGATACAGACATTGTGGTTCACCGTTTGCCAGTGAAAGAGGATTGTCGTCCAAAGAAGCAGAAAGTTCGTCGTATGCGTCCTGAAATGTCAGAAAAGATCAAGGCAGAGGTAATGAAACAATTCAATGCAGGGTTCTTAGCAGTGACTTCTTATCCTCAGTGGGTTGCAAATGTGGTGCCAGTTCCGAAGAAAGATGGTAAGGTACGTATGTGTGTAGACTACAGAGATTTGAACAAGGCTAGCCCCAAAGATGACTTTCCACTCCCTCATATTGATATTCTGGTAGACAACACTGCTCAGCATAAGGTATTCTCTTTTATGGATGGTTTCTCTGGTTACAATCAAATCAAGATGGCACCTGAAGATATGGAGAAGACAACATTTGTGACACAGTGGGGCACCTTTTGCTATAAGGTAATGCCATTTGGTTTGAAAAATGCAGGGGCAACATATCAGCGTGCTATGGTGGCTTTGTTTCATGATATGATTCATCATGAGATAGAGGTATATGTGGATGATATGATAGCCAGATCTCAGAATGAAGAACAACATCTTGATCATTTGCATAAATTGTTTGAGAGGTTGAAAAAATACAAGTTGAGGTTGAACCCAAACAAGTGTACTTTTGGAGTTAGATCTGGAAAGCTCTTGGGTTTTATTGTCAGTGGAAAAGGTATTGAAGTGGATCCTGCAAAAGTGAAAGCTATACGAGAGATGCCAGCTCCCCGTACTGAGAAGGAAGTTAGAGGTTTCTTGGGACGATTGAACTACATTGCAAGATTTATTTCCCAGTTAACTACCATCTGTGAGCCAATCTTCAAGTTATTGAAGAAAGATCAGGTGATGGAATGGAATGATGAATGCCAGACTGCCTTTGATGAAATCAAGAGGTATCTGCTAGAACCTCCAATTTTGATGCCACCAGTTGATGGAAGACCCTTGATTATGTACTTAACAGTGTTAGACAACTCAATGGGGTGTGTGTTGGGGCAACATGACGAGTCTGGTCGAAAAGAGCAGGCAATATACTACCTTAGCAAAAAGTTTACCGACTGTGAAACAAGATACTCACTGCTCGAGAAAACTTGCTGCGCTTTGGCATGGGCTGCTCGCCGACTAAGACAGTATATGTTGACCCATACTACCTTATTGATTTCGAAGATGGATCCAATCTGAGAAACCTGCTCTCTCCGGAAGAATTGCAAGATGGCAAATGATCTTGACAGAATATGACATACAATATACTACTCAGAAGGCCATTAAGGGAAGTGTTGTTGCTGATCATTTGGCTCATCAAGCAGTAGATGATTACCAGTCAATGAGTTTTGAGTTCCCTGATGAAGACATTATGATTATTACCAAAGAACCTGGACAATATGACGGACCTGAACAAGGATCCCGATGGACTATGGTTTTTGATGGTGCCTCTAATGCACTTGGTAATGGTGTTGGTGTTGTGATTAGTTCCCCTGAAGGTTGTCATACCCCGATTACTGCCAGACTTTGTTTCCATTGTACCAATAACATGGCTGAGTATGAGGCATGTATCCTGGGTATTAAAGCTGCTATTGATATGAAGATTCAGTTCCTTGATGTGTATGGAGATTCAGCCCTGGTAGTAAGTCAGATTAAAGGAGATTGGGATACCAAGCATGATAACCTCATTCCTTACAGAGAGCATGTGCTGTCTTTAATCCCACATTTTAAAGAAATTACCTTTGGACATATTCCACGAAGAGAGAATCAGTTGGCAGATGCATTAGCCACCATGGCATCCATGTTTGAGATCAGCTGGGATAATGAAGCTCCCAAGATTACCATTGATAGATTTGAAAAGCCTGCATACTGCAATGAGATTGACACTGAAGGGGTAGAAGAGAAGCCTTGGTTCTATGAAGTAAAAAGATATCTTGAAGCTCAGGAATTCCCTGAAGGGGCATCTGTCAAAGATAGGAAGTTTCTGAGAAGGTTTGCTGCTAAGTTCTTCTTGATTAATGGGATTCTGTACAAGCGCAATCATGATTCAACTATGCTTCGTTGTGTGGATAAGAAGGAAGCAACCGAGATTATGGAAGATATGCATGATGGAATTTTTGGCACTCATTCTAGTGGTCATACCATGGCAAAGAAGATACTGAGAGCAGGTTACTATTGGTCTACCATGGAAGCTGATTGCTATCAACACTCCAGAACATGTCACAAGTGCCAAATTTATGCTGATAAAGTCCATATACCTCCATCACCATTGAATGTGTTGACTGCTCCTTGGCCATTTGCCATGTGGGGCATTGATATGATTGGTGAGATCAAGCCTACTGCTTCTAATGGGCATCGTTTCATTCTGGTTGCTATTGATTACTTCACGAAGTGGGTGGAGGCAGCTTCATTTGCATCTGTTACTAAGAATGTTGTGGCTAGATTCATCAAGAGTAATCTCATATGTAGGTATGGCATCCCTGAGAGGATTATCACTGACAATGGCTCTAATCTGAACAACACTATGATTACTGATCTCTGCATGCAGTTCAAGATTAAGCATCACAACTCTTCTCCGTATCGTCCAAAGATGAATGGGGCAGTTGAAGCTTCTAATAAGAACATTAAGAAGATTGTACAAAAGATGACTGTTACTTACAAGGATTGGCATAAGATGTTACCATTTGCTCTTCATGGTTATCGTACTACAATACGTACTTCAACAGGGGCAACCCCATTCTCCTTGGTCTATGGTATGGAAGCAGTTCTGCCCATTGAAGTTCAGATTCCCTCCTTGAGAATTATGAGGGATGCAGGCTTGGATGAAGATGAGTGGATTCAGACTCGACTGGACCAGTTAAATTTGATTGATGAAAAGAGGCTAGCAGCAGTTTGTCACGGCCAGATGTACCAGAAACGAATGATCAAAGCTTTTAACAAGAAGGTTAAGCCAAAGGTATATCAGGCTGGTGACTTGGTAATCAAGCGTATCATATTACCACAGGGTGATCCTAGGGGCAAGTGGACCCCAACATATGAAGGACCATTTGTAGTCAAGACAGTGTTCTCAGGAGGTGCCATGATACTCATTACAATGGATGGTGAGAACTTTCCACAGCCCGTGAACGCAGACATAGTTAAAAAATACTACGCATAAAAAGAGACCCGCTAGGTTGACAGGCTTAGGCAAAAATAAGGGCATCCCGGCAAACCAAAAGGGTTTGGGAAAAAATTAGGGATATATATAAAAAGATGTACACCCGGCAAGTCGAAAACCTGAAAAGGCGGCTTGGGCAAAAAAGGGTATCCCGGTGGATTGAAAACCTGAAAGGGCAATCCAGGCAAAAGTTAGGGATTAAAGCGTATGACTATGTCTCGTTTGGATCACTCATAAAACTGCAACCAGTTGTACTACTTACTCAAGCTTGAACAGATAAAGCTCAATCCAATCGTTTCTGTCTCAACAGCAGAAGATGAGATACTTGAAGATAATGGCAATAGTAGAATTGAAACTCAATAGGATTGTTTCCCACATAGCTGATTCTTTGTATTGGAAAACTTTATGACAAAATCCTCTTACTAGGGTTTATGTCTCCTTGTACAAACTTACCCATGTATGGGTCACTTTTTGATATAAATAAATTCCATCTTTTGAATCCAGATTTACTTTTACCCTATTTACATAAGCGAAATGTCCATTGGTTGTGTTTGAATGCCTGTATGCTTTTGAATATGATTAATGTTTACCAAAAATGCATGAATGCTTTTAATATGATTGAAATGCATAAAAATGCAGTAATAGTATTTACTAAGGACGAACGAGGGAAGGATTTCAACGAAGCTTCACCGGTTCCTCTTTACAAAACAGTTACAAAACTCTCAGTAGGGCGAATCCATCTTCACAAAGTCTCATCTCCCCTGGAATTTATATCCATCTCTTTTATCCTCATACGGATATTCGAGAATTCACTTTCCAATAAGAGTACGACGAACGAAGACGGGAAGGTTATATCTATCCTACTATCAAACGAAGACGAAGGTTATGTATACCTTACTATCCCTAGCATACGGGAGGTTATCTATACCTTGCTATTCCCAGCAGACGGGAGGTTATGTATACCTTACTATCCCCAGCAGACGGGAGGTTATATCTACCTTATTATCCCCAGCAGACAGGAGGTTATGTATACCCTCTTATCAAACAAGACGGGAATGAGTTCCTCATATTCTTCAACAACGAATCGGGATTTATTTTCCCTGGCCAGCAGTTGTTCTATGAAGATATCCAGACGCTTCCAGCAGTGTCATATCATACATACATCATTTACATCATACCATAACATACATATACATGGATACATAATACATTTCCTAAGTGCATCATATTATACATGCATACATAAAGCATAAACTAATACTATCATACAGAATGCTACCTTGTTTTCAGGTTAATTATCCAACAAACAGACTTACAATTATCAGGATTGCTCTATCCTCCTGAAATCATATCATTGCCTCAGGAATGCTCCAGCCTCCTGACAGTTATTATTATACCTTCATATTCAGGATTGCTATATCCTCCTGAAATCATATTATTACCTCAGGGTTGCTCTATCCTCCTGAAATCATCTTATTACTTCAAGACTGCTTTAGAGCTATCATTATTGATTGCTCTATCCTCCTGAAATCATATTATTACTTCAAGACTGCTTTAGAGTTATCATTATTGATTGCTCTATCCTCCTGAAATCATATTATTGCTTCAAGACTGCTTTAAAGTTATCATTATTGATTGCTCTATCCTCCTGAAATCATATTATTACTTCAAGACTGCTTTAGGGTTATCATTATTGATTGCTCTATCCTCCTGAAGACATGTTGTTACATCAGGATTACTCCAGTCTCCTGAAAGCATATCGTCAATCTTTCAAGATTGCTCTATCCTCTTGAAATTATATTGTTACCTCAGGACTACTCCAGTCTCCTGATAGCTTCTCATATATCAATATTGCTTTATCCTCCCTGAAGACATGCTGTTACATCAGGATTACTCCAGTCTCCTGAAAGCATATCATCAATACCTCAGGACTGCTCCAGGCTCCTGACAGCTTTCATTATACCTCCATATTTTGGACTGCTTTATCTTCCAAGAAATATACCTGAAGAATTTTCCCCTAGTGGCATCTTTAAGCCCACTCAAGCATATACAACCAACCATCAATATCACTCTATGCACTGGTGAGTGCAAATTTTTGGGCTTTTGTGTTCAATCCCCTTCAACCTTCCAGGTCACGACTGGCAAATATACCAATCTAACCCCTCAGGTTTCAGAAAATTGAACAGGGGCAGCTGTTGCACCCCAAAATTTGCCCTCACAATACAAGACTTTGTGTGCTAAGAAGGTTCACAAGGTTCACAAGATTCACAATGTTTTCAAGACCTTCCATGAGGCTCATGAAGTCTACAAGTCACTTCATGAAGGTTCACAAGGTTCACAAGTCTCCCAATACTTTCAATACCTTTCATGAAGTTCATGAAGTCTACAAGTTACTTCTTGAAGGTTCACAAGGTTCACAAGTTTCTCAACATTTATAAAACCTTTCATGAAGTTCATGAAGTCTACAAGTTACTTCTTGAAGGTTCACAAGGTTCACAAGTTTCTCAACATTTACAAGACCTTTCATGAAGTTCATGAAGTCTACAAGTCACTTCTTGAAGGTTCACAAGGTTCACAAGATTCACAATGATTACAAAGCTTTCCTGAGATTCATGAGGTCTACAAAGTCACTTCATGAGGTTCACAAGGTTCACAAGCTTCACAATACCTCCCATGAGGTTCACAAGACATTTTATGATGGTTCACAAGGTTCACAAAGTTCACAATTGGTCAAAAGAGTTGACAATTCCCTCAGACAATGCACCTCCTAAGCAGTGCAACCAAAACTAGGGTTTTGACTTTAATCAGGCTAAATGAACTTCCAAGACTTCAAGTGAGCTTCATAACATCTTATATGTGTGTAAGAACCCCCATAACAAGTTTCAAGACTTTTCTCAAAAGTTTGCTCATTCAGATGATCAGATAAGTCAAAACCAGTCAATGCAGTTAAAAAGTCAAACTGAGGTCAACTATGGTCAAACCAAAGTCAAACTTCATGATTTTTTGCCAACATCAAGTATATGAAGTAAAATTCATCATTTGATCAAGGGTTGACCATGATTCATCAAGGAGATTCCAGATCATCAATAATCAGGAGTTTCTAAATTAGGGTTTCCTCAGTAAAAGTCAACTGAACTTTTACCAGCCATAACTTTCACATACTTCATCACCAAGTCTCCATCAAAAGCTCATTTTGAAGAAAATTGAATTCTCTACAACTTTGATCTTGCAAGTTAAGCCCAAAAATGCTTAATTTGGAAGATATGAGCTAAGACATTATAGGTCATTTCAAAAGTCAACAAAAAGTCAACAACTTCAAAAGGGCATAACTTGAGATTGGTAAATGATATGGACCTGAAACCAATGGGGTTGTTTAGAGGACTCTTCAAGCTTTCCAAAAAGTCCAAGAACACCCTCATACCTTTAAAATTGAGGAAGATATGCCCTTGCAAAGTTGGGAAATTTTATGATGGTTTATGTTGAAAATGGAGGTTTAAAACCACTTCTTTCCAAATGGGCTGCCCAAATTGTGATCCAATCCATACCATATCATCATACACGACCCAATTGATCAAAAATCATAATTTTTATTATTTTATTTTTATTTATTTTGATTTAATTCATAAAAAATCATTTTAAATAAATATAAAATATGAAAATATATTTTTGGATGAAGATTGAGCTTCTAGAATCTCATCAATGTTGATTGAAGTTGAAAGAGAAAGAAATCATGTGATTTATCCAAAAATAGCAAGCTTTCATGAGCCAATATTTGAATTTCATGACACCATCTTTTTCAATCTTCAAGTATCAAATCTTCCACATAACTAATCAATATTTTGACCTAGAATGATTCACATATATATACTAAACACAACCCTAGCTCTGATTCACGAATTGCCAGCAGCCAAAGGTAGGTTTCACTTCAAAAAATCTCAAGCAAAAGTCACATTCGGATTTTGAAATTCAGAGCATTAGAAGGTAAAATAAGGACATGGCTAGTTTCCTTGGACATCATGGATCATGAACCATCATTCATAAGCATTCAAATCATGCCCTAATGATGAACCCGAAGCTTGTTTATGCTTGACAAATTTTTTTTCGATTCTAATGATTCACTGCATATTACTGATTTTTGCTTACATAATCTTGTTTGTTGATGATCATAGATGGAATCTGGATAATTTGGTGAAGTTCCATAGCCTGAAACTGGATCCACCATTTTTAGGGTTTACGGCCATGATTAGGGTTTTATGATCCAGTCAATATAAATGAATTCTAATAACGTGGAATGATTGGAAAACTTGTTAGGAACTTAATGGAATGATCAATTTCATGAAACCATACTGTTTTGTCATTGTTTGATTTTTGTAGGTTTTGCTGGAAATTTAAATTCGCAGGTAAACTCCCAGTTATTTTCGCAGCTAAATTTGCAGTTCTGGAGGTTGAAGAAGACTGCTTCCCGCGCGCGTTTAAATTCAAATTATTTGTATAATATTTTATTGATTGTTTGCTGTTTATAGTCACACAACTTGTGTTGTCCCAGTGGATGGAGGGAGCGTATGCAGTGGCTTGGTCTGGGGTTCGATTCCCCGTTTATGGCATTTTGGTTGTTTATTTTGTTTATTTCGCAGGTTTAATATATAATCAATTAAAGTCACCTTATTATCAGATGGGCTCTTCCAGCCGGGTGGTGATGCGTGCGTTTGTGAATGTAAAGGTCCTGGGTTCAATTCCCACCCCAGGCCTTTTTTCTGCTTTCTTTTATTTTCTTGATTTTTTCCAGATGATGAATAAAACAAATTGAAGCTATTTCATTATCACCCACGCATGGCTGGTCTAGTGGAAGGTTTTGGTACTGGCAAGCATGAGAACCTGGGTTCAAACCCAGCCAAGGTAAGTTTATTTTTTACCAATTTTTTTTGTTTTATTTGTTTAATTAATTATTTTCTTATTGTTAATAAAAGAAAAATAAACTAAATTTGTAAATCATCACTTATAATTTCTTTTTCTTAGAAAAATTTCTAAACTTTTGTTCTTTCAATTTTTATGTGATTAAAATTATAAATATATGTATGTTTATGTAAATAATTTTGTATTATAAATTAAACCCTAAAAATATTTTTCTAACAAAACCCTAATTTATTTTCTAAATGCCTATTAAAAACCTAATTGTTTATTTTCTAATTTGTGATTATTATTGTACATGTTTATTTAAAAATAATTATAACTTATTTGTAAATATATTTATAATCCAAATTATTTTTTTTAGTATATGTTTAGAAACAATTTAACTTACAATAATTCTATTTTGTATATGTTTAAAATAATTTGTAAATATAATAATTAGTAAAAATTAAATTTTATAGATATGATTAATTTTGTGAATATAATATTTAAAACTTATTTTTTCCTTATAATGTGTAAATGTTATTTGTAATAATTAAAATTTATAATTATATTATGTTTAAAAGATTCAAGACCTGATTGACGAAGGAATCCTAGAGGTTACTCCAGAGGGTCAAGTTGAGTTCTACTATCATCCATCAAACACCGAAGCTGCAAGACAAGTTGCCCAGTATAGCAAGAAAGGAAGAATACCTATGCCTGTTGAGATATGGGGCACCTTGGGACATCCAAGTGGTAAATTTGATTTCATGGTGAAGTATGTTGCTCCTCAAAGTTCACAGATTGCAATTGAAGACATTCAGCCAACTGGATGGGACAACATTTGAATTTTTCATTTGTAATTTCTTTTATTTGTTTGAACACTTACTATTATGTTAAACTTTTGTTTTCATTAATGCATTGCATATGTTTGTCTTGAATTAATCCATTCGTTCCCTAACCATTTCAAGGACCAAGGGATTTATCTTTGTTCTTTGTTGCAGGTCATGGCTTCTGCTCGTAGAAACACCATCAGGATCAACTTTGTGGGCATACCTGCTAAGCTTAAAGAGTTGGTTTCTCAAGTGTCTGATCATTCCCAGTTCATCAAGAGACATGGTCACCTATTGGATCTAGTCACTTCAGGGTTCAATGAAGACATGATGAGTGTTCTGTTTCAGTTCTTTGACCCTAAGCACCACTGTTTTATATTCCCCGACTATCAGCTGGTTCCAACCATGGAGGAGTTCTCTAAACTTCTGGGCATACCTGTTCTTGATCAAAGACCCTTCATAGGCCTGGAGAAGGAGCTTAAACCAGAGGTTATTGCTGCAGCTCTACATCTGAAGAAGTCTGACATTGTCCTGGAAACGAGAAGCGGAGTTAAAGGTATTCTTGCTAAGGTGTTAATGGATAAAGCTCAAGTGTTCTTGAAGGCCATGAGCTATGATGCTTTTGAGGAGATCTTAGCCTTGCTGATTTATGGTTTAGTATTGTTCCCCAATCCAGATCAGTACTAAAAGGTAAAATAAAGACATGGCTAGCTTCCCTGGACATCACTGATTGTAAACCATCATTCATACGCATCCAGATCATGCCCTAATGTCTAACCCGTGGCTTTGTTCAAGCTTGAAAATATTTTTTCGATTCCATTGATTCATTGCTGGTTATTGAATTTTGCTTGCATATTTGTGTTTGTGATGTTACATAGGTTGTTTCTGGATCATTAAATCAAAGGTTCATGGCCTGAATCCGAATTGGCCATTGTTAGGGTTTCATTCTTGAAATTAGGGTTTGATGATTCAATGAATTTAAACGACTTTTAAGAACATAGGAAGGTCCTATGAATCACAAGGATCATAAAACATTAACTAATTTAATGAATCGTTGCTGTTTGGTATGAGTTTGATTTTCGCAGGTTTGACACCATGAAGAACTTGCAACAGATTTCGCAGGAAAAAAGGAAACAAATTTCGCAGGTAATTTGGGGAAGAAGAAGGTCTTTCGCGCGCTCAGGAAATTCAAATATTATTGAAAATATTTTATGAATTATTGATGATTTGTTTATCACATGCGTGCTTGTGGTTCAGTGGTAAGACTGGTGAGTATGTTGGTTGATGGCATGAGTTCGAATCTGGCTTGTACCACTATTTTTTTCTATTTTTCAGGATAACAAGAAGATATAATATATTATGTTGTGTTATCACCATATGTCCAGAAGGGCTCTCCCAGCCAGGCGGTCAAGCGTGCGTATATACATTCATAAGGTCCTGGGTTCAACACCACCCCAGGCCTTTTTATTTCTTTTATTTTCCAGGTTTTTTAGGCAAAGCACAAAACAAATTAAAACTCCTTCATTGTTGCCTGCGCGTGTGGTAGCCTGGTGGTGATCCTTCTTGCTGGAAACCAAGCTGACCTGGGTTCAAACCCCAGTCAGGTAAGTTTTCACATTTTTTTTTCTTTTATTTGTTTTAAGTATTATATTATTAAATTAAATATCATGTATATATGTATATATGTTTCCTAAATAATTGATAATAATAATAAAGCATGTTTAATCTTTTCTAAATTTTAAAATGTATAAATTTTTTTTTTAAAAAAAAAATATTTTTCTTTATCATATGTAAATATAATATATGTATATTATTAAATAATTTTATAGTTAAATTAGAAAACCCTAAAAAATATTTTCTAAAAACAAACCTTAATTTTCAAAACCCTAATTTTATTTTTTCTAAATTATTTTTGCTTTCTAATTCTTTACATAATTATAATATATATTTATTTAGTATAATTTTTTGTAAATATAATAATTAGTAGAAATTAAATTTTGTAAATATGATTAATTTTTTTTTTTTTTTTACAATAATTATATTTTGTAAATGATTAAAATTTATAATTACATTATATTTAAAAATTTTATATTATAGTAATTATTCATGTTTCTAAATAAATGCCAATAAATTAAAATCCAATTTTGTGTTTAATATTCTAATCATGTCATCATAATATTTTTCTATTTATTTCTAATTTTATTACTAACTATATTATTATTCATTATTTTTGCTTATTATTATCTTATATTGTTATTTCTCTAACCTTGTCTATTTTTTCTAATTATTATTATTTCATTATTTTATTTTCACTAACTTTATTTATTTAATATTTTTACTAACCTTATTTTTTTATCATTATTATTACTAACCCCTATTTATTTATTGTTTATTTATATTTTGCTTATTATTTATTTTTGCTATTTATTTTAATTTGCTTATTATTATAATTTTGTAAATGCTTCCGGATGTAAATATTTAAATATTTAGTTTTTATGCTATGGTTAGTAATTTAGGGAGTGCAAAACATGTATTCTATGTAAAAATTGAGTGGGCTTAAAGATGCCACTAGGGGAAAGTTCTTCAGGTATATTTCTTGGAAGATAAAGCAGTCCAAAATATGGAGGTATAATGAAAGCTGTCAGGAGCCTGGAGCAGTCCTGAGGTATTGATGATATGCTTTCAGGAGACTGGAGTAATCCTGATGTAACAGCATGTCTTCAGGGAGGATAAAGCAATATTGATATATGAGAAGCTATCAGGAGACTGGAGTAGTCCTGAGGTAACAATATAATTTCAAGAGGATAGAGCAATCTTGAAAGATTGACGATATGCTTTCAGGAGACTGGAGTAATCCTGATGTAACAGCATGTCTTCAGGAGGATAGAGCAATCAATAGTGATAACCCTAAAGCAGTCTTGAAGTAATAATATGATTTCAGGAGGATAGAGCAATCAATAATGATAACTCTAAAGCAGTCTTGAAGTAATAATATGATTTCAGGAGGATAGAGCAATCAATAATGATAACTCTAAAGCAGTCTTGAAGTAATAATATGATTTCAGGAGGATAGAGCAATCAATAATGATAACTCTAAAGCAGTCTTGAAGTAATAAGATGATTTCAGGAGGATAGAGCAATCAATAATGATAACCCTAAAGCAGTCTTGAAGTAATAATATGATTTCAGGAGGATAGAGCAATCAATAATGATAACTCTAAAGCAGTCTTGAAGTAATAATATGATTTCAGGAGGATAGAGCAATCAATAATGATAACTCTAAAGCAGTCTTGAAGTAATAATATGATTTGAGGAGGATAGAGCAATCAATAATGATAACTCTAAAGCAGTCTTGAAGTAATAATATGATTTCAGGAGGATAGAGCAATCAATAATGATAACTCTAAAGCAGTCTTGAAGTAATAATATGATTTCAGGAGGATAGAGCAATCAATAATGATAACTCTAAAGCAGTCTTGAAGTAGTAATATGATTTCAGGAGGATAGAGCAATCAATAATGATAACTCTAAAGCAGTCTTGAAGTAGTAATATGATTTCAGGAGGATAGAGCAATCAATAATGATAACTCTAAAGCAGTCTTGAAGTAGTAATTGTAATACCTCAAAATTTGCCCTCTCATTTCCTCAACATTTTGCATAGCATTTTTGCATTTATGGATTCATAAAATAACCAAAAACATTGCATCATATATAGCATAGCCGAGGCGTGGGTATGTGATCAATGATCGGAGCAACCGAAAGTTATGAAGAGGCTACCGAAGGGCCACAAAGCTTCTCAACCTTGTGCAAAGGGTTCACAATATCCCACAAGTCTTCACTTGAAGCCACAAGTCATGGAAAGTTTTGGTTTGATTGAAGGAGGCAAGCAGTGCAATTTTTCTTGAGGGAAAAGAGCCTAATTAGGGTTTCATTTCTACGGGGTTGCCGCATAAATTTTTTGGTTCGAAGTGGATTTCTTTGACTTATATATGATGTCAAGTGCCTAGGGTTCAAATCTCGTCCACAAGTTCATTTTGGAAGGGGTTCGACTGGCCGGATGACGGAAAATCGAAGAATTGGAGAAACGGCGACCGAGCTAGGTAAAAAGGGTCGACTCCGGACTTTTAAGATCGAAATCATGAAATTAGGGTTACAATTATCCTATGGTTCATATTTGGTCAAGAAACGATGGAGGAATCATGAAAAAAATCAAAGAAAAAATCATTTGAAAGTTAGTTGGTTTTGCATTTCCCTCCACCTTTCCTTCCACTTTCTTTCCACACTTCCTTTCATTCTTTCCATCTCATTTTTCCACTCCAATTCCACTCCATTTCCCTTGGAAACTTCCACCACCTTCCACCATCTTCTAGAGTGTTCCAAGGAATATTCCAAGGAATATTCCAAGGAATATTCCAAGGAATATTCCCTTTTCCAACCCTAACCCTAACTAACTCCCAAACCTAATTTTTGGGCCCCAAACCCAAACCTAACTCCTAGCCTAAGCCCTATTTAAGTCATTTTCATCCAAACCAAGAGGGTCCCCACCATTTTTCAATTTTTCACCCTTTGAGAATCACTTTTCTCTCTCACTTTTCCTCTCCCTTTCACCATAGCTTTTTCACATAAGCTCTTCAAGTTTCACATTGAAACTTGAAGATCTTGAAGCTTAAGCCTCCAACCTCCATTAATTGTGGATCGTAGAAGAAGAAGCTAGTGATTTTGTTGAAGATTTCGGCTTATCGGAAGTGTGTAAAGATTCAAGCATCAAGAACGCATTTATTTTGCGGTTTCTCGGTTTTCGATTTTCTCTTCGATTCAAGCTCCGATTATTGCAACAATTACCGAAGCACTCCTCCGCTTCGTAGGTTGGTGATCTTAATCATTTCTTCTTTAAGTTATTCTCTCCATCTCGCCATTTTTGGCATTCTTTAAGTGCTTTTCGCTTTGTTTAAAATCAATTCCGTTTCGATTATGTTTGCTTGTGATTTGTGATTTTGGTTGAATTTGGATTTAAGGTGTTAATAGATATAGGTTCTACCATGTGTAAATAAGCTCCAATTGAGTAGAAATTTGTGTTAGCATGTTCCTAGGTATGTTAGGGATCATTAGAAGCAAGATTGTGGCCAAAAGCACTTATTTCAAAAGCATTTTTCACTTTTTGCTCAGGGTTAACCGGTTAACGCATATGGTTAACCGGTTAACGCATGCGTTTTTTGGCCAAAATGCTGATTTTTTTTGCCCGTTAACGGGTTAACCTATATGGTTAATCGATTAACGCTGTCCATTTTTGGATTTTTAGCCTATTTTCTTGCTCAATCTTGCTTCCTAGTGCCTCTAATGTTCATACATGTTTAGGTATTGATTTTAGGGAATTTTTGGGTCCATTTCCAGTAGCTAGTCTCCCCATTTCGAGTCGTTTCGACACGATTCCGTTTATGTTGCGTTTTATGCGTTTTTGTGCCTCTTTGTGCATAGCTTAAATTCTTGCATTGTGTTGCCATGCTCATGCCTCATTTGGCATATAATAATCATGTTGCATTCTGTTTTTATATGTATGCATTGCATTAAATCATTTTGCATTTTATTATGTTGATGTATTGTTGCATTTTTGCATAATCACATGTATGTGCATTTGGATGCATTTAGTTGCATGCTTGATCTTAGCATTTGCATAAATTTAATTCTGAATTTTGCATTAGGTTTAGTGTGTTTGTTGAATCATTATGTTGCATGTTCATAATCAATAATCACCATGTTCAAAGGTCATGTCTAAGTGTTACATCTTTTGCATTACTTGTTGCATAATCCACATGATGCATTCTTGAATAATCCTTCAAAAATATTCATGTTCTTGCATTTATAGATGTTGATCCATGTTTAAATGCATGTTTGTGATGTGTTTAGTGCATTCTTAATTGAGTTAGTGCATTAAAAAATGAAATAATCAAATTCTGGATTTTGCATTTCATAGCTGCTGTCTTGCATAAGTGCTGTAAAATGTGTGCTGTTTGTTATGTGTGCATGCTGCATTTGACTTTTTACACCTTCTTTTTCATGCTGCATGCTGGCTGTAAAAAGCTGAGTTGCATTGCATTGTTTTTCATAGCTGTTTGTGTAATAGGGGCTGTAATAGGTGCTGTATTTTGCATTGCATTAGTTCTAGTTCCTTTAGGATTAAAATAGGGTCTAGTTTAGGTCTAAGGTGCCTTAGGATTTAATTAGGATTTAATTAATGTGTGTTTGCCTTATTCTTTTTAATAAAAATGTGCACTAACCATTTGTTTTGTAGTGGGGAAGATTGAGGTAAGTTTACTTCACTTTATCCTTTATTTTTTATGCATTTCTTTTAGGCTTTTTTATTCATTTTTCCTTCCATATTTGTGATTGGTAGGATTTCCCATTGTTAGGACCAACTTATCTTCCTTAGGAAGTAAGTTGTATCCTTTTTCCTTTTTTTCTTTTCCTTTTTCCATTAGGAATAGAAAACCTCACTAACCACTAGGATCACTTTGTAAATACATAATACATTAGGATTGAGTCTTAGTCCCTTAGATTTTTTCCTTTTGCAATTTGAGTCTCTCTTTCTCATCTCAAAAGAAAAGCATAAAAACACTTAATAAAAACCGAGCAATCTTGTACGACACGAGACTTTGTTGCGGAGTGTTTATACGCGTCCTGTTTCGGGGCGAGGTGTAAATACTTCCCGCGATGGATAGGTCTTAGTACAAGACCGTTCACAAACAAATTCAAAACACTTCTTTTAAAAAGACAAAAACAAACAATAACCGACTATCCTGCGGGAACTTCTTCTCTCATCTCATTCATTCACAACGTGAACTCGCGACTACTTGTCTCGCATGCAAGACGGTTAACGCACTCGTACCAGACGAGCCTGCAACACCTGAGCATAGACATACGCAGTTCCAGCTGTAAAAAACACAAACAAATAGTTCCCGCCTAGGTTAGGCGAACTACGTCGACTCTGATCCTCATTATCCCGATGAGGTACGTAGGCAGCGGGGTAGGGCCCGTTCGAGCACATTCTTTATTTTCCCTACATTTCCCCTTTTCTTTCCATTCTCTCTTCTTATTCTTTTCTCATTTCTCATTCCCTTTATTCCAGTAGCGGTTTTATTCAGCAGCATTCGTATTTTCTCACCCTTTGAAACAAAATAAGCAAGCGTGGATCCCGTCGGGTACGACGGACGATCTGGGGTGCTAATACCTTCCCAGGTCGTAACCGACTCCCGAACCCCGATCTTTGGTTCGCAAGGCCTTGTCCTTTCCTTCTTCCTCAGGTTTGTGCAACATTACCTTTCCCATTCTTTCGGGATAAAAATGTCTGGCTGGCGACTCTAACCTTTCCGCGCCACTTTCGCGTTTGTACTAGGATGAAAATCCCGGGAGCGACAGCTGGCGACTCTGCTGGGGAAAGCCTGATTCTTCCGGTTTCCCTTGTAGAGTCAATCCTAGCGCCTGTTTGGTTTTGTTTCTTTGGGTGTTCATATGTTTGTTGCTGTGTGATTTAGTTTAGCTTTAATGTTTATTTACGGTTTTACTTTACAACTTTACTTTATCGCATTTATTTATCGCTTTCAGTATTTTATTTTCCATGCATCATATTATACTGGACTGTCTGGCTGTGCTGGTTTTCATTTTTTCTGTGGGTGGGAGTTACTGTGAGATAAGCCAACTACCCGGCTTGAGTGCACCATAGGATTAGCGTGGACAGACATTGTACTCCCATGGTATCTCACCATGATGGGTGGCGATGTGTTCCACACCCAGATTGCGACCGTCTTGGAACTATCCTGTGTGGGGATTACCTCACTTCAGGGTACGACCTTGATAGTTATGTGCATCTGGTGACCGATCTTCGAGGACCTTAATGGGAACACCCCTCTCCAGTGATGACAGTGGCAGACCACATTTGTTGGCAAACCCACTCGCATCCGAGGGTCCATTGGGAACTCGCATAGGATGACCTGGTTCTCTCATAGGAATTCAGTTAAAGCAAACTGTTCGTATGACGATAGTATTGTACCCTTCGGGATGAATGTACTATTGTTTCTCGATTCAGTGCTTGAAGCTGAGGACTTATGAGGGATGCTTGTTTCCTTGGACTCAACTGAGGCCTCCCTGAGTAGTACATAATGCCAAACCCATTCCCTGATTTGGTCATGAGCCATTTCTCGGAAATGGTGAACGTATTATTGCTATTCGGCTTTGAGAGTCCGTGATGTTGACCCGAGTAGCACACCCGTGAGATTGGGAGGGGTTTACAGGTTTACAGGAACCCTAAAACTTCAACATACCCACTTTGTCAGTATTGTTCAGTGTTCTATGGTTCTCTGATTCTGAGATTCGGGATTTCTATTCAGAGAAATTGTTACTGTGATTACCATGGTGGCCCTGATATTGTGACTTTTATTATGACTCTCCACAGACACTTGGCTCGTTGTTCAGCTTCAACACCATCAGTGATTATGTTATTATGTGGTCCAGTTTTACAGTTATTGGGTTCTCAGTTATGGGGTTCTATACAGAGATGGTGCTACTATTATGGTTCTATTCGGACACTTGACTCATTATTCAACACCGGCACCAACATCAGACTATTGATCACATGCCTGTTGCATACATGACATCATAGCATTTCTGCACACATGTTCAGTTATTTCCGAGGGTCACATATCTGAATCATGCTGTTGGATTTTTTTTCTGTGTCAAAACTTGAATCAAAGCAAATAGATTCCTTAGAAATAACTGAACATGGCATTTGCATACATCCTTGCATTCTTGACAGGTGTTCAGAGACAAATTCCTTTCCTGACTTGATTTCTCATCAGAATGGACAAATTGAATCATAGTTATCAAGGTATATATTTGAAGCAACTCCGGGCGGAGGTAATCGAAGGAAAACCCAGCTGAGGCCACTCAGGGCAAAGGTGTAAACCTTATTTCAAAACCAGAAACTGCTGAAACAGAAAGTCAACCAGATGAAGACTCAGATGAGCTTGGTTATGGAAATTCTGAACAAAGCTATTTTCATCCCTATTGAGGGGAACTACGTCGCTCTGATTCTTCATTGGTCTTGGGTCAATGGAGATACGTAGGCAGAAGATCGTCAGGTCTTTCCGAGCAACCTTATGGGGAAACCTTTTCACTTCTCTCTTCAGATGTCTCGTGTCGGAGTCAGACCAACTAGAAGAAGGGGTATGATTGTCAAGTCCGTGAAAGAGTTGTTGATCGCTGAAAGTACCCAAGACTGACGAGTCCAGACGGAGTCAAGTCTCCTCAACTACGGCTATATTCAGTTTCTTTACTGCATTTTCATTTGTAGTTTATATTGTTTGTTTAAACATTTATATGCATGCATGAAACTTATTTGTTTTTGAATGATAACCATAATAAAATGCACATGTTTTTCTTGAAGTAATCCATTCGTATTCACTCATGATTTTGTGTATGTGCATTGCAATACCAACTATTGAGCTTAAACTCTATCAGGGAGGATGACGAAATGAAAACGCAAAAAACTCTAATTGTTCGCTTTTGAGAAAGACCCTGTTGACGATGTACAGGCATTGTTTCAAATCCTAAACACTGGAGATATAAGGGAGATAGACCCTCGCCAACCCATTTGAGCCTTGAAGTAGGAGTTTCTTTTCACATGAAAAAACCCTCGCATTTAACCCAGGGGCAGGGTAGGCGTCAGTTAGTTTGACCAAGCGTTCAAATTTCAAAAGGAGTGTGAATCTGAGGATCCATTACCTTTCGTTTTACCAAATCAAGAGGTCCAATGACCAGAAACCACAATGGTTATCCCAATCAAGAGGTCCAAAGACCGGAGACCACAATGGTTATCCCTCAACAACCAAGAAGTGGGACAATCACGACCCTTTCAAAGCAATCAAGACAAACAGTGTCACACGATTTGTTCAAAAAAAAAAGAATTGAAAAAAAAATGAATGAGAAAGCCCGCTAAGTCGAAACTTGAAAACAAGCGACTTAGGCAAAAATTAGGGCATCCCGCTGGACTTCACAATCAAAGATTCACAAGAATCAGTCCAGGCAAAAGTTAGGGATAATCAAAATAATGCAAAAGCAAAAGATGAAAAGGATTACACAAGAAAGATCCTTGAACAAGAACAAAGTCGTGTGATACAGACACCAAAGATAAGAGGGGTGACTGACTCCAAATGACAACCTAATTGGTGCTTAAACCGTTAGCGTAATTGGTTCCTCAACCATCACAAAATCCTTTTTGAGAGGTGGGCGCTTGTGAAAGTTAGCTGAACATAGGAATGGAGAACATCATGAAGAGGGGTGGGCACAAATAAATTTCGAGCCTATATCCTTTGTTTCTATAACCGTGAACCAGGCCATGATACAACCCTCAAAAGTCCTAACTGAAACAGGGTTATTTCAAGAGCGTACTACCACAAGATCGCGTTCCTGACTCCTATGAGTTATGCTAAAATATCTGGGTTGGTGTTGCATGTGCATGCTTTCATTCATCAAAAATCAGTGTCGTATCTTAACCAGTGATTCACTCACAAAGGTTGATGACATCTTTTTACAGTAAAACTTCAAGATTAACATGTGTGTTGCATTAGAATTTTCATTCTTAGAATAAACATTTTCTGCTTGCATACATTTGTTTGGCATCATAAAAGTTCACATATGGAATCTCAGTCCAGAAGCTTAATCTTGCCAAGTTGAGAAGTCTGAAACTTCCGAAGGACAATCTGTCGAGGTGCACTTTTTAAGAAAACTCCATTGAGTAGGGACTTTCCCAACATTCCTGGTAAGAGCCAACTAATCCGGGGCAATCATGTCGAGCAATCTCTTCAAAATTCAGCCAAGCTGGGGCAATCATTTCGAGATCCAATCTCTCAAAGAACAATTGATCTGGGTGTTTTCTTCAAAGCACAGTCATTCAGAGGTGATCATTTCAAAGCTTGTACTGGGGCAGGCCACCCCAAGAGCACTGGAAGTTACTTTCTCCTGAAGGCGGTTAATCAAAAGCACCTATCCGGAGTTCAAAATACTGGGGTAAAATATCTCACAGTGATACTGAGATCTTTCACGAATCCTTGCGAGGCAAATTCTTGCACAGACCGTGCAGTCTGGGGCAATTATTTCGAGATCCGACGAATCTCTCCAAGAGTTTGAAGACACTGAGGCATCTCGTATGCCAGTTTTCTGTAAAATCCTCTTGAGACATTATCTTTGACAAATCCTAGTAGAAGGCGAGTTAAAAATTGCAAAGAACCATTGTTCACTCATGATTAGTTGACAACCTATCAACCCAGGGCTAGGGGCAAGGCCATTGTCAGCATAATACTGCAAGAGTTGTTTCATCTGCGGATTTCATCGATCAAGGTTCCTTAGCAAGTCTCATGGAAGGTTACTTCTTGAGAAGAAGAGTATCATCGTCTCTCATCACCAGCATGAGACGCCTTACATCTCTCATTCCCAACATGCGAGGTTTTATCTCTTATCCCCAGCAAGTGGCAGCTTGAGCTTTTATCTTCAGCAGGAAGCTTTATCATTGATATCACCCGTCATCCCCAGCCATGTGGAAAGTGAAATTTCATCCAGCAAGGTAGCAGAGGGTGGGTGTCGTCCCCAAGCAGAAGTTTCCCTTCAGACAGGGGCAATTCTCAGCCGTATAAGGAGTGTCATTCCTCCCCAGCAGTTTCTTCCTCAGCAGTGTCATGCCTTCGGTTCGCAGCCAAGTCAGGAGGTCTTCATTTCCCCATCAGAGTTCAAGAAGAGCGCTTCTCCAGCAGGGTCTTGGCTCTCCAATCTCAAAGTCCAATTTATTTTTGGCAGTGGCGGCTATTCAGAGTCTGTGAATTATTAACAGCTTTCCCCGCAGAGTTGTTTCCTCCTCACCAGGATCAATCAGATCAATGCAGTGATCATCAGTTCCTCCTCAGTCAAGCCATATGGGATACTTGCAGTCTTCTTGTCAGAAGATCTCTTTGCATTTGCATATGCATAATCATCATCGCATTTGCATCCTCCAAAGCGTAGCATTTCCACCGTCGTGGAGCATTACGCCATAAATTCAAACATATGCATACCAGCATGGGCCAGTTTTGAGGTATATTACATAAGACCCGTTACATCTCCAATCAGATTGAAGTATTCCCCACAGAATGCATTTCTGTTTCCCAAGGTGGTTATTTCTACCAAGTCTTGTTGTTTTCCCCAGTTGAGTCTTGTTTCAGTACAACAGTCTCATTCCTTCGCGTCTCCGTTTCAGTACAACAGTCGCGTCTTGGGCTCTCGTTTAAGTACAACGATCCCGTTCCTTTCGAGTTTCCATTTAAGTACAATGGTCTCGTCTTTGAGTCTTGTTTCAGTACAACAGTCTCATTCCTTCGCGTCTCCGTTTCAGTACAACAGTCGCGTCTCGGGCTCTCGTTTAAGTACAACGACCCCATTTCTTTTCGAGTCTCCATTTAAGTACAATGGTCTCGTGTTTGAGTCTTGTTTCAGTACAACAGTCTCATTTCTCTTCGCGTCTCCGTTTCAGTACAACGATCGCGTTTCGGGCTCTCGTTTAAGTACAACGATCCCATTTCATTCGAGTCTCCATTTAAGTACAATGGTCTCGTGTTTGAGTCTTGTTTCAGTACAACAGTCTCATTTCTCTTCGCGTCTCCGTTTCAGTACAACGATCGCGTTTCGGGCTCTCGTTTAAGTACAACGATCCCATTTCATTCGAGTCTCCATTTAAGTACAATGGTCTCGTCTTTGAGTCTTGTTTCAGTACAACAATCTCAATTTTTCGCGTCTCCGTTTAAGTACAACGGTTGCGTTTTGGGCTCTCGTTTAAGTACAACGATCCCGTTCCTTTCGAGTCTCCATTTAAGTACAATGGTCTCGTTTCAGTGCGAAGATAATGGATCGGTTGATACCATTTTCGTGTAGATCGGTTGATCTATTTTGAGTCATGAATCGGTTGATGTCATTTCTCTTCGAGTTGTAAATCGGTTGATATTACATTCTCGCTTTCCGGGGTGGATCGGTTGATACCATTTCCGTGTTAGATCGGTTGATCTTATTTGAGTCATGAATCGGTTGATGTCATTTCTCTTCGAGTTGTAAATCGGTTGATATTACATTCTCGCGTTTCCGGGGTGGATCGGTTGATACCATTTCCGTGTTAGATCGGTTGATCTTATTTGAGTCATGAATCGGTTGATGTCATTTCTCTTCGAGTTGTAAATCGGTTGATATTACATTCTCGCGTTTCCGGGGTGGATCGGTTGATACCATTTCCGCGTTAGATCGGTTGATCTTATTTGAGTCATGAATCGGTTGATGTCATTTCTCTTCGAGTTGTAAATCGGTTGATATTACATTCTCGTGTTTCCGGGGTGGATCGGTTGATACCATTTCCGTGTTAGATCGGTTGATCTTATTTGAGTCATGAATCGGTTGATATCATTTCTCTTCGAGTTGTAAATCGGATGATATTACATTCTCGTTTTTCTTGGTTATGGATCGGTTGATACCATCTCCATGTTAGATCGGTTGATCTTATTTGAGTCATGAATCGGTTGATATCATTTCTCTTCGAGTTGTAAATCGGTTGATATTACATTCTCGTTTTTCTTGGTTATGGATCGGTTGATACCATCTCCATGTTAGATCGGTTGATCTTATTTGAGTCATGAATCGGTTGATATCATTTCTCTTCGAGTTGTAAATCGGTTGATATTACATTCTCGTTTTTCTTGGTTATGGATCGGTTGATACCATCTCCATGTTAGATCGGTTGATCTATTTTGAGTCATGAATCGGTTGATGTCATTTCTCTTCGAGTTGTAAATCGGTTGATATTAC
Organism: Lathyrus aphaca; assembly: GCA_963966055.1. Taxonomy (NCBI): domain Eukaryota; kingdom Viridiplantae; phylum Streptophyta; class Magnoliopsida; order Fabales; family Fabaceae; genus Lathyrus; species Lathyrus aphaca. The sequence goes on along the minus strand of OZ014525.1, from coordinate 462,676,011 downwards.
ATTCTCGTTTTTCCGGGGTGGATCGGTTGATACCATTTCCGTGTTAGATCGGTTGATCTTATTTGAGTCATGAATCGGTTGATGTCATTTCTCTTCGAGTTGTAAATCGGTTGATATTACATTCTCGCGTTTCCGGGGTGGATCGGTTGATACCATTTCCGTGTTAGATCGGTTGATCTTATTTGAGTCATGAATCGGTTGATGTCATTTCTCTTCGAGTTGTAAATCGGTTGATATTACATTCTCGCGTTTCCGGGGTGGATCGGTTGATACCATTTCCGTGTTAGATCGGTTGATCTTATTTGAGTCATGAATCGGTTGATATCATTTCTCATCGAGTTGTAAATCGGATGATATTGCATTCTCGCTTTCCGGGATGGATCGGTTGATACCATCTCCGTGTTAGATCGGTTGATCTTATTTGAGTCGCAAATCGGTTGATGTTGCGTTAAGTCCTGTGTCGCCAACAGGCACCCTCCTTGTGGTTTCGGTTCGTTCAGCAGTCGCAGTGATTGCATTGATTCTATTCCATCTGGTTTTATCTCCGTTACCTATTCAGAGGTCAAAAAAAAAAAAAAAAAAAAAAAAAAAAAAAAAAAAAAAAAAAAAAAAAAAAAAAAAAAAAATAAATAAATAAATAAATGGGCAGATGGCATTTCTGTTACCCTCGGTGTGCAAATTTTCAGGTTTTATTCGAGTATTCAATCACTCCATACCTTGAACGCCTAAAAGCCGATGCAATTATTCGTTCAGGTCTGCAGTTGATTGAATAGGGGCAGCTGTAATACCTCAAAATTTGCCCTCTCATTTCCTCAACATTTTGCATAGCATTTTTGCATTTATGGATTCATAAAATAACCAAAAACATTGCATCATATATAGCATAGCCGAGGCGTGGGTATGTGATCAATGATCGGAGCAACCGAAAGTTATGAAGAGGCTACCGAAGGGCCACAAAGCTTCTCAACCTTGTGCAAAGGGTTCACAATATCCCACAAGTCTTCACTTGAAGCCACAAGTCATGGAAAGTTTTGGTTTGATTGAAGGAGGCAAGCAGTGCAATTTTTCTTGAGGGAAAAGAGCCTAATTAGGGTTTCATTTCTACGGGGTTGCCGCATAAATTTTTTGGTTCGAAGTGGATTTCTTTGACTTATATATGATGTCAAGTGCCTAGGGTTCAAATCTCGTCCACAAGTTCATTTTGGAAGGGGTTCGACTGGCCGGATGACGGAAAATCGAAGAATTGGAGAAACGGCGACCGAGCTAGGTAAAAAGGGTCGACTCCGGACTTTTAAGATCGAAATCATGAAATTAGGGTTACAATTATCCTATGGTTCATATTTGGTCAAGAAACGATGGAGGAATCATGAAAAAAATCAAAGAAAAAATCATTTGAAAGTTAGTTGGTTTTGCATTTCCCTCCACCTTTCCTTCCACTTTCTTTCCACACTTCCTTTCATTCTTTCCATCTCATTTTTCCACTCCAATTCCACTCCATTTCCCTTGGAAACTTCCACCACCTTCCACCATCTTCTAGAGTGTTCCAAGGAATATTCCAAGGAATATTCCAAGGAATATTCCAAGGAATATTCCCTTTTCCAACCCTAACCCTAACTAACTCCCAAACCTAATTTTTGGGCCCCAAACCCAAACCTAACTCCTAGCCTAAGCCCTATTTAAGTCATTTTCATCCAAACCAAGAGGGTCCCCACCATTTTTCAATTTTTCACCCTTTGAGAATCACTTTTCTCTCTCACTTTTCCTCTCCCTTTCACCATAGCTTTTTCACATAAGCTCTTCAAGTTTCACATTGAAACTTGAAGATCTTGAAGCTTAAGCCTCCAACCTCCATTAATTGTGGATCGTAGAAGAAGAAGCTAGTGATTTTGTTGAAGATTTCGGCTTATCGGAAGTGTGTAAAGATTCAAGCATCAAGAACGCATTTATTTTGCGGTTTCTCGGTTTTCGATTTTCTCTTCGATTCAAGCTCCGATTATTGCAACAATTACCGAAGCACTCCTCCGCTTCGTAGGTTGGTGATCTTAATCATTTCTTCTTTAAGTTATTCTCTCCATCTCGCCATTTTTGGCATTCTTTAAGTGCTTTTCGCTTTGTTTAAAATCAATTCCGTTTCGATTATGTTTGCTTGTGATTTGTGATTTTGGTTGAATTTGGATTTAAGGTGTTAATAGATATAGGTTCTACCATGTGTAAATAAGCTCCAATTGAGTAGAAATTTGTGTTAGCATGTTCCTAGGTATGTTAGGGATCATTAGAAGCAAGATTGTGGCCAAAAGCACTTATTTCAAAAGCATTTTTCACTTTTTGCTCAGGGTTAACCGGTTAACGCATATGGTTAACCGGTTAACGCATGCGTTTTTTGGCCAAAATGCTGATTTTTTTTGCCCGTTAACGGGTTAACCTATATGGTTAATCGATTAACGCTGTCCATTTTTGGATTTTTAGCCTATTTTCTTGCTCAATCTTGCTTCCTAGTGCCTCTAATGTTCATACATGTTTAGGTATTGATTTTAGGGAATTTTTGGGTCCATTTCCAGTAGCTAGTCTCCCCATTTCGAGTCGTTTCGACACGATTCCGTTTATGTTGCGTTTTATGCGTTTTTGTGCCTCTTTGTGCATAGCTTAAATTCTTGCATTGTGTTGCCATGCTCATGCCTCATTTGGCATATAATAATCATGTTGCATTCTGTTTTTATATGTATGCATTGCATTAAATCATTTTGCATTTTATTATGTTGATGTATTGTTGCATTTTTGCATAATCACATGTATGTGCATTTGGATGCATTTAGTTGCATGCTTGATCTTAGCATTTGCATAAATTTAATTCTGAATTTTGCATTAGGTTTAGTGTGTTTGTTGAATCATTATGTTGCATGTTCATAATCAATAATCACCATGTTCAAAGGTCATGTCTAAGTGTTACATCTTTTGCATTACTTGTTGCATAATCCACATGATGCATTCTTGAATAATCCTTCAAAAATATTCATGTTCTTGCATTTATAGATGTTGATCCATGTTTAAATGCATGTTTGTGATGTGTTTAGTGCATTCTTAATTGAGTTAGTGCATTAAAAAATGAAATAATCAAATTCTGGATTTTGCATTTCATAGCTGCTGTCTTGCATAAGTGCTGTAAAATGTGTGCTGTTTGTTATGTGTGCATGCTGCATTTGACTTTTTACACCTTCTTTTTCATGCTGCATGCTGGCTGTAAAAAGCTGAGTTGCATTGCATTGTTTTTCATAGCTGTTTGTGTAATAGGGGCTGTAATAGGTGCTGTATTTTGCATTGCATTAGTTCTAGTTCCTTTAGGATTAAAATAGGGTCTAGTTTAGGTCTAAGGTGCCTTAGGATTTAATTAGGATTTAATTAATGTGTGTTTGCCTTATTCTTTTTAATAAAAATGTGCACTAACCATTTGTTTTGTAGTGGGGAAGATTGAGGTAAGTTTACTTCACTTTATCCTTTATTTTTTATGCATTTCTTTTAGGCTTTTTTATTCATTTTTCCTTCCATATTTGTGATTGGTAGGATTTCCCATTGTTAGGACCAACTTATCTTCCTTAGGAAGTAAGTTGTATCCTTTTTCCTTTTTTTCTTTTCCTTTTTCCATTAGGAATAGAAAACCTCACTAACCACTAGGATCACTTTGTAAATACATAATACATTAGGATTGAGTCTTAGTCCCTTAGATTTTTTCCTTTTGCAATTTGAGTCTCTCTTTCTCATCTCAAAAGAAAAGCATAAAAACACTTAATAAAAACCGAGCAATCTTGTACGACACGAGACTTTGTTGCGGAGTGTTTATACGCGTCCTGTTTCGGGGCGAGGTGTAAATACTTCCCGCGATGGATAGGTCTTAGTACAAGACCGTTCACAAACAAATTCAAAACACTTCTTTTAAAAAGACAAAAACAAACAATAACCGACTATCCTGCGGGAACTTCTTCTCTCATCTCATTCATTCACAACGTGAACTCGCGACTACTTGTCTCGCATGCAAGACGGTTAACGCACTCGTACCAGACGAGCCTGCAACACCTGAGCATAGACATACGCAGTTCCAGCTGTAAAAAACACAAACAAATAGTTCCCGCCTAGGTTAGGCGAACTACGTCGACTCTGATCCTCATTATCCCGATGAGGTACGTAGGCAGCGGGGTAGGGCCCGTTCGAGCACATTCTTTATTTTCCCTACATTTCCCCTTTTCTTTCCATTCTCTCTTCTTATTCTTTTCTCATTTCTCATTCCCTTTATTCCAGTAGCGGTTTTATTCAGCAGCATTCGTATTTTCTCACCCTTTGAAACAAAATAAGCAAGCGTGGATCCCGTCGGGTACGACGGACGATCTGGGGTGCTAATACCTTCCCAGGTCGTAACCGACTCCCGAACCCCGATCTTTGGTTCGCAAGGCCTTGTCCTTTCCTTCTTCCTCAGGTTTGTGCAACATTACCTTTCCCATTCTTTCGGGATAAAAATGTCTGGCTGGCGACTCTAACCTTTCCGCGCCACTTTCGCGTTTGTACTAGGATGAAAATCCCGGGAGCGACAGTAATATGATTTCAGGAGGATAGAGCAATCAATAATGATAACTCTAAAGCAGTCCTGAGGTAATAATATGATTTCAGGAGGATAGAGCAATCAATAATGATAACTCTAAAGCAGTCCTGAGGTAATAATATGATTTCAGGAGGATAGAGCAATCCTGATAATTGTAAGTCTGTTTGTTGGATAATTAACCTGAAAACAAGGTAACATTCCGTATAATAATATTAGTTTATGCTTTATGTATGCATGCGTAGTATGATGCACCTAAATGAATGTATTATGTATTTATGGATATGTATGTTATGGTATGATGTAAATGATGTATGTATGATATGATACTGCCGGAAGCGCCTGGATATCTTCGTTTAACAACTGCTGGCTAGGGAAAATAAATCCCGATTTGTTGCTGAAGACTATGATACTACACGGTGGGAGACAGGAAAGAGCAATCAATTATGGAGTTGGCTTAAAGCTTGGTCTGCGGTCCTTGAAAACATTGCATATGCATTCACATATCATATCATTGCATCACAGGTTTATTGTGCACAGGTTTCTTATCTTCTCGCTGTTTATTTCAGCAATGGCTCTTGAGCAAACAGTTAAGGATCTCCAGGCACAAAATGCACAGTTCCAAGAGCTGATCCTGAACCTGACCAAGGGGCAGGATGAATTGAAGACACTACTGGCTAAGAAGAAGAATCCTGAGGACAACAAGGATGATCAGTTGAAACAACTACAAGCTGAGATGACAGGAATGAGGATCCAGATGAATGGCCAGGTGGCTACCTTTGGTGCAGACTGAAGTTGGTTGACACTCGATACTACGCTCATTGAGATTCTAAACTTGGAGGGTTTTGGTTGGCAAGTAAGTTGCCTTCTGATCAACCACCCTTGTGAAGGATCAATGATATTGAGATCCCTTAGAACCCGGTTACTTTTGTAGGACAGGATGAACCATCTAACTTCAGGGGAGGGTACCCAGTTATTTTCGCAGCTAAATTTGCAGTTCTGGAGGTTGAAGAAGACTGCTTCCCGCGCGCGTTTAAATTCAAATTATTTGTATAATATTTTATTGATTGTTTGCTGTTTATAGTCACACAACTTGTGTTGTCCCAGTGGATGGAGGGAGCGTATGCAGTGGCTTGGTCTGGGGTTCGATTCCCCGTTTATGGCATTTTGGTTGTTTATTTTGTTTATTTCGCAGGTTTAATATATAATCAATTAAAGTCACCTTATTATCAGATGGGCTCTTCCAGCCGGGTGGTGATGCGTGCGTTTATGAATGTAAAGGTCCTGGGTTCAATTCCCACCCCAGGCCTTTTTTCTGCTTTCTTTTATTTTCTTGATTTTTTCCAGATGATGAATAAAACAAATTGAAGCTATTTCATTATCACCCACGCATGGCTGGTCTAGTGGAAGGTTTTGGTACTGGCAAGCATGAGAACCTGGGTTCAAACCCAGCCAAGGTAAGTTTATTTTTTACCAATTTTTTTTGTTTTATTTGTTTAATTAATTATTTTCTTATTGTTAATAAAAGAAAAATAAACTAAATTTGTAAATCATCACTTATAATTTCTTTTTCTTAGAAAAATTTCTAAACTTTTGTTCTTTCAATTTTTATGTGATTAAAATTATAAATATATGTATGTTTATGTAAATAATTTTGTATTATAAATTAAACCCTAAAAATATTTTTCTAACAAAACCCTAATTTATTTTCTAAATGCCTATTAAAAACCTAATTGTTTATTTTCTAATTTGTGATTATTATTGTACATGTTTATTTAAAAATAATTATAACTTATTTGTAAATATATTTATAATCCAAATTATTTTTTTTAGTATATGTTTAGAAACAATTTAACTTACAATAATTCTATTTTGTATATGTTTAAAATAATTTGTAAATATAATAATTAGTAAAAATTAAATTTTATAGATATGATTAATTTTGTGAATATAATATTTAAAACTTATTTTTTCCTTATAATGTGTAAATGTTATTTGTAATAATTAAAATTTATAATTATATTATGTTTAAAAGATTTTATTTAATTATTCCTATCTAAATAAATATTATATATAAAAATTAAGTTTTGTGTTTATTATTCTAATCATGTCATTATAATATTTTTTATTCTATTTACTTTAATTATTGTTACTAACCATATTATTATTTATTATTTTTGTTTATTATCTTACATTTTTTATTTCTCTAACCTTGTTTATTTTTTCTAATTATTATTATTTCACTAAATTTAATTATTTTATTGTTACTAACCCTATTTTTTAATTATATCTATCACTAACCCCTATTTATTTATTTATTGTTTATTTATTATCTTTGCTTACATTTTACCAATTATTTATTTTTGCTATTTGCTTATTATAATTATTGTAATTGCTTCCTTGGTGTAATTTTGTAATTATTTAAATAGTTAATTTCATGCTATGGTTAGTAACTTAGGGAGTGCAAAAACATGTATTCTATTTAAAATAAATTTAGCTCATTTAAATTAAAGATAATTAATATTACACAATCATACACGTAAGTCGATTTCTAATCGTCATCTCACATTTCTAAGGTTATCCCTCATTGTTGCCTAATCACAAGGTCAAGTGGGGTGTAAAAAGCAAGTCCCTAAAGTAAAAAATCATCAAGTCCCTAATGGTTGCCTTTACAAATCAAGTCCCTTCGAATAATGATGATAGTCCCTCCAGAATGCTTAATACACCCCACAGTTGCCTTCATAAAAACAGATGTCCCTCACATGTCCCTTATATCCAAGGTAATGACTACCTACTCCTTAATAGTAAGGATAGTCTTACCAATGAAAGGATAAAGAACAAGAAAGACTTAAAACTTTAGGGTAGGTACCTCCTAGTTGCTTGCTCACTCCATTTTTCAAACACTTAACAAATTTCAAACAAATTTTCAGAAAACAAGTTTTTACGCATCCGTACATGGATCATTATTAACTATTATGAAAATTTTTCTATTCACACACTACACTTTCAAAAACAATACAAAAGTGAGCTAAGTAACTAAGAGCCCATGGATAACCATGGATGTAAAGGGTGCTAACACCTTCCCTTTACATAACCTACCCCCCGGACCCAAAAATATCTCTTAAGGTCTTTCCTATTCTTTTATACCCTTTCCTTTTGGATAAAATAAAAGTCGGTGGCGACTCTTGCTATCCGCAACATAACTAAAGTCAGTTCTCCCACCGTGTTACAGATTGACGTAAACCACGTTCCAGTAAATACTTCTTCATGTCATCCGTGGTCGAGACCTGGATGGCTTCTTTATTGAACCTCTCGATGTATGTTTTGAGAGGTTCGTCTTTGCCTTGGATTATGGCCTCAAGAGATGCTTCTGTTTTCGGATGGCGCCTGTGTAAACACCCCAAATTTGCCCTCACTCATTTCACCATTGGCTTGTGGTCTTTTCATATGCATAAGTTCAATCATATCATCTCATATTGCATTTTTTGCTTCACTGCATTGATTCAAAGTCATCTACATCTAGGGTTTGTGATCTGAGCCATCCCTAAGCCATTTGAGCCACTCCAAAGGTCATCAATCACTTCAAAGGGGTCCATGTATGTTCAAGCATCATATTATATTCTCACAAAGTCAAAAAAGTCAAAGAATCACAAGAACTGAGAAAGGCATGGAAGCAGAGCCAGGTTTAACTGCACAGATGACCTAGAATTAGGGTTGTGGTTTCAAAGGCCATAACTCCAAATTTTTTGGTCATTATTGTTTCTATTGGTCTCTATATGTTATGAGGATCATGCATATCAATTTTCATGAAACAATTCAATGGGGAAGGCATCTGATCAAGAGATGACTTCTTGAGCAAGTCAGTGCAAAATCAGGGCATCTGAGGCCCCCAGTGACCCAACCAAAGGGCATTCTCCATCATTTTGAATATGTATGATCTTCATTTGATCATAGAAGGTGTTAGAAGTTCACAAAATTGAAGAATTTCAAGCCATTTGCAAAGTTGCCTTTTTGGGAAAGTGACTTGTAATGGAAACTTGCCATTTTGGGAAAGTTTTTCAACCTCCTCTTTTTGATTCAAAAATGCTTCAAATGAAAGAACTTTGGTCATGAAAGTTGTAGATAGGATAATTCCCTTTTCAAAAAGTACAAGAACTCTTTCTAATTCATTTTGGATCAAAAGTTATGGCCTTGCAAAGTTGGGAAAAATCATGAAATTTTCACTTTTGCACAAAGAGGGAAACTTGCAAATTCACATGCCAAGCCTTTTTATGACCTCTAATTGACTTCAAACCATTGCACAAACATAAACCATGGCCTAAAATTCAGAATGCACCAAAGAACTCTCAAGTTTCATGACTTGTGCGTCAAGAAACTTCAAAAGGGCTAAAAGTTCACAAAATTGCAAAACCACACATAAACCCTAATCCACTTGCAAATTGGCCTCAAATTCATTTACATGGTTCTCCTTGATCACAGCTGAGCCAAGCCATGCCTCTAAACCAGCCTGCCATGACCCATACCTCAAAGGACACCTAACATTGACTTTTGGCAAAATGGCCCATACCAATCAAGCTAGGCCAGCAACAACTCTCTGACCTATCCAAACTTGATACATGGACAAAATGGAACTCAACACATAACACAACACAGTCTGATCTCTCCCACAAGTCAGCATCCTCAAAACTCTCCTCTTATGCATTTTGCTTCGAATCTCAATACACAGGCTTCAAACATCAAAACAAACTTCACAAAACCATTCACCATGATCCTCTGAACATTTCCCAATCCTCATTTGACCCTGAAACCACCCCAAGCAGAAACACAATTTTCCACCCCTTCTGAACAGAACTTCATCAATCTCTCAAACTAGCCATAAGAAATTCCAAACAAGCATTGCAAACTTCTCAGGGGGTTCATTAGAGGCATCTTGGATCAAAGAAGCAGCCAGAAAGTTCCAAAGATCAAAGCTCCAGTTCAGGTAACCTCAAGAACATTTTTTCCAGAAATGCTTTTTTAAGTTCCTAAATGATTCTTTATGCTTCACTGATCATGCTGATGTGTTTTGTTTTGAAAATGGTTGAGAAATGAGTATGTATTCATGTTCTGAATTTTTTTGACCTAGAACTGTTTTGATTCGATTCCCACTTTTGATGTGTTTTAAATGTTGTTTGTTTGATGATTCTTAATGTATGGTGTATGGGGATCATTTATGGGCAGAGAGATTAAGTTTTAGAAGCTTGGGGAGTGAGATAGCAAAATCTCAGGGGAGGTGTGGCCGGAGAAGATGACCGGAGGTCATTTCCGGCCACCTGAAGGTCATTAGTGCATTAATTGTGATTAGGGCTCAGTTTGAATGTGGCCATAGATCCTGTTGACTTCTCCATAATTTTATTTTTATTTCATTTATTTTATATTTAACTTCTACGAATTTTTAAAAATAGGAAAATACATTGAAAAATTCTGAAAATTTTTGTCAAACATTTTATTAATTTTCAGAACCCAAAAATATTTTTATTTTTATTTTTTGCATTAGAAATTATTTTTAAATCATTTAAATATTTATTTTTAATTAGTTAATGAAGATTAATTAATTAAAAATACATTTAGGTATTTAAAAATCACCAAAAAATTCACATTGCATTGAAAAACATTTAGATACATTATTCAACTCTCAAAACAAATTTCTTTTTGGTTCTTGAACCATTTTGACCTTTTTTATTGGAATTAAATTCATTTAAAGGCAATATTTTGATCCTAACTTGGAAAAATCCATTCTGCCTAACCATAAAGAGTTTGATAATGGTTCTTCTTGCATTGCATCCTTCATGGCATGTAGTTTTTAGGGTAAAATTGGTTTGAATTTATCTTGCATTTTTAATTTAATGAGCATTTTTCCTTTTGAAGTGTATTAAAACCCCAGTTGACTTGAGAAATTCATAACTTCCATTAGGTTTAGATTTAGGTCTCCCCCTTTGGGCAGTGAACTTGTGTAGGGTTAGGGTTCCTTTGATCCCATTTTCAATTTTTTATCTTGTCATTTGCTTCTGATTTTGAATTTTGTGATGCATGTTGTTCATAAACCCTAATTTGTGTCTTCCTTTGCATCCATCTTCCATTTGCTTGCATTTAAGAACTTGCCATGACATTTTGTGCATCCCCATGATTCATAAGACATCTTAGGACATATTAGAATCATGTTTGATCATTGCATCTTTCATTTTCCATGTTATGCATTCATATCATTCCATAAACTTTCATGAACTTCCTTGGTTCAAAACATGCTCCATTTACATCCTCATCTTTGTATGAGCATCCACAACTCTTGACATGTGTTTGTATCACCTCTTAGCACCATTATCATCATGTTTATGCTTCTGACTTTGGTTTGCATCATGTTATCTCATCTCATTTTCATTACATTCCATTTCCTTTGCTAACTTTTCAGGTGGTAAGTTGTTTTGAGAAGTGAATTTGCCTTCACTTCTCACAATCTCTTTTCATCTCTCTTATGCATCATTGATGCATTTTATCTTTGTATTAGAGTGAGCTTGCTCATTCATGTTCATCTCTCATTTTCTTCCTTCAAGCAACTTGTCTTCTTAAGTGAAGCAAGTTGTCTTGCTTCTCTTTGTTCCTTTCTCCTTTCACCTGCTTCATTCCTGGTGGCTTTTCTCTTGAAGATATTTTTGCAAGCCTCATAAACCCTAGGACAATACCCAAGCATGATCACAATTAGGGTTTAATTAGTCCCCCATTAGTTTTACCTTTGTGTCATCTTTTGTGTCTTCTCTTCTCATCTCATAATCAGGGACTAAACCTTAAAGGTTTTAAGGCTTTGTGATTAAGCTTATGCCTGCATCCTTCTATTAGGATGGAGTGTATAACTTTAATCCTAAGTGTTAAACCCTTAATGTGTTTAAATCCTTTAATCAATCCATCTAATAATCACTAAGACATCAAACTTGTAACTTGGGCCTTGCATTAGGGTTCTAATTCTTCCTTAAGTGGTTAAGAAAGACTAACCCTAGTGTTAATGGACAAGTCCCCCTCAAGTTGTCTTACAAACCATAAAATCCATTTCTTCATCTTACCATTAACTAAAATCCACTCTAATAAAGGTCTTGTTTTGTCATGAGGTTAATCCCTAATCATGGATCAAGTTGAGGAGCCTTCCTCAGCTTAAATGTTCTCATCTATTATCCTTCTATTAGGATGGTGTAATGAGTCCATTAAATCCTTGATTATGGCTTAAACTCATTACTTAACACTAAACAAAAACTCCAAAAACATCTAAATAAATGCAAGTAGGTTAATGATCTTAATCCTACATCATGGTGATTAAGTGTGAGGTGCTTACTTCATACTTAAGGTATTCTCATTACCCCTAATCAGAGGGAGGATGTGATGAGTTTACTAACCCTTGGTTTAGGCTTAAGCTCATTAACTTATGACAAACTTCAAAAGCAATAAAAGATTGAAAACACAAAAACAAACAATAATCGTCTCCTACGGGATTCTTTTCTCATCTCATTCATTCACAAACGAGAACTCGCTTCTTCCGTCTAATGCAAGACAGTTTGCACCTGAGCCAGATAGGTCATACACTTGAGCATAGACAAGTAAGCAGTTCACAAGTCAATTTATCTTTCAGTCTCTTTGAGTCGAACTACGGTGTTCTGACTTCCTCATTGCACGAGAGGATACGTAGGCATAACTTAACAGTTATCGAACAAAAGTTTCTGTATATTCCCTCCTTTTCTAACATTGTTTTTGAGCCTCATAGTCATGAGTATTTCATTCTTGTTCTTACACTGACACTTCTCTTATACACCTCACATTTCTTTTACACTGACACTTGCATTCTTTCCAGCTTTGATACACAAATTGCACTGACACTACCCCTTTAAAACACAAATCTTTTAAGCGTGGATCCCGTCGAGTACGACGGACAATCTGGGTGATAATACCTTCCCAGGTTGTAACCAACCCCCTTTCTCAGTCCCTCTGGTTCGCGACCGTCTTATCCATCTTTTCTCAGGTTTATGCAGCATTACCTTTCCTTCGGGATAAAAATGCCTAGCTGGCGACTCTTTTCTTTTCAGTTCACCCTTGTGTGTTCTCTCTCTTTCGCCGACCGTTCGCGTCTGTACCCCATTTGACTTAGCCTCATTTGGTGGGAGCGACAGCTTGGCGACTCTGCTGGGGAACCTTATACTGTAACCAGGGCTTCTGGTTCTTTTTGTGGGTTCCTCCTAGCGCTTGTTTGATTTGTGTTTACTGGGATGTTATGTGCTATGTGTGTTTATTTATTTTGCTTTATTTATTGCTTTGTGTACAGTTTTATTTATTGCTTTTCTTTACAGTTTTACATATTTCATACTGTCATTATCATTGCTGGATCTGGTTTCTGTTTTGATGGGTGGGGTTTCATTAAGAGTTTAAGGTCCTATACCTGGGACCTAAGTGACACCTAGGCTAGAGTGGTTCATGTTCTTTCCCATTCCATTTCGGTCTGGTGCGGGAATATGAAACACGGTTCAGATGTGGGTTTCTTCTTGAGAATTCTGTGCTACAGATCTCCTGTAGTGCTAGGGCTATCTGGGAAGCCTGCTAAGTCTGGATGACCTTTATTATGACCTTCAGAAACTGAGGTGAATTAGAGGAGGATCGTTTATGGTTATTGTAAACACTGTACCTCCGGGTTAGAAGTGTTTACACTTCTCATAGCTGATCCAAGTCTGAGGATCCTTGTTTTAGAACACCACCTGTGAGGGGGTTGGGTTGTTTACAGGGTTGTAAGTACCCTTGACCACATCATACCCTGTTACTTGTTATGTTTAAAGAATGCTTCATTTTGGACAGTTCTTGTGATTTAACCCTGGACATGTGACTCTTTATTTTGAGTCCCCCACCTTGGTTACTGGATTTCTGAACCTCCATCTGGACTTCTTGAACATACATGGGCTTTATATCAAGACAGATAATCAGATCCAGCTTGATCACAAACCCTTGCATATCATTTGCATACTCATCATTTGCATCATTTAACATTTGCTTATTTGTTTTTCAGGGTATCCACATTACATCTGGTTTGGTTTTGACCCTTTCTTCTACATAGACCTCTGCTTCATCAGCTATCTGCTTCAGCTATCTTCATCATCACCAGCATCAGCCTATCAGTGGTTCATCTCTAGTATCAGTCTTGATCTTCATCAGCACCTATCTTCATCATCTTCATCATCACTCATGGCTAATCCAAGGAAGAGCAACATTTCATACCATTTCTTTGAGCCTGTGTTGACTAGTATCAGACAAGTCCAGTCACTTATCACCCCTGACCACATCCCATTATTCAGAGAGCATTATGGAGGTATCCTGGATATGGTTATGGACTTAGACCCTTCTCAGAGGAGCATGATCCACACCTGCCTACAGTTTTATGACCCTCCTTTGAGATGATTCACATTCCCAGACTTTCAGCTAGGACCTCTGCTGGAGGAGTTTTCATCATTGATTGGAGTACCTGTCAGGGGTGGAGTCCCTTTCAACCCAGAGATGACTTCTCCCAGCAATGGAGAAGTAGCAAAAGCACTGTACGTAGAACCTGCCTTGATTGAGCAAAGCATGACAACAAAAGCTGGGATCCCTGGTTTGCACTTAGACTTCTTGATTTCTCAGGCCATCCTGAAGGCCTCCTTGGGAGAATGGAGGGCAGTCTGTGCACTGTTAGCCCTCAGCATATATGGGGTTATACTGTTTGAAGATGAGCCCAAATTTATCAGCAAGAATGCCATTCATCTTTTTCTTCTGAAGAACCCAGTACCCACATTGCTGGGAGATTTCTACTACTCCATCCATCAAAGGAATGAGAAACAAAGGGGGAAGCTGGTGAGATGTTGTGCTCCTTTGTTTCACACCTGGCTGCTCAAACACCTACCCAAATCAGATGCCTTCTTGAATCCTCACCAACAGAAGAATTGGGCCAAGAGGCTCATTGCTTTGACTTCAGATGATATCAGATGGTGCACTCAGAGCTCCAAGGGCAAGGATATTATCACCAGCTGTGGGCAATACCCAAATGTACCTCTAATAGGAGCAAAGGGTTGCATTAACTACAATCCTTTGCTGTTTAAGAGACAACTGGGCTATGCTTTGGTTCACCCTCCTAGAGTGCAAGATTTAGTTGAGACCCTGTATTGTGAAGTGAAGCCAAATTCAGCTGTTGTCAGACAAGCATCCTGGGCTTGGGACAACATCTAGACAAAAGGGATGGCTATTCTTGGGAGGTGTAATAATGTTGCTTCATCTCAGTACTATGACTGGTCCCATGCTAGAGCTCAGATTACTGGAATGCCTTTCACCTTGGAAGACACACCTGGACCCTCTACAGTACAGCCAGCAGCCGCTGTCAGCCTGGAAGAATTTGAGAAACTGAAGGAAAGGAATGAGAATCTGTCTCAGGCCTTGAAAAAGACCCTTTGGGAAAGGAGTGATGGTCGTCTGGACATTGAAAGGTTGGAGAAGCTTAGGGTGGAGCATCTGGCCAAGATTGAGAAAACAGAGGACTACATCAGAAAAGCAAGAGCTGGGGAACAAATATTGAAGAATGCCTGTAAAGAGGCCAAGCTTCAGAAGGCTAGGACTGAGCTCTATCTGCAAGAAAGTCAGGCTAGGTGGGTCAAGATCACTGAAGCCCGTACTCAAGAAGATCAGAGAACTCAAGCCAAGATTGAGCAGTTAGAGGCCAATGAAAAGAAGCAGCAGGAAGCTCTGTTGGCAGCCCAAAAGGAGATTTCAGAGTTGAAGCTTAGGGCTGGATTAAAGAGATCAAAGGATCAGGACATGCACAAGAAGTTGACCAATGCCATTGCCACCAGAAACCTCCTCATCAGGACTATTACAGAGTATCCAGCTGGTCCAGTGACTGAGGCACTTCTGAAGGAGGTTAAGGAGGATGAGTTTGGACTAGATGTCTGACTTTTTGATTGTTGTTGTTTTCATTTGATGTACTTTTCTTTTGTGTTGTATTTTGACCCTTCAAGGGCATGTGTTGTAAAAAACAGACTATGTATTATTCACCATTTGTAATATATCTTAGTTTGTTTCCATTTGGGTTTTCTTTTCTCAAACAACATCAGAGCATCTTCCTTGAGGTCTGGAAAGGTCAAAACCAAAAGCCAAGCCGGATACCTTGGAAAACAAATAAGCATACTGCATTGCATACTAACTTTTGTTTTATTTTGTAGGTTTTGTTATTATCTTTGTTTCTAACTTTGTTATGAGTTCAGGAAATATTGCTCGCAGAAGAGTGTTCCCTGTCAACCGTGCACACCGGTATCCTACTCGCAACAACCTTCCGGGTATTCTAATGGAGCAAGTACAGCAAGACCTGACTGAGGTCAGAACCCAGATGGCTAACGAAAGAGTGGAGATGAGAAACCAAATGGCCCAATTCATGACTGTGATGACTGGCTTGGCCCAAAGCCAAGAAAGGTTAAGGGCATTGGTAGAAAGACAAACCCCCGAGGAACCTCATCCTGGGACTGGAGGAACGAGTAACAATGAGAGGGGTCAGCCTCATGTTAATCCGCCAGTATTTGGACCTCATCTAGATCCGGAAGTCAACATTCAATGAAATGTGCAAGGAAATACTGCTGGGGGGAGAATCTTGCAAGAAGATCCTCAAGAGGAGCAGTTCACTGTCATGGGAGCAGGAGATGAAGTCTATGACCGAAGGTTTGATGAAATTGCTGAGAAGTTGAGATCTTTGGAGTCTCAAAACTCCTTGGGCTTCGATGTAATGGATATGGGGTTAGTGGATGGGGTGAGAATTCCCCACAAATTCAAACCCCCGTGCTTTGAGAAATATAACGGAACCTCCTGTCCACGAACTCACCTGCAGTCTTTCCTGGGAAGACTTAAATCATATACCATGGATGAGAAGCTGTGGATGTTCTACTTTGAAGACAGCTTGATTGGGGCTTCAAGAGAGTGGTATTCACACTTGACCAGAGCTACTATCAGATGCTGGAAGGACCTAGCTGAGGCTTTCATCAGACAGTATCAATACAATCTGGACATGGCTCCTAACAGGACCCTCCTAATGGGAATGTCTCAGTCTTCCAGAGAAAGCTTCAGGGAATATGCCCAGAGGTGGAGACAGCTTGTTGCTGCTGTCCAACCACCCATGTCGGAAAGAGAAATGGCCAACATGTTCATGAATACTTTGCAAGGAACATACATTGATAGATTGGCTACCTTTTCTTCTACCAGCTTCGCAGATGTAGTTATAGCCGGTGAAAGAATTGAAAGTCTGCTAAAAATGGGCAAAATTTTTGATAATGGTGCAAGTTCGTCCAGTAATCCCCGGAAGCCTTTTGTGGGACCTCGAAGGACCGGTGAGACAAATGCCATCCATGCCAGCAGGGGCAGACCTCAATATGTCCACAGATCAGTAGCAGCTGTCACTATTCCAGCTCCGATTCCTCAGCAATCAACATATCAACAACCACAACAACCACAATATCAGCAACAAATTCAGTATCCGCCACAAAGAACCTACAACAACAATAACAACAACAGCAATCAACAACAACGACCCTTTCAACAAAGACCATCACAGGCAAACAGGGTGATTGACCCTATCCCTATGCCTTATGCCGCCTTATTGCCACAACTCCTGAAGCTTAACTTGGTTGAGTTAAGAACATTGGCACCACCAGATCCCTCCAATCTCCCAAAGAATTATGATGTCAACGCCAGGTGTGCTTTCCATTCCAATGCACCTGGCCACAATACGGAAAAATGTAGGGCATTGCAAATGAAAGTTCAAGATCTGGTGGATTCTAAAGCCCTCAACTTCGCACCTCCTCCGAATGTCAACAGAAATCCTATGCCTAATCATGGTGGGCCAAGGATTAATGCCATTGAGGAAGACAAACCATCTACTTTGATCACCAGTGTTGCACAAATTCGAACACCTCTGGTCGAGATTAAAGCTCAGCTTCTAGAGTGCCAGGTGTTCCCCGGGTGTGAGCTCGGTTGTGGGTATTGCAACATTGCAGTCAACGGGTGTGATAATTTGAGAAGCGGCATAAATGGTCTTATCAAGGATGGTATCCTTCAGATCTCAACAACGGCGCCTACAAATCCTGCAATTCCTTTGACAACAATTCCTGATTCTTCTACAACAGCAGCAACTATCATTCCTACCGATTCATCAATATCATCAGCAATGGCTCCGTCCATCACTTCAAAAAGTCAAAATTCAACAACCATTTCTTCTACAACATCAGCATCCATTTTACCAGCAGAATCTTCTACAACACCAACAGAAATTAATGAAGATGTCTCAGCAGTCACCATCTATTATGATCCATCAAATGTTCCTCCAAACAACAACTTTCAACAACAAACAGTGGCACCTCCCGCCAGGTCACCAGTCACAATTTACTACGATCCGCACACCATTACAGTACCCTCCTCTGCAGCAGTCAGTCCAGTTACTATCACGGTGCCTGGACCAGTTCCCTATGAAAGCAGTAATGCCATACCTTAGCATTATGGCTCTGATCTCTACTGCAACGGGGAGAAAATCACTCTGGATTCATCAACCTCTTCTCCACAAATTGATAATGTTGGGGGAGACGGAGGCTTCACCAGAAGCGGACGCCTTTTTGCCTCACAAACACAAAGACCTAATGCGGAAGCAGAAGCTGCTGCCAAAGCAAAAGGAAAGAGTGTGATATCTGAAGAGCCAATTATCAAAGAAACTCAGAAGACATCTTTTGAACAAGATGTAGACGAGTTCATGAGAATCATAAAAAGAAGTGATTACAAGGTGGTGGATCAGCTTCACCAAACTCCCTCAAAAATCTCCATATTATCCCTGTTGATGTGTTCTGAAGCTCACAGGAATGCATTATTGAAAGTCCTGCACGCAGCTTACGTGCCGGAGGAGATCACTGTTAACCAGCTAGAAACTGTGGTGGCGAATGTCAACACCAGTCATGAACTGGGCTTTACCAATGCTGACTTAACAACGGAGGGACGTAACCACAACAAGGCTTTACATATCACCTTGGAATGCAAAGGTGTTGTTCTATCTCATGTACTGGTGGACACTGGGTCATCACTCAATGTTCTACCAAAGAAAGCCTTAGTGAAGCTGGAGTATGATCGCTTGGCATTGCGACTGAGTAATTTGGTAGTGAGAGCATTTGATGGCTCTAAAAGATCAGTGCTTAGAGAGATTGATCTGCCTGTGATGATTGGCCCGCAGACTTTTAAAACTACCTTCTATGTGATGGACATTCAGCCGGCCTACAGCTGTTTGTTGGGTAGACCCTGGATCCACGCCGCTGGCGCTGTTACGTCTACCCTTCACCAGAAGCTGAAATTCGAGTGGGAAGGCCAGATCATCACCATCTGTGGGGAAGAGGACATCTTTGTTAGCCATCTGGCTACGTATAAGTACATTGAGATGGACGGAGAAATCCATGAAACCATGAGCCAGGGGTTTGAGGCCTTGAACATTAATGAAGCATCTGCTGTACTGGGAACCTCCATAACATCATATCAGCAAGCCCGGAAGGTTGTTGAAGAGGGTACTGCCCAAGGCTGGGGCAAGCTGCTGCCCGTGGAGAAGAAAGAAGACAGATTTGGGTTGGGTTACAGACCAACTCAACAAGATCAATCAGAGGCTGCCAAAGAGCCCAATTTTGTCAGCGGGGGAATGCTCACCCCGGATGCTGTGAACAACTTGGAAGACGAGGAGGAAAGCGACCGCAACCTGGAGAGCTGGATACGTCCAAGGATCCCGGGGAGCCAAGTCCTTAACTGGTCTTCCCAGGAAATTATAAGGGTTACTCCCGCAGAGTAATTATTATTTCCTGTATTTTAAAGCATGCATCAAGTCTTGCATCTTGCCCAAGATGACAAGGCTCATTTTGTAATCGGGCCATCTTGTAATTTTGTGCAAATGGATTAATCAATGAATATCGGGCATCTTTTGCAAATAAGTCTTTTCCTTTTCCGCTCACTGTTTTTCATTTTTCTTTTGTACAAAACAATAAAATGGCAATGTTTTCAAAATAAACAACTTCGTTCTCACTTTTTCTAAACAAGATTAAAAATGATCACTAAAATAAACCAATCTCAACCCTTGCAGAAAGTACCTTTCAGACTGCACCGACAACAACACTGCTATGACTTCGTATGACTTCGACAATCCAATCAATCAAGCTGATGAAGGGGTTGAAGAAGATTATGAGCTACCTGAAGAGCTAGCCAGGTTGTTAAGGCAAGAGGAGAAGGTTATCAC
The DNA here is from genome assembly GCA_963966055.1 of Lathyrus aphaca. Taxonomy (NCBI): domain Eukaryota; kingdom Viridiplantae; phylum Streptophyta; class Magnoliopsida; order Fabales; family Fabaceae; genus Lathyrus; species Lathyrus aphaca. The sequence goes on along the minus strand of OZ014525.1, from coordinate 462,656,101 downwards.
TCCTCATCAGGAGGAGATTGAAACGGTTAATCTTGGTACAGAAGAAGACGTGAAAGAAGTTAAGATCGGGGCCTGCCTGCAAGATTCAGTAAAAGAGCAACTGATTAACATGCTCCGGGAGTATGTAGATGTTTTTGCTTGGTCTTATCAAGATATTCCAGGGTTGGACACCGACATTGTCATGCACAAGCTACCTTTGAAAGAGGACTGCCCACCAGTAAAACAGAAGTTGCGCCGCACTCGCCCAGATATGGCAATGAAGATTAAAGAAGAGGTACAAAAACAATGGGACGCCGGGTTCCTTGCTGTAACTAGCTATCCGCCGTGGGTTGCTAATATCGTACCTGTGCCTAAGAAAGACGGCAAGGTGAGGATGTGTGTGGACTACCGGGATCTGAACAGAGCCAACCCGAAGGATGATTTCCCATTACCTCACATTGATGTATTGGTTGATAATACGGCTCAGTTCTCGGTGTTCTCCTTCATGGACGGATTTTCAGGATACAATCAGATCAAGATGTCACCTGAAGACATGGAGAAGACAACTTTCATCACACCCTGGGGCACATTCTGTTATAAGGTGATGCCATTTGGACTGAAGAATGCTGGTGCAACTTATCAACGGGCTATGGTAACATTATTCCATGACATGATCCACAAAGAAATTGAATGTTATGTGGATGACATGATTGCCAAGTCCCTCACAGAAGAAGACCACCTGGTAAATCTATTGAAGCTATTCAAGCGTCTGAGGATGTATCAGCTGAAGTTAAACCCCAACAAATGCACATTCGGGGTGCGATCCGGTAAGCTGCTGGGTTTTATTGTAAGTGAAAAAGGGATTGAAGTTGACCCTGATAAAGTTAAAGCCATTCAAGAAATGCCTGCACTGAAGTCAGAAAAAGAAGTTCGGGGGTTTCTAGGTAGGTTTAACTACATTTCAAGGTTCATATCTCACCTTACGGCAACCTGTGAACCTTTGTTCAAGCTGTTAAGAAAAGAACAAACAGTCAGGTGGAACGAAGACTGCCAGAGGGCTTTTGACAAAATCAAGGAATATTTACAAGAGCCTCCAATCCTTATGCCTCCAGTTGAAGGAAGACCTCTAATCATGTACTTGACAGTATTAGAAGAGTCAATGGGGTGTGTGTTAGGCCAGCATGACGAGTCTGGTCGAAAAGAGTATGCAATATACTACCTAAGCAAAAAGTTTACCGACTGTGAACAACGTTATTCACTGCTCGAGAAAACTTGTTGTGCTTTAGCGTGGGCTGCACGCCGACTAAGGTAGTATATGTTGACCCACACTACTTTATTGATCTCAAAGATGGATCCAGTTAAGTACATTTTTGAGAAGCCAGCACTTACCGGACGGGTTGCAAGATGGCAAATGATCCTCACAGAATATGACATCCAGTACACGTCTCAGAAGGCCATCAAAGGCAGTGTATTGTCTGATTACCTTGCTGAACAACCCATTGATGATTACCAGCCTATGAGATTTGACTTCCCTGATGAAGACATCATGTTCATAAAATGCAAAAGATCATGAAGAGCCTATTCACACTGAGGGACCTGACCCGGAAGAAGAATGGACTATGATGTTTGACGGGGCTGTTAATATGAATGGTTGTGGTGTTGGTGCAGTACTCATTACACCTAAGGGAGTTCACATGCCTTTCTCGGCAAAACTCACCTTCAACTGCACTAACAACGAAGATGAATACGAAGCTTGCATTATGGGTCTTGAGGAAGCCATTGACCTCAGGATCAAGACTTTAACTGTATTTGGAGATTCAGCTCTGGTAATTAATCAAACCAACGGCAAATGGTACACACACCAAGATCATTTGATACCTTACCGGGATTATACAAGGAGGTTATGGACTTTCTTCACAACAGTCAAGCTTGAGTATATCCCTCGAGATGAAAATCAGTTTGCAGATGCTCTAGCTACCATTTCTTCCATGATCAAAGTTCAAGCTGCCAACTTTGTACCTCGGATTGCCGTATCCAGAATCGACAGACCAGCATACGTGTTATCAGCAGACGTTGTTAAAGATGATAAGCCTTGGTTCCACGACATCAAGTGCTTCTTGGAGGACCAAACATACCCACCTGGGGAATCTTCCAATGATAAGAAGACATTAAGAAGGCTAGCTGGTAGTTTCTTTCTGAATACTGACGGTTCCCTGTACAAGAGAAACTTTGATATGGTACTTCTCAGATGCGTTGATAGGACAGAAGCAGACTTGTTGATGCACGAGGTGCACGAAGGATCCTTTGGTACCCATGCTGGAGGGCATGCTATGGCTAAAAAGTTGCTAAGATCAGGCTATTACTGGATCACAATGGATGCGGACTGTTGTGCTTACGCCAGAAAATGTCATAAATGCCAGATCTATGCGGATAAAGTGCATGTGCCTCCAAATCCTTTGAATGTAATGTCTTCACCATGGCCCTTTTCCATGTGGGGCATCGATATGATTGGCAAGATTGAACCGACTGCTTCAAATGGCCATAGATTCATCCTGGTAGCCATTGACTATTTTACCAAGTGGGTTGAAGTAGCTTCTTATGCAAATGTTACAAGGCAAGTGGTAGCCCGATTTCTGAAGAGAGACATCATCTGTCGGTATGGAGTGCCTGAGCGAATCATTATTGATAATGGTTCCAATTTGAACAACAAAATGATGGCAGAGCTATGCCGGGACTTCAAGATCCAACACCACAATTCTTCTCCTTACAGGCCAAAGATGAATGGCGCTGTTGAGACGGCTAACAAGAATATTAAGAAGATTGTACAAAAGATGGTGGTTACCTACAAAGACTGGCATGAAATGTTACCATTTGCCTTGCACGGGTACCGAACGTCAATCAGAACATCCATTGGGGCAACACCGTATCAGCTTGTGTATGGTATGGAGGCAGTCCTACCCGTTGAAGTTGAATTACCCTCCTTGCGGGTACTAATGGATGTTAAGTTGAACGAAGCAGAATGGGTCCGATCCCGATACGAACAACTGAGTCTGATTGAAGAAAAGAGATTGGCTGCAATCTGTCATGGGCAGCTGTATCAGAAAAGAATGAAGAAAGCCTTCGATCAGAAAGTCAGGCTCCGAGAATACCAAGTAGGAGATCTTGTGCTGAAAAGACTCCTCCCTCCTCATACAGACCACAGGGGCAAGTGGACTCCAAATTATGATGGGCCATTCATAGTAAAGAAAGTTTTCTCTGGTGGAGCACTGATGCTCAGTACTATGGATGGTGAAGACTTCCTGTCCCCTGTGAATTCAGATGCAGTTAAAAAATAATTCGCATAAAATGACCCGCTGGACATAAAAACAGAATGTAAGTCCAGGAAAAAATAGGGCATCCCAGCGAGTCAAAAACAGAATAAAAGACTCGGGCAAAAATAAGGGAAAATAAATAAAAAATGTACACCCGCTGAGTTGAAAAGCCGCATTGGACAGCTCAGGCAAAAATGGGTATCCCGGTGGATTGAAAACCCGAAAGGGCGATCCACGCAAAATGAGGGAATAAGCGAACAACTGCATTCTGAATTCGTCTGTATTACTTACAATGTGGTAAGCTTCGAAAGGGTCAAGCTTCGTTCAGAATCAACCTTCTTCAAAAGCGGGATGAGAAGAACGTTAAATGTCATACGAGTCATAGCAAAGGGGAGCTTACTGAAGCGTCATCAACATTGCCAGCGTCTTTTGGTTTCTCAATTTGTAACAATATCCTCATTTCAGGGGATCCGTTTCTTTGACTGTATCTTGCCAATTCAGGGCACCTAAATTAATGAAATCAGATTTTCAGTCATGCTTCGTACATTTTATTTTCATTTGCAAAATGTCCGATGTCCTTAAGATATTGATTGCATAAATACAGATGCTTCCCTTCTAAAAATACGTGCTTACAGGAAATATACTTACTCCCGGGAGTGTCTAAACTCCTATGAGGGGATCCAGTAAGGGATACCTCGGGATACTTGTACGTTTCCTTTGTCTTTACAGGATTGCAGGTATTCAAAGCAAGGCATGGGGCATGAAAGCCTCTCCCTAGTAGGCTGCCATATCATTATTTCCTCAACACACTTTCCAAACAGCACCAGAGATGCTTTCTCCCCATCAGAGTTGCCAGGCATCACTTCTCCAACATTTCCTTCAAAGAGCAGCACCAGAAGGTGTTCATATCCCCAGCTGAGTTGTCAAGTATAATCCTCAGTAGGATCCCCACAGAATTCTCTAGGAAGATCTTTCAGTGATCTTTCTTCTTCCCCAGCCGAGTGCTAGACAGGGAACCATCCCCCCGCAGAGTTTCAGCCTCTATCCAGAAGAAGCAACGCCTGAAGATCTCACAACAGAGTGACGAAAGCTCCCACAAACCCCAGCTGGGTCCCTCATTACCAAGATAGGTCTATCAGTGATCTATTTCCCCCATGCAAAGTCAGATATGTCGGATCTACCAATGATCTTATCCCCAGCTGGGATGTCCACTTCAAGCAGATCAGCCAGAGATCTCTTCAGCAACGGGATCCGAAGCCCGGATCGGTATCTTTGCATAATCATAGCATTTGCATCATACTTTTCCCCCAGAGCGTAGCATTCCGTCCAATACGGAGCATTACGGCAAAAATCAAACATATTGCATAATCATAAGCCATGTGTCAAACTAAACACTTGTAAATACCAACAGTACCACATCAGCAGAATGCAAAAATCTCTCAAACTCCCCGGAAGGATATCAAAGCATTTCCTTTACACTCACAAATATAGAAACATGCTCCTTTTGGCACTCGTCAGTGTCATCATTCCCCAGTAAAGTCGCCCAAACGGATACTTATACATTACAGATACTTCTCGACACTCGTCCGTGTCATACCCCCAACAGAAAGCCAAAGCGTTCCCTTTGCACTCACAACACATGTGTACATATATATACAATCCCCTGACGCCCGTCTGTGTCACCTCCCCCAGCATAAATACTTAACACTGATTATGAATCAAATACTTGTTTATAATACACTTTTTCCGACACTCATCCGTGTCTTGCTCTCCCTAGCAAGTTGAACACTCGTCTATGTCTCACTCATCACTTTTTACTCATACAGATACTCGTCCGTATCTTGTATACGCCACTTAAATCCCCTCATATTCAACACTCGTCCATGTTCTTTGTTAACTAGTTGATACTCGTCTGTATCATCATCTCTGAACATGCATCAGCGTTTGTTTCTACCGATACTCGTCCGTATCATAGTCTTAAGGATGCTCGTCCGCATCTTTAATCTATACACCGTGTCAAACACTTATATTTTCTTGAATTTAGACACTCGTCTGTGTCTACTATTCCCCAGAAGAGTCCCCAACAAATCTTAATAAACTATTTCCTTTCTATCTGACATTCGTCCTATGTCATGATACCTTTCGGCAGCCGTCCCCTTCCAGGTGATCGTCCTTCACCTTTTTGATGATCGTCCTTTATCATTCCCAGAGGAGTCTCTATTCATTAGAACCCCTTCCTATCCGACATTCGTCATATGTCGTGATATTTTTAGCAGCCGTCCCCTGCTAGGTGATCGTCCTTCACCTCTTGATGATCGTCCTTCATCATGCTTATCCGATGGCCGCCCCCATCATTGACCTTTTCTATCCGGCATTCGTCCTATGCCGTGATATTTTCGGCAGCCGTACCCTGCCAGGTGATCGTCCTTCACCTTAGATGACCGTCCCTCATCTTAGCCCCAACAGAGCAGCCGTCCCCTGCTAGGTGATCGTCCTTCACCTTTGATGACCGTACCTCATCATTTATTTCATTTATGCCTTGAACTTGATGGTCGTCCCCATCATTCACTTCACCTTTAAACCTCAGAAAGTCTTATTTCTTTACTTGATGGCCGTCCCCATCATAATCTCTTATATCCCCAACTTGCCGGTCGTCCCCGTCATTGCTTCATCCCCGACAGTCGTCCTCTGCTCGACGGTCGTCCTCCATCGCCCGCACTTTATAATTATACTTTATTTTCTTTTACAATCTATATCCCTTTTCTTCTTCATTCAGTGAGTGCAAATCTTGGATTGTCTTTGGTATTCAACCATAAGTTATCTTGTTTGCCTGTTAAGCCGTTGCTTACATCCTGCACAGCTAACTCATGCTTGAATAGGGGCAGCTGTAAACACCCCAAATTTGCCCTCACTCATTTCACCATTGGCTTGTGGTCTTTTCATATGCATAAGTTCAATCATATCATCTCATATTGCATTTTTTGCTTCACTGCATTGATTCAAAGTCATCTACATCTAGGGTTTGTGATCTGAGCCATCCCTAAGCCATTTGAGCCACTCCAAAGGTCATCAATCACTTCAAAGGGGTCCATGTATGTTCAAGCATCATATTATATTCTCACAAAGTCAAAAAAGTCAAAGAATCACAAGAACTGAGAAAGGCATGGAAGCAGAGCCAGGTTTAACTGCACAGATGACCTAGAATTAGGGTTGTGGTTTCAAAGGCCATAACTCCAAATTTTTTGGTCATTATTGTTTCTATTGGTCTCTATATGTTATGAGGATCATGCATATCAATTTTCATGAAACAATTCAATGGGGAAGGCATCTGATCAAGAGATGACTTCTTGAGCAAGTCAGTGCAAAATCAGGGCATCTGAGGCCCCCAGTGACCCAACCAAAGGGCATTCTCCATCATTTTGAATATGTATGATCTTCATTTGATCATAGAAGGTGTTAGAAGTTCACAAAATTGAAGAATTTCAAGCCATTTGCAAAGTTGCCTTTTTGGGAAAGTGACTTGTAATGGAAACTTGCCATTTTGGGAAAGTTTTTCAACCTCCTCTTTTTGATTCAAAAATGCTTCAAATGAAAGAACTTTGGTCATGAAAGTTGTAGATAGGATAATTCCCTTTTCAAAAAGTACAAGAACTCTTTCTAATTCATTTTGGATCAAAAGTTATGGCCTTGCAAAGTTGGGAAAAATCATGAAATTTTCACTTTTGCACAAAGAGGGAAACTTGCAAATTCACATGCCAAGCCTTTTTGTGACCTCTAATTGACTTCAAACCATTGCACAAACATAAACCATGGCCTAAAATTCAGAATGCACCAAAGAACTCTCAAGTTTCATGACTTGTGCGTCAAGAAACTTCAAAAGGGCTAAAAGTTCACAAAATTGCAAAACCACACATAAACCCTAATCCACTTGCAAATTGGCCTCAAATTCATTTACATGGTTCTCCTTGATCACAGCTGAGCCAAGCCATGCCTCTAAACCAGCCTGCCATGACCCATACCTCAAAGGACACCTAACATTGACTTTTGGCAAAATGGCCCATACCAATCAAGCTAGGCCAGCAACAACTCTCTGACCTATCCAAACTTGATACATGGACAAAATGGAACTCAACACATAACACAACACAGTCTGATCTCTCCCACAAGTCAGCATCCTCAAAACTCTCCTCTTATGCATTTTGCTTCGAATCTCAATACACAGGCTTCAAACATCAAAACAAACTTCACAAAACCATTCACCATGATCCTCTGAACATTTCCCAATCCTCATTTGACCCTGAAACCACCCCAAGCAGAAACACGATTTTCCACCCCTTCTGAACAGAACTTCATCAATCTCTCAAACTAGCCATAAGAAATTCCAAACAAGCATTGCAAACTTCTCAGGGGGTTCATTAGAGGCATCTTGGATCAAAGAAGCAGCCAGAAAGTTCCAAAGATCAAAGCTCCAGTTCAGGTAACCTCAAGAACATTTTTTCCAGAAATGCTTTTTTAAGTTCCTAAATGATTCTTTATGCTTCACTGATCATGCTGATGTGTTTTGTTTTGAAAATGGTTGAGAAATGAGTATGTATTCATGTTCTGAATTTTTTTGACCTAGAACTGTTTTGATTCGATTCCCACTTTTGATGTGTTTTAAATGTTGTTTGTTTGATGATTCTTAATGTATGGTGTATGGGGATCATTTCTGGGCAGAGAGATTAAGTTTTAGAAGCTTGGGGAGAGAGATAGCAAAATCTCAGGGGAGGTGTGGCCGGAGAAGATGACCGGAGGTCATTTCCGGCCACCTGAAGGTCATTAGTGCATTAATTGTGATTAGGGCTCAGTTTGAATGTGGCCATAGATCCTGTTGACTTGGGTTGACCCGCGCGCGAACGAATGGTCCAGATCCATCACTTAAGCCCTAATCCATGTCATTAACTTAATTAATCAGGTTTTAATTTTAATTTGGTCAGTTTGAATCTCAGCCCTAGGATCTGGCGCGGGTCAACTTCCTCCAAAACCATTTGAATGTGAGCCTTTGGATCTGTTGACTTCTCCATAATTTCATTTTTATTTCATTTATTTTATATTTAACTTCTACGAATTTTTAAAAATAGGAAAATACATTGAAAAATTCTGAAAATTTTTGTCAAATATTTCATTAATTTTCAGAATCCAAAAATATTTTTATTTTTATTTTTTGCATTAAAAATTATTTTTAAATCATTTAAATGTTTATTTTTAATTAGTTAATGAAGATTAATTAATTAAAAATGCATTTAGGTATTTAAAAATCACCAAAAAATTCACATTGCATTGAAAAACATTTAGAAACATTATCCAACTCTCAAAACAAATTTCTTTTTGGTTCTTGAACCATTTTGACCTTTTTCATTGGAATTAAATTCATTTAAAGGCAATATTTTGATCCTAACTTGGAAAAATCCATTCTGCCTAACCATAAAGAGTTTGATAATGGTTCTTCTTTCATTGCATCCTTCATGGCATGTAGTTTTTAGGGTAAAATTGGTTTGAATTTATCTTGCATTTTTAATTTAATGAGCATTTTTCCTTTTGAAGTGTATTAAAACCCCAGTTGACTTGAGAAATTCATAACTTCCATTAGGTTTAGATTTAGGTCTCCCCCTTTGGGCAGTGAACTTGTGTAGGGTTAGGGTTCCTTTGATCCCATTTTCAATTTTTTATCTTGTCATTTGCTTCTGATTTTGAATTTTGTGATGCATGTTGTTCATAAACCCTAATTTGTGTCTTCCTTTGCATCCATCTTCCATTTGCTTGCATTTAAGAACTTGCCATGACATTTTGTGCATCCCCATGATTCATAAGACATCTTAGGACATATTAGAATCATGTTTGATCATTGCATCTTTCATTTGCCATGTTATGCATTCATATCATTCCATAAACTTTCATGAACTTCCTTGGTTCAAAACATGCTCCATTTACATCCTCATCTTTGTATGAGCATCCACAACTCTTGACATGTGTTTGTATCACCTCTTAGCACCATTATCATCATGTTTATGCTTCTGACTTTGGTTTGCATCATGTTATCTCATCTCATTTTCATTACATTCCATTTCCTTTGCTAACTTTTCAGGTGGTAAGTTGTTTTGAGAAGTGAATTTGCCTTCACTTCTCACAATCTCTTTTCATCTCTCTTATGCATCATTGATGCATTTTATCTTTGTATTAGAGTGAGCTTGCTCATTCATGTTCATCTCTCATTTTCTTCCTTCAAGCAACTTGTCTTCTTAAGTGAAGCAAGTTGTCTTGCTTCTCTTTGTTCCTTTCTCCTTTCACCTGCTTCATTCCTGGTGGCTTTTCTCTTGAAGATCTTTTTGCAAGCCTCATAAACCCTAGGACAATACCCAAGCATAATCACAATTAGGGTTTAATTAGTCCCCCATTAGTTTTACCTTTGTGTCATCTTTTGTGTCTTCTCTTCTCATCTCATAATCAAGAACTAAACCTTAAAGGTTTTAAGGCTTTGTGATTAAGCTTATGCTTGCATCCTTCTATTAGGATGTAGTGTATAACTTTAATCCTAAGTGTTAAACCCTTAATGTGTTTAAATCCTTTAATCAATCCATCTAATAATCACTAAGACATCAAACTTGTAACTTGGGCCTTGCATTAGGGTTCTAATTCTTCCTTAAGTGGTTAAGAAAGACTAACCCTAGTGTTAATGGACAAGTCCCCCTCAAGTTGTCTTACAAACCATAAAATCCATTTCTTCATCTTACCATTAACTAAAATCCACTCTAATAAAGGTCTTGTTTTGTCATGAGGTCAATCCCTAATCATGGATCAAGTTGAGGAGCCTTCCTCAGCTTAAATGTTCTCATCTATTATCCTTCTATTAGGATGGTGTAATGAGTCCATTAAATCCTTGATTATGGCTTAAACTCATTACTTAACACTAAACAAAAACTCCAAAAACATCTAAATAAATGCAAGTAGGTTAATGATCTTAATCCTACATCATGGTGATTAAGTGTGAGGTGCTTACTTCATCATTACCCCTAATCAGAGGGAGGATGTGATGAGTTTACTAACCCTTGGTTCAGGCTTAAGCTCATTAACTTATGACAAACTTCAAAAGCAATAAAAGATTGAAAACACAAAAACAAACAATAATCGTCTCCTACGGGATTCTTTTCTCATCTCATTCATTCACAAACGAGAACTCGCTTCTTCCGTCTAATGCAAGACAGTTTGCACCTGAGCCAGACAGGTCATACACTTGAGCATAGACAAGTAAGCAGTTCACAAGTCAATTTATCTTTCAGTCTCTTTGAGTCGAACTACGGTGTTCTGACTTCCTCATTGAACGAGAGGATACGTAGGCATAACTTAACAGTTATCGAACAAAAGTTTCTGTATACTCCCTCCTTTTCTAACATTGTTTTTTAGCCTCATAGTCATGAGTATTTCATTCTTGTTCTTACACTGACACTTCTCTTATACACCTCACATTTCTTTTACACTGACACTTGCATTCTTTCCAGCTTTGATACACAAATTGCACTGACACTACCCCTTTAAAACACAAATCTTTTAAGCGTGGATCCCGTCGAGTACGACGGACAATCTGGGTGCTAATACCTTCCCAGGTTGTAACCAACCCCCTTTCTCAGTCCCTCTGGTTCGCGACCGTCTTATCCATCTTTTCTCAGGTTTATGCAGCATTACCTTTCCTTCGGGATAAAAATGCCTAGCTGGCGACTCTTTTCTTTTCAGTTCACCCTTGTGTGTTCTCTCTCTTTCGCCGACCGTTCGCGTCTGTACCCCATTTGACTTAGCCTCATTTGGTGGGAGCGACAGCCTGGAAGCGGTGAAGTTCCTAGAGAAGGTTCGACCCAGTTGTCTCCAAGAAGTGATGGATTCAGGCTCGAGACCTTTGTACCAAGTCATCGCCCTTTTCCTTAAGGTGGTCGGAAAGAGACGACACTTGATTGCTCCTCGGACGCCTCTGTAATCGAGTAGGGCGTCGGTGTTCTCGATATGCTCGTCGGGGTCGGTCGTCCCATCGTACGAAGCCAAAGGAGGGGGCTTCTCGAGTCCTCTCGGTAGTTTGGCGGCCATGATCTCAGAGGATAGGGGTCCCCTAATATCATCATCGTCGCTAGAGGTGATCGTTCGAGATCTTGACCGGCGCTTCCGGTCTCGTCGCGGGAATGGGTAGTTCGACCTGTTCTTCTTTGGTCGTTTCGGGGATGGAGATTGAGATCGTCTTCCTTTTCGGGGAGGGGAATGACGAACGTCTTCTTGCGACTCGTGACGATTCTTGGTCGATATCGATGATCGAGGTCTTCGTGGGGGTGACCGACCGCAGTTCCGTATAGAGGACTCGTCGTGGTGGCCCTTATCTTTCTTCCTTCGGGGGGAAAAGCTGTGTTGGCTTCGGTGTCTCTTGGGTGATCGAGATGATTGACGATCAGCGTCCTCCAAACGGGCTATCTTGGCTCCGTGTGCTAGGAGTAGGAGATGTGTTTGATTGATTGTTTCAACCAATGCAGCGAAGTCTGACCCGGTGGGCGCGGCCACGAAACGTATAATCTCAGGTTGGCTCTCGAGCGGTTGATCGCGCTCGGGAGATGGTGAAGCAGTCTTTCCTTCCTGACGATCTTGGACGGTTCTTCGTGTGAAGGGGTGAAGGGGTTGCTCCCTCGTTGAGAAATGAGGGCACCATCAACTGTGCGGGCTTCGCATGGTATGTCGTTAGCGGCCATGGATCTTTATGAATAGTAACTTTGGTTCTTGAATTTCTTTGGTGAAGAAGAATGGGGAAGTTGCTTTCCCACAGACGGCGCCACTTGATCGTACCTGGAGATCAGGATCCGATGTGGTCGCGTCGGGCGTGGACGAGTGTTGTTGATGATGGAGAAAAGATGGGGTGTACCTGCAAAGGCACTCTGATGCTAAAGTCAGAGAACGAGCAACGAGTGAGCAAATACAATATAATTGGGTCTAGATTTGAATACCTGACCCTCTCAAATGAAAAGGTTTATATACTGGTCCAAGTGAGTGCTCATTGGCCCAGAATGTTGGGCACGGATTGCGGATCCCGCGATAATCGACGGTGATTAGGAACTAGCCGTTGGGGCAAGAAAGAGCTTGCTCGACAGGCTCTTCGCCCGACAGTGTAGTTGTCCAACCGAGGGTAAGTCGAGCAATCGACTCCGTAGCCCCGAGCGTGGTTGGAATTTTGGTGGGCCGTTGGGCCGCGAGACAGATATGGCCCAATTCTGATGGTTTGGCCAGTCCGGAACAGGTTCGTTTGTAAAGTTTCTCAAAATCCGTGGTAAATATCAACAATGTATTATGCCTGACGCACTACAACAAAATGGTGTTAATGAAAAGCAGAACGTACTCTCACGGACATGATCAGATCAAAATGTTATATTATAATAATGTATCATTATCATTATGGACATACACATTAAGGACCGCTGCTAATTTGCTTTAATAGGATTCCTAGCAAGACGGTTGTTAAAACTTCTTATAAACTATAAATGGGAAGGAAGCATAATTTAAAATATATTCATGTTTAAGGCCACAGTTCAATTATTGTGGTTGCAAAATTTTACATCAATGCTTGATATTATCGAGAGTATAGTTAAGTCTCTAAGGATTTATTGTGATAGTTTTGCAACTGTCTTCTTCTCTAAGAATGATAAGTATTTAAATGGTGTTAAATGCATGAAATTGAAGTACTTATTAGTTAAAGAAGAAGTGCAGAAACAAGTGTCATTTGAACACATTGGTAAAGATTTAATGATAATGGATCCGTTAACTAAAGATTTACCGTCCAAGATATTTGTTGTCCATGTAGAAAGGATGAACACTATGTAAAAGTCCTTGTTAACATTATAGTATGATTGGTATATATACAAGTATAGTTTAATGTTTGTATTGTATGACACTTGTGAATTCAATTAAGGTTATGTTTCTACTTAATTTTGTCATTCATATTCTGTTGTATACATTATTATTAATATGTGATGACAAAGGTGTCTTTGAAGAGCAATAAAAGATACATTATTGTATCCCTTAAAGTTATTTGAATTAGATTGATTTGTGATACAAGGACGAAATCATGTTGATGAATAACTTGTGATTGTCATGATTCGATCATTTTAGTTCATTAAAGAAAATGACTTAGTACTCTTAATGAATGACGAACAATTATAGTAAAAGATTGAAACATCAAGTTTCACATGAGTCAAGTGGAAGATTGTTGGATTAATTTATTAATTCAATAATTATGACTCATGCAATTAAGAGTTTGGTTTGAATAAATGATATCTTAATATGATGATTATTTGGGTCGAAAAATAATTAGACCAATGGGGTTTTATTTTGAAATTCAAAATATAAATCTCTCATCTCTTTCTTCATGAATGATGAGACATGACTCTTGAGATGAAATATGTTTGTTGGAGTAAAAGCTATAAATGGGGACCTTTAGGAAAAACAACAAGATTTTTCTCATTCCTTCTCATTTTTTCTCACAAATATACAAAAGCGTCTTCATCATCAAAGATACACAAAAAGAAGAAGGAAGAGAGGACTGAACAAATTCAGATCAAGAATTAAGAACCGGACAATAATCGACATCATGAATTCAGATACATTTTTACTGTTTTTCATTGAAATTAAAACACTATGAAAATCATGATATAAAGATCCTAAACATAAAATTTTGTAACATCTCCCTCTCCCTCCCTTTTAACTACAAACTCATAAAATTTATTTTGCTTGTTAAAAAAGTTTTCCATTCCTAACATTTTATTTTTTATAAAAATGTTTCCATTAAAGTAAGTATTTACCATATTACTCATATTACTCATAGAGAATAATAGACCAAGATATAATAATTCCTATATCATTCAAAATGAAAACAAGGTTGTGACATTCCCCATTCTATCTTTGCTCATGTTCTTATTCTTTATGGGTCATAAAGAACATGGGTTACATGTGTAATGATGGGACCACCACAATCACAAGTCACAATTCACAACATCCAAACATGATTCACGGATTTCTTTTTGGGTCACCAACCAACCCTTCTTCTCTGTTTTTTGTCCCCACATTTCCACACACTACCCCCCTTAAATGCATCATATTCTGTTAGATTCACTTCTTTCTGTCAGCCTAAATTTCTATTTTAACCATAGGTGCTTGGCTTCAAAGGGAATTTGAATACCTCAATATTTTATATGTTAGCATATTTAGTTATAACATATTGTTAAAATTAATATTTGTTATTATTTAATTTTTATATTATTTATTACTTAATAAAATTTACTTTTTATTTAAATAGTAATAATATTTACTGTTTCTCAAAATAGTTTTAAAGAATGGGTGAGTGGAGTTTTTTTACTAATTAATTTATTATTTATTAATTAGTAATTTGTATTAATTAATACCATATTGATAATTTTATTAATTAATTATTTTATTATTTATACCATATTGATAATTTTATTAATTAATTATTTTATTATTTATTATAGATTTTGGTGGAAAATTTTATAGGAGAAATTATAGAATTATAATTTATACCATATTGATAATTTTATTAATTAATTATTTTATTATTTATTAATTAATAATATTTTATTATTTATTAATTAATAATATTTTATTATTTTATAATTTATTATAGATTTTGGCGGAAAATTTTATAGGAGAAATTGTAGAATTATAATTTATACCGTATTGATAATTTTATTAATTAATTAATTTATTATTTATTAATTAATAATATTTTATTATTTTATTATTTATTATAGATTTTGACGGAAAATTTTACAGGAGAAATTATAGAATTATAATTTAGTATGATACTATGATGATAATAATAGTAGCTATTTATATTTATTTTTGAATTTAGATAGAGTATATACAAATTAAAATTAGGAAAAGAGTAAATACAGACATAACATCAATCGTTATAACCTTTTAGACCATGGGGTACGTTACCCCTTCTTATTTCTTCCAATGTCGTCTTTTATTTGGGTCCATTCTTTTGTTGTTTTGTGTCTTCTAAAATCACCATTTTTCTATCTAGTATTTGCATTATTGCTTTTGGTTTCTGCAGCATCTTCTACTGTCTCCATTTGGCAGTAACATGTATTCATGCTATGTCTTTTTCCTTTGGTACTTATTGTGCATAACCCTCTCTCTCTCTCTCTCTCTCTCTCTCTCTCTCTCTGGTACTTATTGTGCATAACCCTCTCTCTCTCTCTCTCCTATTAAAAAATGACATTCATTTATTTAAGTTGATATAATGTATTAATAACTAATATTCATTCTATTCCAAAATAATTATCGCATCATATACAATTATTTGTCCAAAATAAATGTTGTTTTGAATATTATAGTCCTCCTTAATAAGTTCAATGTCAATCACCATTATACCAACTAATGATTAGTAAATAAGTCTTGTATTTTAGTTTCCAATACATTCTAATATTTATCTTTCAATTATATCATTTAATTAATACTTTCAATTTATTATTTTCTCACTTTGTATTTATGATAATTCGAATACACCAATAGTAAACAATGATAGTTTGATAAAAAAATATAATTTTCTTTCTTATATTTATTATATTTTCTTATTCTGTATGAAATGATCGACTATGAAAATTATTTTGGGACGGAGGAAGTAATATGAATTCTCTTAAAAACAAAAATGATGAAATTCTAAATAAACTTTGAGTGTACATATCATAGCATAAAATGGAAAGTTGCACACATATTGTTTGCATGTTTGCTATAAATATGATATTGTTGTACGATATTGTGTAAGATTGGGGTCCGATGTCATTTCAAATGTTAGAATGTTGGAAGAAAATGGAAGGTATCACATCTTTGTCAAAGAACAATGGCTAAGTCTAAAGGTGGAAGGGTGAGGCATGTTTGTTCTGAAGGAAAAAACTCAAGATGATGAAGGCTAAATTAAAAGAATGTCACAAAATGCATACTCGGAATTTGGAAGGAAACTCAAAGCGGCAAAAGAAGAAATTAATAAGTTGGAATCAAACAGTGAAACAGAGATTTTGTCAACAACAAAAGAGAATCGAAAATTAGAAGTTTCGGCAGATCTACACAAATTATCGAGCCTCAAATGTAGTATTCAATGCCAAAGATCTCAGATTAGGTGGTTGAAAGAAGAAGATGCAAATTCAAAATGCTTTCATGGATGCATAAACAAGAGAAGGAAAGAGAACGAAATTTAGGTTCTAGAAGTGGAAGGAAGAATGGTGAAAAAAGTATAGGGGATAAAAAAGTAATTCAGGATCACTTCAAAAATATTTTCGCTAGCAGAAGGGTTATATATCCAGATAATATTATTTTACAAAACTAGAGGAAACATATACGATTTGCATAACCCGTGAATTTTCGGAAGAGGAAGTGTGTTGTGCAGCTTGGGATTGCGAAAGTTCTAAAAGTCTAGGTCCATACGAAGTCATTTTTAGATTTATAAAGGAAATTTGGGAATTGATCAAAAGTGAAATTTTGAGGATGATGGGAGAATTTCATGTAAATTGGGGGATGGTTAGTGGAGTATATAGTTCATATTTGGTCCTTACTCCTAAGAGAAAAAATCCATCAAAGATTTCCGACTACAGGTCAATATCCTTTGTCATATGCATTTATAAGGTAATATCTAAGGTCTTGGAAAATATGTTCAAAAATGTGATTAACAAAATCATTTCAGAAACCCAGTCAACATTTATTTGCGGCAGATAAATTTTGGATGAGATTCTAGTGGAGGATGGAATTATTGATGATGCAAGGATAAGGAAGAAATAAGTTGTTATATTCAAGGTGGATTTTGAAAAGGAGTACGATTGCATAGATTGGACCTCCTATTATATTTGATGGGAAAATGGGCTTTCCGTTAAAATGGTGTAAATAGATTTTAGAGTGCTTAAGCTCCTCGTCAATATCGGTGTCGATAAATGCAAGTCTAAAAAATGAATTCAAGATGAGTCGGGGTCTAAGACAAGGAAACCCACTCTCCTTGTTTCTATTCCTAATCGTTGCAGAAGCTTTCAATGTGATATTGAAAAAGGTGATAAATGTGGGGAAATTTAAAGGATGCAAATTTGATGAAGGAAGTGAGAGGTTTTCACATATGCAATACGCGAATGATACCTTGATCATTTATGAGAAAACATGGTCAAATATTCAAACTATTAAGGGGATAATTTTGTTATTCGAGTCGATGCCTGGGTTGAAAGTTAATTTTCTCAAGAGTAAGCTCGTGGGGATCAATGTCCCTCAAAATTGGATAATGGATGTTGTGAATGTCCTAAAGTGTGGTATGATTTCTCTGCCTATCTCATACCTCTGTTTAACAATTGGTGCATATCCAATGTTGATGGATACTTGGTCTTATGCGATAAATACAATTAAAACAAAGGTTATCTAGTTAGAAGAATAATATTTATCCATTGGAGGTCGAATAGTAATTCTAAAACCAGTCTTATATGCGATCCTAGTTTCTTTCCCTCTTCAAGACTCCGGCAGGTATCATCCTTAAATTAGAATCCATTTTAAAACATTTTTTTATTGGGGGTGTGAGATAGAGAGGATGATAAATTGGGTCAAGTTGGATAAGTTTTGTAGGCCAGTCGAAGAATGGGGTTGTGAATTAGAAGGTTAAGACTTTTTAATTGGGCTTTATTGGAAAAATGGAATTGGAGAATTATAGTAGAAAAAAGGGTATTTGGTTCTCGGTCTTGGTAAATAGATACAACTTGAACATGGAGGTTTTGAACTCGGGGCCAAGAGGAAGCCCGGGGTGGTGGAAAGAGTTGTGTTCCTTGGACTTAGCAAGTATGGAAGATTCAAGTGAATATTCTATGAATGGTGTTTATAAGAGTCTTATTCTTGAAGGTTCAGATGAGATAAGGAATTTGTGGTCGAAGATTTGGAATAAAGTGATCCCCATAAAAGTATCTTGTTTGGTGTGGGGGCTGGTACAAAATAAGATCGCAATAAAAGACATTATAGTTAGGAGGGGTATAGCGATGTGAGGGCATGATAGTTCAGGATAGTTGTGAAGGAGGTTGTAGGAGTGAGAAATCGATACCTCATCTTTTTTTAAGTGTCAAATTTTTGCAAGTGTGTGCAGTAACATGTGCAATTGGCTAGGTGTAACAACCTGTAAAATATATATCTAGAATAATATCTTACAAGTGTTATTATTTGGTATTGAGACAATCATAAGTGTCTATTGTCATCATTTACATACTTGACCATTTTACAAAACAAAATAGACGTATGGTACAAGATATAGAAAGTGCCAAAAATAAAAATCTAATATCTAAGTAAAATATCCTCCATTGTACAATATACACAACAAAAGATCACAATAAAGCTTCCCTTGAAACTTCAATGCACAATTCCTCTTTAAACTAAACTTGCAAACAATACCTATAAAACCACAACAATATTAGGATGAGAGAATAATCTCATGATTTTTCTTATCCTACGGGTTCACTCGGCTCTATAAGGCTCTAATCAAAACCTAACTCAAGTCAAAGGGGAAAAGGGACTTGAGTTCACAAAACTCGCAATGTATGGAAACATGGCTCTTGAGTTCATCAACTCAAACGATCACTAGCTTGAAAAATAGTACCAAGGCATCTTTCCCCGATCAACCCTACGTCTAGAGTTATTGACACGGGTTACGGATCCTTGTATAATACTTTGACATACGCATGGATTTCGGATTCTAAGGGGTTTCTCAACCTTAAGAATCGTTGCTTCCTATAATACCCTTCTACCCAACATACAAATATGCGGTAAAGTAATCATTTAAATCATAGTACATCAAAGAAAGGTGTCACATTTTCTTCTTAAAAACATCATAATAATAAATTCTGCTTCGTAACACGGGTTTTCAAAACATCACAGCAGAATAATTTCTCAATTCAATTCAAATCAAACTTCAAAAAATCTTAAATAAAACAATTATAACATTTATTAAACCAAGAAAAATAGATCTCGAAGGTTCACAATATTCCTGACCCGATATTACATAATCAGAGCAAGACACCCTCTAAACTACGAAAAGCTAGCTCTTCGCCCACCACGAACTAATCTTGGTTATCTGCACGTTACCCATGTAGAGGCAACATTCAAACAGGCAGGGTGATAATCACAATTAATTATAATAATATAACAAAAAGAAAATAAATAGGACAACAACACATCATCAACTAAAACATCAAAGGAATATCAACACATCATCAATAACAATTATACACAACTATGCAATGCCACTTAGCATGAATGTAACATCATAGAATCATGCATGTGGTACCAATCAACATGTAATTGACATTGGGACATCAACCCTCCACTCAGGGAGCACAACATAAACAACAATACCTTGATCCACACAGTGGTATTGAATCTTCCAACATCATAGGTATGACATGAATGCAACGATGCAACAACTTCAACATAATCAACATAATTGACATTTGCATCAACATTCATGTAAAATTCATCATAATACTCAACATAGAACATCTACACATCAGTCATATAATCCATCAACATATAATCGTCATCATATAACAATCATAACCATCATAATAAGCATCAAAACTTCATTTCAATACCAAATCATCGTAATTCATTTGATCATCATATTCGTCACATAGGATGTACAAACATCAAAACATGTATCTCATCTATTTATTTCATCATAGGATCCTTAAATGACATCACTAATACATGTCAAAATCCTCATAATAACATCAACACATAATTATCATCACCTAAGCATCCATACATAATCATCATCACATAAGCATCATCTAATATGATAACACACAATCATCATCGGACACCACTACAACGAAGCTATCACATTTCCTACACATATAAGTCAACAATACTAACTCCTCAACATCATCATTACTATCACTCGACATAGAACATCATAGTTCTCCAATTACACCAAGTCTCTATACACACATTTCACCAAATAACATAACTCGACATGTGTGAGTTAACCTCCCGCGTGCCGAATAGTAAGAATTATGATATTGAAGTATATTTTTATAAGAAATTATATTACATCAGCTTCCTAACAATCTGAACTACGCGTCAATCAAACACTTACAACTCGAGTTATGAATTTTCGAAATTTCCGTGTTAAAACAACCACATACTTATCAAATTAAACCATCATTCATCTCCTAAAAAATTAATCATATTAACATATACAACATTATAATCATACATCGATAACACACTAAAAAACAAGAAAAAAACATAAAAAAAACAACAAAACAGCCTGTAGACTCCTCTCACTGTAACGCCCCGAAAATCTAAATTTAATTATTTAATTATTTATTTAATTAATTTAGAAAAATTGGAGAGTTTGGATTAATTAGAGAATTTTGGGGAAAAAGAATATTTTTATATAATAAGGATAAATAGTGTTTTATTATACTATTTTAGTATTATTATTAAAAATATATTAAAGAAAAGGGTAAGGTGGTCCTTTTGTGAAATTATGAGGGTAACGTGGGAAAAGACTTAACTGAGATATGTTTTGGTAAAAAAGGAATACACGGTTAGTTTTCTAACATTATCGTGTTTTTGGGAGAAGAAGTGCTCTGAAGGAAAAAGGGAGAGAAAGAAGAAGCTCAGAGTCAGGAGGCTGTGGAGAACCCCAGAGAAGAGTGTAAAGCGAAGAAATTCTCTAAGGTATGGGGAGTTTTTATAATCTATGATAAATGTGTAGGAATTGGAATATGAATGGATTAGGTTGGTATGAGTTTTAGGAGTTTTGGGGGTTTTGAGTTAGGTTGAGTTTATGAGAAAGTCTTGATGAATTAGAGTGATTAGAATGAGTTATAATCATATAATTATAGGTATAATTGTTATCTTGATGTTGTTGATGTTTGATTGATGTTTTTGAATGGTTTTTTAGTGTTTTGATGTGAAACCCGTAATGGAATTTGGGGGTTTTTGGTGTTGGAGCAGCCTGCATTTTGTATAGCAGAGAACTGCTGGAAAACCTGCGTTAACCGGTTAACGCTATGGGTTAACCGGTTAACCATTGTAATTTTTGGAAAAATTATGAAATTTCGTAGGCGTTAACCGGTTAACGCTATGGGTTAACCGATTAACACTGTTTGAGAAGAAAATTTTAATTCTTTAAAAATTCATAACTTTCAAACCGTAAGTCCGATTCGCATTCCGTTTGAAGCGTCGGTACGAGCATAAACTGAACTTTATTTTGATGAATAAAAATGAGAAAAATGCATTAGTTTTTGATAAATGAATTTATGAAATAACCTTGTAATTACCTCATAATTTACCGGGTACGGGTCAACTCTTGATGTGTCAGAGTGGTTATAGAACCAGTGTTCTGGGTGTAATGTCATGATGATATATATGATTGTTTGGTGATTGGTTTGCTGATGTGAAATGAATAATGCGAATTATTTTGATGAATTTTACGATGTAATGCATCATTGCATTTCATAACATTCACGATGGGGCTTCGGCCTATTTATTTGCTTCAATCCCATTGTGTGGATTGAAGTGTCTCGATGATTTACGATGTGCTCCTTTGTGGAGGGTTGATGGTCATGTATCCATCTCACGATGAAAATGGTACCACATGCATATTGCATATCAGGATGTTAGAATTGCATATTCTGGATGAATTTCATGACTGTGCTGGTGTTGCTTGATTTCATGATCGTGTTGTGGTTGTTGCTGAATTTTATAGTTGATGATGTCATGATAGGTTGTACTAATTTATTTATGATTCTATATTCTGGTACATTTATGATCTATTATGATTACTAACCCTGCCTGCTTGGAAATGTTGCCTCCTTCGTGGGTAACTTGCAGATGTCGAAGAATAGTCCTGCAGTGCAATAGGAGTAATTCATGAGTCTCGGAGCGTGCTTTAGTGTTCCTTAGAAGTGGTTCTGGTGTATGTGTCCTGCTCTGTGTCATGTAACACTGGGATGAGTTTTCTTCTGTTAAACTGTTTGCAGTTATGTTGTTATTTGGATAAATGTTTTCCATTTCATGATGTTAAATTCAGGATGGTGAAAATTATGTTTATGAAGTTTTGAATTATGAAGTTTAAATTCCGCTGCGAAATGATTTACGATATTCTTGTTGTTGATTAACCCGTGTTACGGGACAGGACACTGTTTGTGTTGAATTATGACGATATGTGATACCCTTTTTAGATGATTACTCTGATATTATTTAAATATTATGTTTTGGGGTAGAGGGGTGTTACATTAGTGGTATCAGAGCAGGTCGGTATGTCAGGCCAAGTCTTGTCGTTGTCAGTCTGTTGTCAAGTCGTTATTTACTTAACGATTATTCTCTTCTGATGTGGTAAGTGTTGTGCAGAATGGCTGGAAACAACACGCGTGCTCTCACTGATGCTATTGCAGCTCTTGCTCAGACTGCTACTCGAAACAATGCACATGATGAGTTTCGTTCCTTGGAGAAATTCCAGAGGAATAATCCACCTGTGTTTGAAGGAACTCATGACCCGGCGAGCGCACAGAAGTGGCTCAAGGCAATTTAGAAGATTTTCAGAGTGATGACGTGTGCTGACGCGCAGAAAGTTCAATTCGAAACTCATATGTTGTCTGAGGAAGCTGAAGACTGGTGGGATAATACTCGTCAGCGTCTCGAGAATGAGGTTGTTGTGATGACTTGGACTGTGTTTAAGGCGGAGTTCCTTAAGAAGTATTTTCCGGAAGATGCTCGTGGTAAGTTGGAGGTAGAATTCCTTAAACTGAAGCAAGGAAACATGACACTGGCAGAGTATGCTGCCAAATATGAAAGGTTGGTGAAGTTTTGTCCTCACTACAACAGGGCAGATGCTGAACTTTCCAAGTGCCTTAAGTTTGAGAATAGGTTGAGACCTGAAATTAAGCAGGGAATTGGATGCCAATAAATTCGTAAGTATGCAGAGTTGGTCGATAAGAGCCGTATTTATGACGAGGACAACCGAGCTCGGTCAGCTCACTATAAACAACTAAGCGAGAAGAAAGACAAGAGTCAGTATAGAGGGAAACCTTATGTGACTACTGTGGATAAAGGGAAGCAGAAGGCATCTGATGAGAAGAAGCAAAGTAGGGGAGTTGATAATGTACCTGTTAAGTGTTACAAGTGTGGAGAGGCAAGTCATAAGGCCGATGCGTGTACTGCCAGAGTTATGAAATGTTACCGTTGTGGCAAGCTTGGGCATAAGATGAGTGATTGTCCTAATGAGGGCCCAACCGGTTACAATTGTGGTGAACAGGGGCATATCAGCGCCCAATCCCAGAAACAAAAGAAGAATGCTGCTACTGCTCAGAATGCTGGAAGAGTTTTTGCATTAGCTGGTTCAGAAGCTCCAAAGAAGGACAACTTGATCAGTGGTACCTGTTTTATTAATAATACTGAGTTGATTGCTATTATTGACACTGGAGCTACACATTCATTTATTTCTCTTGAGTGTGCTAATAGATTGGGTTTAGAGTTGTCTAATATGAACGGTAATATGATAATAGAGACTCCTGCTACTGGTTCTGTGACTACCATGCTTGTTTTTTTGAAATGTCCTTTGACAATTTTCGAGAAGAATTTTGTGATGGATTTGGTGTGCCTACCATTACACCAAATCGATGTTATCCTTGGTATGAACTGGTTGGAATTCAATTATGTTCATATTAACTGTTATAGTAAGACAGAGAAGTTCCCTGAATTGAGCGAGAATGGTGAGTTGATGTTTTTATCTACTAAGCAAGTGGATGAACTTGTTTTGGATGAAGCCTTGATGTTTGCAGTGTTTGCATCATTGCAAGTTGATGACAAGACTGTCAGTGCAGAGTTGCATGTGGTTTGTGAATTTCATGATATGTTTCCTGGTGATATAAGTGATTTACCACCGGAACTTGAAATTGATTTTTCTGTGGACTTAGTACCGGGTACGAGTCCTGTCTCGATGGCTCCTTATAGAATGTCAGCTTCAGAGTTGAATGAGTTGAAGAAACAATTAGAAGAATTGTTAGTGAAGAGGTTCATTAGACCCGGTGTTTCTCCTTGGGGTGCTCCGGTGTTGCTCGTTAAGAAGAAGGATGGTAGTATAAGATTGTGTGTCGATTACCGACAGTTGAATAAAGTGACTATCAAGAATAAGTACCCACTTCCGAGGATCGATGATTTGATGGATCAGCTAGTAGGTACTTGTGTCTTTAGTAAAATTGATATGAGGTCTGGTTATCATCAGATTCGAGTTAAAGTTGATGATATTCCAAAGACAGCGTTTAGGACGAGATATGGGCATTACGAGTATACGGTGATGCCGTTTCGGGTTTCTAATGCGCCTGGTGTGTTTATGGAATATATGAATAGGATCTTTCATGAGTATCTTGATAAGTTCGTGGTGGTTTTCATTGATGATATCTTGGTATATTCTAAATCAGAAGAGGAACATGTCGAGCATTTGAGGGTTGTGTTGCAAGTGTTGAAAGAAAAGAAATTGTTTGCTAAATTATCTAAGTGTGAGTTCTGGTTAAAAGAAGTGAGTTTCCTCGGCAATGTGATTTCAAGTGGTGGAATTTCGGTGGATCCCTCAAAGATTGATGCGGTATTGCAGTGGGAGACTCTGAAGTCAGCTACAGAAATTCGTAGTTTTCTTGGGTTGGCTGGTTACTATCGTAAGTTCATTGAAGGTTTTTCTAAGATAGCTTTACCGTTGACGCAATTGACTAGCAAGGGTCAAGCGTATGTGTGGGATGTTGCTTGTGAAGAGAGTTTCATAGAACTGAAGAAAAGATTAACGACCGCGCCAGTGTTGGTCTTACCGAATCCAGATGAGTCCTTTGTATTTTATTGTGATGCTTCCAAGATGGGTCTTGGTGGAGTTTTGATGCAGGATAATAAGGTGGTTTCTTATGCTTCTAGACAGTTAAGAGTTCATGAGAGGAACTATCCTACTCACGACTTAGAGTTAGCAGCTGTGGTGTTCGTGCTTAAGATTTGGAGGCACTACTTGTTTGGGTCGAAATTTGAAGTATTCAGTGATCACAAAAGCTTAAGGTACTTGTTTGATCAGAAAGAGTTAAATATGAGACAGAGGCGGTGGCTTGAATTATTGAAAGATTTTGATTTTGATTTGAATTACCATCCTGGTAAGGCAAATGTTGTGGCTGATGCTTTGAGTAGGAAGTCGTTGCATATTTCGATGCTTATGGTGAAAGAATTGGAAATGATCGAGCAATTCAGAGACATGAGCTTGTTGTGTGAAACTACTACTGATAGTGTGAAATTGGGAATGTTAAAGCCGACTAGCGAGATTTTGGAAGAGATTCGTAAGGGTCAGAAATCTGATTTGAAATTAGTTGATCAATTGATGTTTGTTGATCAAGGTAATGCAGGTGACTTTCGGGTTGATGAAGATGGAGTTTTAAGATTCCGAGATAGAGTATGTGTTCCGGATATTATAGGAATTAAAAAGAGTATTTTAGAGGAGGGGCACAAGAGTCGACTGAGTATTCATCCTGGTGCTACGAAGATGTATCAGGATTTACGCAGGTTGTTTTGGTGGCCGGATATGAAAAGAGACATTGCTGAATTTGTATATGCTTGTTTGACATGTCAGAAGTCAAAGATAGAACATCAGAGACCTTTAGGTATGATGCAACCATTGAATGTTCCTGAGTAGAAATGGGATAGTATTTCCATGGATTTCGTGACTGGGTTACCTAAGACTGCTAGAGGTAATGATTCGATTTGGGTAGTTGTTGACCGGTTAACTAAGTCGGCACATTTCTTACCGATGAAGATTAACCATTACATGCGAAGGTTAGCTGAGATTTATATTGAGGAAATTGTGAAGTTGCATGGTGTGCCTTCAAGTATTGTATCGGATAGAGATCTGCGGTTTACGTCGAGGTTTTGGAAGAGTTTGCAGGATGCCTTGGGTACTAAGTTGAGGATGAGTTCTGCTTATCACCCGCAAACGGATGGCCGGACAGAAAGAACAATCCAATCTTTAGAAGATTTGCTGAGAGCTTGTGTATTAGATCAAGGAGGGTCTTAGGATGGTCATTTGTCGTTGGTCGAGTTTACGTACAATAACAGTTTTCATGCTAGTATCGGGATGGCTCCATATGAGGCGTTGTATGGTAGACGTTGTTGTACGCCATTATGTTGGTATGAGTCAGGAGAGAGTTTGGTGCTTGGGCCAGAGATTGTCCAAGAAACAACTGAAAAGATAAAAATGATTCAGGAAAGGATGAAAATGTCGCAGAGTCGTCAAAAGAGTTAACACGATAAGAGAAGGAAAACACTTGAGTTCCAAGAGGGAGATCATGTGTTCTTAAGAGTTACTCCTATGACTGGTGTGGAAAGAGCTTTGAAATCTAGAAAGCTCACTCCATGTTTTGTCGGTCTGTATCAGATTATGCAGAGGATAGGGGAAGTGGCCTATCGTGTGGCTTTACCTCCCTCTCTTGCGAATTTACATGATGTATTCCATGTATCACAGTTGAAGAAGTACATTCCGGACCCGTCGCATGTAATTCAGATAGATGATGTTCAGGTGAGAGATAATCTGACGATTGAAGCTTTACAAGTGAGGATTGATGGTAGAGAATTGAAGCAAATTCGAGGCAAGGAAATTGCTTTAGTGAAGGTTTTGTGGGGAGGACCAGCTGGAGAAGGTTGGACTTGGGAGCAGGAAGATCAGATGAGGAAGTCGTATCCGACTCTATTTACTTCAGGTAATTTTCGAGGACGAAAATTCTTTAAGTAGGGGAGAGTTGTAACGCCCCAAAAATCTAAATTTAATTATTTAATTATTTATTTAATTAATTTAGAAAAATTGGAGAGTTTGGATTAATTAGAGAATTTTTGGGAAAAAGAGTATTTTTATATAATAAGGATAAATTGTGGTTTATTATACTATTTTAGTATTATTATTAAAAATATATTAAAGAAAAGGGTAAGGTGGTCCTTTTGTGAAATTATGAGGGTAAAGTGGGAAAAGACTTAACTGGGATATGTTTTGGTAAAAAAGGAATACACGATTAGTTTTCTAACATTATCGTGTTTTTGGGAGAAGAAGTGCTCTGAAGGAAAAAGGGAGAGAAAGAAGAAGCTCAAAGTCAGGAGGCTGTGGAGAACCCCAGAGAAGAGTGTAAAGCGAAGAAATTCTCTAAGGTATGGGGAGTTTTTATAATCTATGATAAATGTGTAGGAATTGGAATATGAATGGATTAGGTTGGTATGAGTTTTAGGAGTTTTGGGGGTTTTGAGTTAGGTTGAGTTTATGAGAAAGTCTTGATGAATTAGAGTGATTAGAATGAGTTATAATCATATAATTATTGGTATAATTGTTATCTTGATGTTGTTGATGTTTGATTGATGTTTTTGAATGGTTTTTTAGTGTTTTGATGTGAAACCCGTAATGGAATTTGGGGGTTTTTGGTGTTGGAGCAGCCTGCATTTTGTATAGCAGAGAACTGCTGGAAAACCTACGTTAACCGGTTAACGCTATGGGTTAACCGGTTAACCATTGTAATTTTTGGAAAAATTATGAAATTTCGTAGGCGTTAACCGGTTAACGCTATGGGTTAACCGATTAACACTGTTTGAGAAGAAAATTTTAATTCTTTAAATATTCATAACTTTCAAACCGTAAGTCCGATTCGCATTCCGTTTGAAACGTCGGTACGAGCATAAACTGAACTTTATTTTGATGAATAAAAATGAGAAAAATGCATTAGTTTTTGATAAATGAATTTATGAAATAACCTTGTAATTACCTCATAATTTACCGGGTACGGGTCAACTCTTGATGTGTCAGAGTGGTTATAGAACCAGTGTTCTGGGTGTAATGTCATGATGATATATATGATTGTTTGGTGATTGGTTTGCTGATGTGAAATGAATGATGCGAATTATTTTGATGAATTTTACGATGTAACGCATCATTGCATTTCATAACATTCACGATGGGGCTTCGGCCTATTTATTTGCTTCAATCTCATTGTGTGGATTGAAGTGTCTCGATGATTTACGATGTGCTCCTTTGTGGAGGGTTGATGGTCATGTATCCATCTCACGATGAAAATGGTACCACATGCATATTGCATATCAGGATGTTAGAATTGCATATTCTGGATGAATTTCATGACTGTGCTGGTGTTGCTTGATTTCATGATCGTGTTGTGGTTGTTGCTGAATTTTATAGTTGATGATGTCATGATATGTTGTACTAATTTATTTATGATTCTATATTCTGGTACGTTTATGATCTATTATGATTACTCACCCTGCCTGCTTGGAAATGTTGCCTCCTTCGTGGGTAACTTGCAGATGTCGAAGAATAGTCCTGCAGTGCAATAGGAGTAATTCATGAGTCTCAGAGCGTGCTTTAGTGTTCCTTAGAAGTGGTTCTGGTGTATGTGTTCTGCTCTGTGTCATGTAACACTGGGATGTGTTTTCTTCTGTTAAACTGTTTGCAGTTATGTTGTTATTTGGATAAATGTTTTCCATTTCATGATGTTAAATTCAGGACGGTGAAATTTATGTTTATGAAGTTTTGAATTATGAAGTTTAAATTCCGCTACGAAATGATTTACGATATTCTTGTTTTTGATTAACCCGTGTTACGGGACAAGACACTGTTTGTGTTGAATTATGACAATATGTGATACCCTTTTTAGATGATTACTCTGATATTATTTAAATATTATGTTTTGGGGTAGAGGGGTGTTACACTCACCGCCTGGCTGCACACGGGGCGCCAATTCCCCCTCAAATGTTCCAAAATCCAGTAGCATTCCACGTTGAGCCTGCTCTCACGGCCCGGTCCCAATTCCACTGCTCGGTCGCACGAGCACGTGACATGTTTTTTGCATTTGGAATTTCTGTTACACTAGCCCCAAAGTTCCCCCAAAAACCATTCTCATAGTGCACGAAATTCACATATAATCCCAATAACATTTATCAACAATAACATACAACATATTATCAACAACATCAAGAATAACATAATCAATCCTAACTCATTGGAATATACCCCATTCTCACAAAACCTCATAAAAACCCTAAAATGTAACACCCTTTCTACCCCATCACAAATAATACATATAAATCAAAGTAAACTCATAAAAGGGTATCACATCTTCGTAAAACAAACATCTAAGAACATCATTGTGAGTCATGTCCCGTAACACGAGTTATAAAATCATTAATCACAAATCAAGTATTTCAATAATTATTCAGCGGAAAAAAAACATAACTTTCATCTTTAATTAAACAAAAACTTCTTAATTCAATCTATAACAACCATTTAAACCTCAATTAGTCATAATGGAAATATCTTAATTCAAGTAAACAAAATAACTCAAAGTTCTCAAACGAAACCCCTCCCGATGTTACTGGACACAGAGCATGACTCCTCACTAACTCTAAGCTAAAACACGCACCGAGATAACCTTGAGTATCTACAGGATGGCATAATAGACTATCACAAAAGGCAGGCAGGGTGAGTAAATTCACATTCAATAAAGTAATACAAAAATGAGAATTTATAAACATGTATCACACAACTTAATCAACCATCATAAAATCAATATACACAACCTCAAATACATCA
Organism: Lathyrus aphaca; assembly: GCA_963966055.1. Lineage (NCBI taxonomy): Eukaryota > Viridiplantae > Streptophyta > Magnoliopsida > Fabales > Fabaceae > Lathyrus > Lathyrus aphaca. Next base: position 462,626,107 of record OZ014525.1, on the reverse strand, counting down.
CATCACAATCACAAACCCAATGCAAATCAGGCTTTGTCATTTAGAATGAAAATGCAAACTCTTAATATGCACGTGGTACCGGAACGTCCTTATGGATGGAAACTGGTCCATCAAACCTCCAAAAGGGAGCACATCATAACATCATATCAGTTCAATCCGCACAATGGGATTGAAGCTACCAATGGACCAAAAGTCCCCTCATAAATCATCCATGAATGCAAGACGCAATATACACACACCTCATCAAAACATCATAAGCATTGCATCCGCATTCATCATCAATCGTCACATTACTCACTCATTTAACATTTTGCTCTACATCATGTCATCATAACTCATAAAATCTTAAAATAAATTAAATTCACCATACATCATTTTATCACCAAGTACTACTCATATAGCCTCTAAACACATCATACAACATCACTAAAACATCATAACAACTTAAATAACAAGGCATGTCAATTACATAATTTTTCAGAATTAAATGATTTTTCAAAACATGTCAGGTCTCTCTAAGCAAGCTGACCCCCTCGCTAAGCAACAAACTCACAGGTTTTTGGTTTCTAAAATTCTTACTTGCTCGCTAAGCGAGCTTCACGATTTCCCCAAAAATTATGCGATTTCAGAATCGCTCCTCAGCGACAAAACCCTCTAAAAACCATATTTCAGCAGCAATAAACCAAAAAAAAATCATTATCACAACCCTCGTTCATCATGGTATCATCACATACATCAATTAACATCATTCTTTATCATTGATTTCATCATAAAACATCATCATACAACACAATCATCAACAAACCCCATAACCCTAAAACTCTCCCTCAAAACCCCAAAATTATATCTCTACATTACAATACCGAATAGAATTACTCCCCATATCTTAGGTTCCGTAAATTCTTCGATAACTTCTCGCAAAAACCTCAAGCCTTCAACTCTAGCCTTCTTCCTCAGAGCTCTTCTTCCTTTCTCTTCAAAGTTCGATCGTTCCCCAAATGATCGTATAACCAGTTTTTTTACTCTCTTAGTCAATCTTGCCCCTAGGACCTCATTAGTCTTTTCTCATCTTACCCTCACTATTCCTCTACCAAAAGACCATATTACTCGTTCCTCTAATTTTTTTATTTAATTAACCTCAAATAATTAAATAAATCTACTATTACTTAATATCCTAGTATTATTAAAATATTAAGTCACACTCATAACCCCACAAAACAACAAATCATCAATCAATCATCAAAATTCACAACAAACAAATTAATTAAATCAAAAATCGACTTTGGGGTGTTACACAAAACCCCAAGTACCTATCATTATCAAATCATCATACCAAAATAATAAACAACAATTCTCCTCATACCTTAAGGTAGAATCTGATTCTTCCTCTCCTTCTGAAATACTTCAAACCGTAGCCTCTTGTTTTTCAGACTTTTCTCCATATCACTTTTGTTTCAACCACAATAACACGCTAATGAGAATCCTTCCCATATTGCCTCTTTGTCTCTAAATACCCCAATTATGATCTCCCCATATTATCCTCACTTATACCACATATTATTACCAACATGCCCTCAAGCTTCTCTTTTTATTTTAATTAATAATAATAGTCCAAATAATATTATTCTACTACTATTATTACTAAATAATTTCGAATAGTTACATATTTCATCTATTCCTGCAACAAGCATCATAAACACATCTTGCATCATAATATCTCACTGAAGTTCGTCGATATATCTCGAATATTTATAAAAAAAATCCATTAAAAAAATATTTTAATCATTTTGGGGTGTTAATACTCTCCCCAACATAAAGAATTTTCGTCCTAAAAAATTACCCGAAGAAAACAGAGTCAGATACGACTCCTTCATTTGATCTTCATGCCCCCAAGTCCAACACACAAACTATCAACAAACCCTCCCAAGTTAGATACTCCTCTATGTTTAAACATCCTTTTGTGGATGATAAGTAGAACTCAACCTCAACTTAGTGTCTAAAGCACCCAACAACTTTCCAAATCTCGACAAAATTCTTGGATCTCTATCCCAAGTAACTTCATAGCGTCCTCAATGTACATATCAACTCATTTATGCATATTATACTTAATCTTCATTAAGAATAAGCTAATTTAGTTAATCCCTTCACCATCACTCAATTCGAATCATTCCCCATTTTCCTACCCAGCAATCAAAATAACTTCGACAATTCTTGATACATCTTTGTAGCACCAGGATGAATACTCAACTTACTTCGATGTCCTTCCTCTAAAATACTCTTTTTAAATTTCTGGAACATACATTTTGTCTCGGAATCTCAATACACCATTTCCATCAACTCGGACTTCACTTTCGTTACCTTGGTAAATTAAAGTCGACTGATCAACCAACTTCAAGTCAGATTTCTAAACCATTGAATCTCTTCTAAAATACTATTGGTTAGTGTCAACATACCCAACTTCACACTATCAGGAGTCTCATCACATACTAACTCGGATCTCGAAACTACTCGATCACTTCTAATTCTATCACCGTAAAAATTGACATAGGTAACTACTTCCTACTCAAAGCATCAACCACTATAATTCCTTTACCATGGTGGTAACTCAAATAAATATCACAATCATTCAATAATTCCAATCACCTTCTCTGCCTTATATTCAACACTTTTGGTCAACTAAGTGTTTCAAGCTTTCATGATTGCTGAACACTTCAAATTTAAAGCCAAAATGATAATGTTGCCAAATTTTCAACACAAACACCACAATTGCCAATTTTAAATCACACCTAGGATAATTCGTTTTCATGAATCCTCAAATATCTTAAAGCATAATCAGGTCATTCTGCATCAACACACCACCAAGACCCATCCTAGACACATCACAATACACCACAAAACACTCACTCGGATTGGGCAAAATCAATACCGAAATAGTTATCAATTTCTTCTTTAGTTATACAAAACTCTTTTCTCATGCAACATTCCACACATAAGTTTAACCCCCTTCGAGTCAAATGCGCCAAAGGTAATGCCAACTTAGAAAAGCCTTCGAAAAACTTAAGATGGTATCCTGCCAATCCCAGAAAACTTCTTATTTCCGTAGTAGACTTCAGAATCTTCCATCGCAACATAACATCAATCTTAGAAGGATCAAAACCTATCCCACCACTATAAATCACATGGCCAAGAACATGTATTTTTCGCTCCCGAGATTTTCATCCTAGTACAGACGCGAAAGTGGCATGGAAAAGTCAGAGTTTCCAGCCAGACATTTTTATCTCGAATGAATGGGAAAGGTGATGTTGCACAAACCTGAGGAAGAAGGAAAGGACAAGGTCCTACGAACCAAAGATTTGGGTTCGGGAGTCGGTTATGACCTGGGAAGGTATTAGCACCCCAGACCGTCCGCCTTACCTGACGGGATCCACGCTTCTTTGTTTGTTTCAAAGGGTGAGAAATAAGATGCTGCTGAATAAAAGAACTGCTAGCTGGAACTGGAATGAGAAAAGTGTAATACCCAGTATCTTATTTAAAGCTCTGAACAATATTAATTGGTAATAATATTATTCCGGAATACTCTAAGAAATATTAATGGGACCAAATAGAGTAATCAGCGGGCTATTAATTTATTAATTAATATTAGCTGACTCAGAGGTTTTATAAAATATCGAATTAAGAGACATTTTTGGATACTCTCTAATTTTGACCCATTGGTAACAATATAAGTTTTATATATATATATATATATATATATATATATATATATATATATATATATATATATATATATATATATATATATATATATATATATATATATATATATATATGAGATAAAGAGAAAGTTGGTAAGAAAGAAGAAAAGAAGAAAAGGAGAAGAGAAGAGAAGAAGAAGAGAGAAAAGCCCTAAAGCTCCAATTCCTCATTCCCGATCATCCGTCCGTCGAATCAACACAATATTTCCGCCAATCTTCATCTCTCGAGGTGGGTTCTTAGTTAGAAACCTTATCTTTGATTTTGGTTGAGTTTTAGAGAATTTGTGGTTAGGGCTAGATTGGAAATTCTAAGAAAAATCGGAAGTTTAACGATTAAAACTCGATTAAAACTTAACTAAAATACTCATATGATGTTTATGAACACGTTTGATTATGTTTTTCTGCAATGGTTGATATTTGGGAGAGATTTGGTGTGGGAGAAGTATTTTCCCGTAAGGCTGGAACTTCCTGGAGTGGTTTAGCTCGCTCAGCAAGCATACCTCGCTCAACGAAAGTTCCAGGGCGATTTTCGCTCAGCGAGACCTGTAGGTTCCAACCTTGATTTTCAATTCATAACTTATGAACCGGGCATCCGTTTTTAGCGTTCCACATATCGTTTCGAAGCTAATGATGAAATCTATATTTTGAGATCAAGAAATGTTGGTTCCACCCGACTCTTACCTGACTATTCAATTAAAAGGTAACGGAATGTAATTATGGAATTGTGAGTTAAAAATAAGGAATAGTGAGACTTGTGAGACACCTAGGAGGTCGTAGACTAATGAGAATTGAGGATCGCGCTTGAGTGTGTTTCCCTTAGTTAGCTTGAGGTGGGTATTACATTGAGTCCCACAGGAAGCAAGAGTTAGCTTGAGGTGGGTATTACATTGAGTCCCAAGGGAAGCGAGAGTTAGCTTGAGGTGGGTTTTACATTGAGTCCCACGGGAAGCGAGAGTTAGCTTGAGGTGGGTATTACATTGAGTTCCACGGGAAGCGAGAGTTAGCTTGAGGTGGGTATTACATTGAGTCCCACGGGAAACGAGTGTTAACATGAGATGGGTATTTCATTGAGTCCCATGAAAAGTCTAGTGGTTCATACTTGAGGTGGGTGTTCCATTGAGTCCCACGGGAAGTCTTGTACGATGTATTGTTGGGTTGTTCTGTTTCGACTTGGTTATTTTTGAGAGGAACCTTTGTACTCGTAGAATTGTTATGCTTGACCCTTAGAGCCGAGAGAACTCTAAGATAGGGAACCCACTGAGATGTTTTATCTCACCCCATATTGATGTTGTTATTTCAGGTACTTCAGGTTCCGCTAAGGGTAAGGATAAGGCGACTTGATTATCCTTACTAGTTGATGGCTTAGTCTTCGTTGTGGATTTTTGAGATCTTCGGATCTAGTTCTTAGATCTTTTTGTAGTTGAACATCTTGTACTATTTTATAGCCTTGTTTAGTACCTTATGTTGTAGTGGCTATAATTATACAATGTGTTGCTAAGAACTTATTTATATTTCAGTACCAAATTATTAATATTATATATGAAAAATATGCTTTATGTATGTCTTTTGTATATGGGTATTATAGTTGGTATCAGAGAAGGTCGTATCCTCGACCTAGCCTTGAAATATTATAAGTGTTTCCTTCCGTTCTTACACCTTGGCTTGCGGTAGGATTAAATGTTATGTTTATGGTATTGAGCCAAATCAACTTAATCATGTTTTGATGACATTTAGGAAATATGGATGGTAGACCTGGAACTCGTGCTCGACCCAGTGTCACTCCTCCCGGTAGCGATCAAGCAGGTAGCGATGGGAATGCTCCTATGCTCCAATTTATGCAGTAGATGCAGCAACAGTAGCACCAATTCATGCAAGAGATGATGCATCAGATGAGTGGGGGCCTTCATCCTCACGTGGTTTCTCCTGGAGCTGTGGGAGGAACATTTAGAGACTTCTTCCGCATGAACCCCCAAGAATTTCATGGCGGATTGGATCCGGTTAAGGCTCACGAATGGGTGATTGGAGTAGAGAGGATATTCCAGATTGTGATTTGTAGTGAAGAAGACAAGGTGGCTTTTGCGTCACATTTACTACAAGGTCCTGCTACTAGGTGGTGGGAGGTTGCTTCCAATTTGATGATGGTGCAAGGGATTCTGAGGGTATGGCAGCAATTTAAGACAGTTTTTATGGATAAGTATTTCCCGAGTTCCTTGAGGACACAAATGGAGTTCGAATTTCAACAATTGAGGCAAGGGAGCATGACTGTGTCCAGTTATGCTGAGAAGTTTGAGAACATGGTGGCCTACTCTAGGCAGGCTATGTATGCTCCTGATGAAAGGTGGAAAATTGACCAGTTCTTGTTTGGGCTAAGGGCCGAAATCTCGCATAGTGTCTCTCAAAGGGAGTTCACTACCTACTCTGAGATGTTGAGATAATGTTATGTTGTAGAACATATTTTAATGAAAGTGCAGGCAGAAGCAAGTGCCGGAAGGGCGGTTCAAGGAGATAGGGGGAGAGCTAGTCAATCTTTTAGGCCGAGGCCTCAACCCTTCAAGGGGAAACAGGTGTCGAGTCCTATATCCAGTGCTCCTCCTTCTTGCTCCCGATGTCATAGGAAACATTTTTGGTATATGCAATCCGGGTGTCGTGGTTTGTTTCCTTTGTCAGAGAGAAGGACATTTTTCTAGAGATTATCCCCAGAAGAAGGACCAAGTGCAAGAAAAAGTTTATACTATGGATGCAAGGAAGGTGAAGGGCGACAATTCCTTGATTACGGGTAATTGTCTTGTTAACAATCATCCTTGTCTTATTTTATTTGACTGTGGAGCTATGCATTCTTTTATATCTACTAGTTGTGCGAAGCGACTTGGGTTGCGACTATATCCTTTGTCTCCTCCAATGGTGGTTACTACCGCTATGGATGAAACTGTCGAGACGCCACTTAAGTGTGAGAACTGTACGTTGTCCGTGGATGGTAGAATCTTTCAGATTAACCTCATTTGTTTGCCCCTTAAGAAAATTGATATTATCCTGGGAATGGATTGGTTATCTGCTAATTCTATATTTATTGGATGTGAAGAAAAGTTGATCCTCATTCCCTCCATTGAAGCGCCTCCGAAAGATGTTTTAACAACGATCTTAGAAGGTACGGTTGGAATGGTAAATTTTCTGTTGAACAAGAGAAATCTGTTTTGCTTGTCCTTACTAATGAGGAGAGTAATGACCAGCAAGTTTTGAACATTCCGATAGTTTGTGAATTTCCCGATGTTTTTCCTGAAGATGTCATTTCCTTACCTCCGATGAGGGAATTTGAGTTCTCAGTCGACCTGATACCGGGAACAGCTCCTATATCCGTTTCCCCTTATCGGATGGCTCCGCTCGAGTTGAAGGAGTTGAGGGATCAATTGGAGGATTTGTTGGCAAAGCATTTTGTAAGGCCTAGTGTTTCACCGTGGGGAGCTCCTGTGTTATTGGTAAGGAAGAAAGATGGTGGTATGCGGTTGTGTATCGATTATCGTATATTGAACAAGGTCACAATCAAGAATAAATACCCCTTACCAAGGATAGACGACCTTCTAGATCAATTGAAAGGAGCCTGCATGTTCTCGAAGATTGATCTGAGATCGGGCTATCACCAGATTCGTGTGAAGAGTTCTGATGTTCCGAAGACTGCGTTCAGAACCCGTTACGGTCATTCCGAATTCTTAGTGATGCCTTTCGGTGTGACGAATGCTCCAGTTGTTTTTATGGACTACATGAACCGGATATTTCAAAATTATTTGGATAAATTTTTGGTGATCTTTATCGATGATATTCTTATCTATTCTCAAACTCCGCAAGAGCACGGAGAACATCTAAGGATTGTCTTATCGATACTGCAGGAAAAGCAACTTTTTGCTAAATTTAGTAAGTGTGAGTTCTGGATGTCAGAAGTCAAGTTCCTTGGACATGTTATATCACAGGGAGGTGTAGCTGTAGACACGTCCAAGATAGAAACTGTAATTAATTGGGAGAGACCGAAGAATGTTACCGAAGTGAGAAGCTTCCTAGGTTTGGCAGGTTACTACAGAAGGTTTATTAAAGGTTTTTCTCAGATGGCATTACCGTTAACTAACCTCACTAGGAAGGACTTCGCTTATGAATGGGACTCCAATTGTGAGCAAAGTTTCGTGTGGTTGAAGGAGAAATTGACAACTGCTCCAGTTTTGATTATTCTCGATCCTAACAAATCTTATGAAGTGTTTTGTGACGCTTCAAAGATGGGTTTAGGAGGTGTTCTCATGCAAGAAGACCAGGTGGTGGCGTATGCTTCCATATAGTTGAGCGTTCATGAGAAGAATTATCCTACGCATGATTTGGAATTAGCCACCATGGTGTTTACCTTGAAATTTTGGCGGCACTATTTGTATGGTGTGCGTTTTGAGATGTTTAGTGATCATAAGAGTTTGAAGTACCTCTTTGATCAAAAGGAACTGAATATGAGACAGAGGAGATGGATGGAGTATTTGAAGGATTATGATCTTGAGTTGAAATATCACCTCGGAAAAGCGAACAAAGTGGCAGATGCCTTAAGTAGAAAAGTGATTCATAGTGCCAAATTAATGGTATTGGAGTATGCATTGTTAGAAAAATTTCGGGATCTTAATCTTCATTTTGTTTGGACTCCGAATGGTGTAATCATGGGAAACTTGAATATTAATTCTACCTTGAGGAGTGATATTCAACAAGCGCAAGTTTTGGATGAGAAGTTGCAAGGACTGTTACTCCAACCGGGTTTCGTGAGAGCATTAGATGGGATGATCCTATTTAATCAAAGAATTTTCATTTCGGATGATGATGTGTTAAAGAGAAGGATTCTGGAAGAAGCACATAAAGGTTCTTTACAATACATCCGGGTTTTTCAAAGATGTATCAAGATTTGAAGAGGGAGTATTGGTGGTCCAGGATGAAAAAGGACATTGCGGTATTTGTGTCAGAATGTGTAGTGTGTCAGCAAGTGAAGATTGAGCACCAAAGGCCAGGTGGATTGTTACAACCTTTGGACATCCCAGTTTGGAAATAGGATAGTATCTCTATGGACTTTGCAGTGGGTTTACCGAGTACTCAGGATGGCTATGACTCTGTTTAGGTGATTATGGAATGACTAACAAAATATGCGCATTTCTTAGCCGTGAAGACTACATATAAGACAAGTCAGCTTGCAAGGTTGTTTATTGTTGAAATTGTGAGATTGCACAGTGTCCCGTCCAGTATTGTATCGGATAGAGATCCGAAGTTCACTTCGAGAATTTGGAAGGTGTTCCAACAAGCCATGGGTACGAATTTGCGTTTGAGTACTTCTAATCATCCTCAAACGGATGGTCAGACAGAACGTACGATTCAAACGATGGAGGATATGTTGAGAGCATGTGTTTTAGAGAGTAGAGGAAATTGGAAAGAAATTTTGTCGTTGATCGAATTTTCGTACAACAACACTTACCATGCAAGCATCGGTATGGCTCCGTATGAGGCTTTGTACGGAAGAAGGTGTAGGACACCGATGTGTTGGTCGGAAGTGGGTGAAGATATGATCTTAGGACCGGAAATTATTCAAGAGACTACGGAAAAGATTCGTATAATCCGAGAAAAGATTAAGAAAGCCCAAGATCGTCAGAAGAGCTATGCTGACAATCGAAGGAGACCTTTGAAATTTGTTGAAGGTGATCATGTATACTTGAAAGTCACTCCGAGGTTGAGGTTGAAAGGACCGTATAAGTCGCGTAAGTTAAGCCCGAGATACGTAGGACCGTATCAAATTCTAGAAAAGATTGGTGAAGTTGCTTACCATTTAACCTTGCCTCCATCTCTATCCGAAATGCATGATGTTTTTCATGTATCTCAACTTCGTAGGTTCGTTCCTGATCCTCTTCAGCCTATTCTGCCGGATTCTATCGAGATAGAAGCGGATTTGACCTTCGAGCCCCAACCAAGCTGTATTGTTGGGAGAGAAACCAAAGTGTTAAGGAATAAAGAGATACCACTTGTTAAGGTGCAATGGGATGAGACGCATCCGGGCGATGCTACGTGGGAGTTAGAATCATAAATGCGGGAATCATATCCTCACCTGTTCAGGTAATCCGTTAAATTCGTAGACAAATTTTATTTAAGGGGGGAGGATGTAATACCCCGTATTTTATTTAAGGCTCTGAACAATATTAATTGGTAATAATATTTTTCCGGAATACTCTAAGAAATTTTAATGGGACCAAATAGAGTAATCAACGGGATATTAATTTATTAATTGATATTAGCTGACTCAGAGGTTTTATAAAATATCGGATTAAGAGACATTTTTGGATACTCTCTAATTTTTGACCCATTGGTAAAAATATAAGTTTTATATTTTTATATATATAGAAAGAATATGAGAGAAAGAGAAAGTTAGTAAGAAAGAATAAAAGAAGAAAAGGAGAAGAGAAGAGAAGAAGAAGAGAGAAAAGCCCTAAAGCTCCAATTCCTCATTCCCGATCATCCGTCCGTCGAATCAACTCAATCTTTCTGCCAATCTTCATCTCTCGAGGTATGTTCTTAGTTAGAAACCTTATCTTTGATTTTGGTTGAGTTTTAGAGATTTTGTGGTTAGGGCAAGATTGGAAATTCTAAGAAAAATCGGAAGTTTAATGGTTAAAACTCGATTAAAACTTAACTAAAATACTCATATGATGTTTATGAACACGTTTGATTATGTTTTTCTGCAATGGTTGATATTTGGGAGAGATTTGGTATGGGAGAAGTATTTTCCCATAAGGCTGGAACTTCCTGGACTGGTGTAGCTCGCTCAGCGAAAGTTCCAGGGCGATTTTCGCTCAGCGAGACCTGTAGGTTCCAACCTTGATTTTCAATTTGTAACTTATGATCCGGGCATCCGTTTTTAGCGTTCCACATATCGTTTCAAAGCTAATGATGAAATATATATTTTTAGATCAAGAAATGTTTGTTCCACCCGACTTTTACCCGACTATTTAATTAAAAGGTAACGAAACGTAATTATGGAATTGTGAGTTAAAAATAAGGAATAGTGAGACTTGTGAGACACCTAGGAGGTCGTAGACTAATGAGAATTGAGGATCGCGCTTGAGTGTGTTTCCCTTAGTTAGCTTGAGGTGGGTATTACATTGAGTCCCACGGGAAGCGAGAGTTAGCTTGAGGTGGGTATTACATTGAGTCCCACGGGAAGCGAGAGTTAACTTGAGGTGGGTATTACATTGAGTCCCACGGGAAGCGTGAGTTAGCTTGAGGTGGGTATTACATTGAGTCCCACGGGAAGCGAGAGTTAGCTTGAGGTGGGTATTACATTGATTCCCACGGGAAGCGAGAGTTAGCTTGAGGTGGGTATTACAACGAGTCCCACGGGAAGCGAGTGTTAACTTGAGATGGGTATTTCATTGAGTCCCATGAGAAGTCTAGTGGTTCATACTTGAGGTGGGTGTTCCACTGAGTCCCACAGGAAGTCTTGTACGGTGTATTATTGGGTTGTTCCGTTTTGACTTGGTTATTTTTGAGAGGAACCTTTGTACTCGTAGAATTGTTATGCTTGACCCTTAGAGCTGAGAGAACTCTAAGATAGGGAACCCACTAAGATGTTTTATCTCACCCCATGTTGATGTTGTTATTTCAGGTACTTCAGGTTCCGTTAAGGGTGAGGATAAGGCGACTTGATTATCCTTACTAGTTGATGGCTTAGTCTTCAGCTGTGGATTTTTGAGATCTTCGGATCTAGTTCTTAGATCTTTTTATAGTTGAACATCTTGTACTATTTTATAGCCTTGTTTAGTACCTTATGTAACAGCTCGGGCCCCTCGCAAGGCAATCCCGACACTGTCACCTCACGATCTTCTCTACTCCCCTCACTAGTAGAGTTTTTACCTTCCGTGGGAATCGAACCCTATACCCTGGAGTTCAAGTACATGTTCATTCCATTCCCACTACCAAATGAGCTACTAGCTCAATTGGTAGTGGGAATGGAATGAACATGTACTTGAACCCCAAGGTACAGGGTTCGATTCCCACGGAAGGTAAAAACTCTACTAGTGAGGGGAGTAGAGAAGATCGTGAAGTGATAGTGTCGGGATTGCCTTGCGAGGGGCCCGAGCTGTTACACCTTATGTTGTAGTGGCTATAATTATACAATGTGTTGCTAAGAACTTATTTATATTTCAGTACCAAATTATTAATATTATATATGAAAAATATGCTTTATGTATGTCTTTTGTATATGGGTATTACAAAAAGGAACTGGAAAATTGGTAGTGGGAATGGAATGAACATGTACTTGAACTCCAGGGTATAGGGTTCGATTCCCACGGAAGGTAAAAACTCTACTAGTGAGGGGAGTAGAGAAGATCGTGAGGTGACAGTGTCAGGATTGCCTTGCGAGGGGCCCGAGCTGTTACACCTTATGTTGTAGTGGCTATAATTATACAATGTGTTGCTAAGAACTTATTTATATTTCAGTACCAAATTATTAATATTATATATGAAAAATATGCTTTATGTATGTCTTTTGTATATGGGTATTACAAAAAGGAACTGGAAAAGAGAACGAAAAGAAAAAATAGGGGAAATGTAGGGAAAATAAAGAGTGTTCTCGAACGGGCCCTACCCTGCTTCCTACGTACCTCATCGGGAAAATGAGGATCAAAGTCGACGTAGTTCTCCTAACTAAGGCGGAAACTATTTGTGTGTTTTTCAGAGCTGAATTGTGTATGTATATGCTCAGGTGTTGCAGGCTCGCCTTGAACGAGTGCGTTTACCGTCTTGCAAATGAGACAAGTCGTTGCAAGTTCGCGTTGAAAGTGAGTGAGATGAGAAAAGAATTGTCGAAGGGAAAGACGATTCTTTTTTGTTGTTTTGTCTTTTAGAGAAGTGTTTTTGATTTGTTTGTGAACCTTATCGTACTAAGACTTGTTCATCGTGGTAGATGACTTACACCTCTCCCCGAGACAGGACGTGCGTAAGTTACCCACGGCAAAGTCTCGTGTCGTACGAGAACATTCAATCTTTATTAGGTGTTTTATTTTTTTTCTTTATGAGATGAGAAAGAGAAAGCAAAACGAACCAAAGGCAAAAAGTCTAAGGGGAAGACTAAGATCCTAGTGTTATCATACATGGATAAACCAAGGTTAGTGCGGTTTCTATCCTAATGAAAAAGAAAAGAGAAACAAAGGGCACATAGAATACAACTTACTTTCTAAGGAAGCTAAGTTGGTTCTAACAATGGGGATTAGCATGAAATTGTGAGAAAACCTAACAAACACAAGTATGAAAGGTAAGGCAAAATGCACATTAAATGCATACAGAACTAAAAGGAATAAGTTGTAAGGAACTTACCTTAACCTCCCTACAAAAAAAAGGTTAGCATGGTAAAATATGAATAAGAAATATGGTAAACAATTACCAAACAATTCCTAAGGGATCTAGGACCTAAACTAGACTCAATCCTAAGTTTAGAATACCTAAAAATAATGCAAAGCAAAATCCAGCAGTCTATTACAGCTCCCAAATGCACAAACAACAATGAAATGCAATTTACAATGCACACAACTTTTTATAGCTTACAATCAACATGCCAAATAGGTGTAAAAAGTGTGAAAATGCAACAATCAGCATATATTTTACAGCTACTGTATGAAGAAAAAAAAGCTATGAAATGCAAAAGGCAGATTAGCTTATTTTCATTTTTATGCACAAACCCAATGGCAACATGCATTATTAACATGGATAAATGCAACATGAACATGGATCAATGAACATGATTATTCACAAGATGATGCTTATGGAAGAATGCACTAAAACACTAAATATGTAACAAGTATGCATTTTCAATTATTTGCACATAAACATATGGATATGGATTATGAACATATATCAAAATCAATACAATGAATCATGCAACTTGGTGCAAAAATCTGAATTGACTTAATATGCAAGTGTGCTCAAATATGCAAACAAAATACAAGAACATGTACATTTGTGATTATGTATTTTCAAGAATGCAATATGCAAGAATGTGATGCAATGATGCGTACAAGTTAATGGAACATGCAAGGGATAGGAAAACAGAATGTAGAATACTCATTTACATGCTAAATGATGCATTAGAATATGGAAATAATATGCACTAAACACTTTATGCACTAATGAAAAAATAAGCACAAAATATGCAAAAGTAACGGAAACATGTCGAAACGACTCAAAACGATGGAATGAGATGAAAAAAGTAGTCTTAAAAATTCCCTAAAATCATGACCTATCACTACATGAAGGATCAAGACACAATGCAAGGCAAACATGCAAAGAAACAAAAGCATTTTTTCACTTTTCAACAGCGTTAATTAGTTAACGCTATTGGTTAACCGGTTAACACCCTAAAATTTGCAATTCCGTGTATGTTTTCAACGTGTTAACCGGTTAACCAAATGCGTTAATCGATTAACACTGAACATAATGGTGAAAAAAAGTGTGAAATAAGCACTTATGGTCACAAACTCACTTCTAAGGACCCCTAACACATATATGAACATGTTAACTCGAATTTTCTACTTAGAAGAGGTTTTCTAACACCTATTAGGACCTAGATTACGCTACAAGTCTAGCTTCTAACAATCGAAATGCACAAATCGCAATCAAAACAAAATTGAACGGTAAAACGCAAACACAATCAATGAACATGCAAAGAATGCCGTTACAGCGAGATGAATAGAATAAGTTAAAACAAAGCGGTTTTAGATCACCAACCTACGAAGCGGTGGATTGCTTCAGTGAATGTTGCGGTGTAAATTGAAGTGCAAGCGAAGAAGAAAACCGAAGATCCGCGAATGCAAAATAAATGTGATTCGACCTTGATGCTTCTTGATTAATCACTTTCAATGCTCAAAATCAATCCAAAAACATAATTGATTCTTCAAATAAGCTCAACAATTGATGATTGATGAAGATTTAGCTTCAAATTCTTCAAATTCCAATGAAGAATTTGAAGAACTTCTATGAAGAAGCTCTTGGTGAAAGGTGAAAAAGTGGGAGAATTGAGAGAGAAAAATGAGAGATTAAAGATGAGAATGGTGAAAATGAGGTTCTAACCCCTTGCTTTGGAATAATTAGGGTTTATATAGTGTGTAGGATTGGTATGAGGTTTGGGAATGGAGCTTGCTTAGGCTTTAGGTTAGGTTTGGATTTAGGGTTGGAGTTAGTTAGGGTTAGTTGGAGTTCTAGAATATTCCTTGGAATATGCTAGAAGAGTCTAGAATGTGGTGGAATACTCCAATGTGAAGGAAAATGTGAAATGTGAAAACAAAGTGAAAAATGAAAAGGAAACACAAAGGGAAAATGTGGAGGGAAATGAGAGGAACAACCACTTTTTGAAGTATTTTTCCCATTTTCGCGCCCGTTAACTGGTTAACCAAATGCTTTAACCGGTTAACGGTATAAAAATTTCTTTTCTTCTTTTCTTTGGTGAATTAACATGGGAATGGCTTGGATTATTTTTGTAATGTTATTTTTCTTCTCTTGAGCTCCAAATATTGGCCAGCATTGCTTGATCACATGCCTCATGCACATGCAAATGATCATGATTTATTTATTTTTTATTATTTTTTGTAATGCAATGCGATGCTTGGAAAATCATGCGGGATGGTGAAGCATAAACCACTTGAGGTTGGCAATAAATTCAGAGGGCAAATTTTAGGGTATAACAGTATTGCCTACAACCAAAACTCACATTTTGATAATTCTACATATAACTTCCTTTCTCTCAATACTTGTAACACAACTTTGACTGTTTTTCTTTAGATTTAGGGCATATTAACACATCTTCAATGGAAAGCACATCCAATTTATCCAGATACTCATGAAAAATCTTATTCATAAACTCCACGAACACGCCGGATGCATTGGATACATCGAACGACATCAAAGTGTACTCGTAGTGACCGTACCTCATCCTGAAAAACCGTCTCCGGAATACACTTAAATTCTCACATTATCACCAAATGGGCTACTTCATTTATTCTTGATAGTCACCTTATTTACGTCATAACAACATCATTACCAAATCACCACAATAGTACTTCATAATCAACATCATGTTTACCATCAAATAGCATGTAGTATCATAACAACATATGATAAATTAAATTCATAAACACATAGGTATTGGAATCATGCATTAAAGCACTCAATTAATCTTATCATAATGTAGTTCATAATTTCATCTTTCCAACACTTTTAATGGCTCATCAAATGGACTTACAAAACTCAAGTTACGACATTTTGAAAACTCGGTCTACTATTCTCGCTTGTAGCATTTGGAGGCCTTCCAGACCTCCAAATTCGATTTCGAAAAAAATTATGGTTTTTGTAATTCAAAATCCTACGATTTTATAATACTTATTTACAGATCCTAACATCTTACATTCATCAAATGTTCACTCATCCACTTATTCAACACATGGATTCTCCCCGAGAATTAACCATCAACAATACTCAATCATTCTCCCTTAACACTTTCCAACTTGACTGATAAATAGGAAACTCGAATTCGCTTAATTTGCCAACATAATAATATGCATTGACTCATTAAATCCATCTATAAGCACTCAACTCAACTCCAATCAATTTCACTGTACACACCATTTAAGTTGGCAAAACATGTCTATTCCATCCAATAATATTTTGTCTACTATCAACAAGAGATTATGGGTGATCTGTTCCTCAATTTTTCAATAGATAGCCGACAATCACGATGGGTTATAAAGCATATTTACCAAGCTACAACGAAATTCCTTTCATCTTTTGCATTAAGCTGCCTAAGGCACAAATTCTTAGTTACCGTAAGCCTTATTTCCGCATCTCCTCCGAAATCAAGAACAACATCGTTCTAACAACATTTTCACCCTTGCAATCCACTACACACCAAGTCAACACCCCACAAATAAAACAACTTATAGAAGCGTAAACTTCTCCCCCACTTGTTTCGAACCTACACCGGCAGACAATGGTTAGAAAACAAGCAAGTACCGACAATATTTCACACACATGTCGCGTACTAAGGAACAAACAACATTAAACAACCTGGTCGGATGGACCGACCTACTATAATACCACTAATGTAACACCTTTCTACCCCACATACAAATATACGATAAAGTAATCATTTAAATCAAAGTACATCAAATAAAGGTATCACATTTTCTTCTTTAAAACATCATAATAATAAATCCTACTCCGTAACACGGGTTTTCAAAATATTTAATACAAATAATCATAGTGCAATAATTTCTCAATTCAATTCAAATCAAACTTCAAAATATCTTAAAGAAAAAAATTATAACATTTATTAAACCAAGAAAAATAGAACTCGAAGGTTCACAATGTTCCTGACCCTATGTTACATAAGCAGAGCAAGACACCCTCTAAACTACGAAAATGGAAACCGACTCCAAAAGCTAGCTTTTTGCCCACCATGAAATAATCATTGTTATCTGCATGTTACCCACGTAGAGGAAACATTCAAACAGGAAGGATGAGTAATCACAATTCATTATAATAATATAACGAAAATAAATAAATAGGAAAACAACACATCATCAACTAAAACATCATAGGAATATCAACACATCGTCAACCAAAATTATCCACAACTATGCAATGCCACTTAGCATGAATGCAACGTCATAGAATCATGCATGTGGTATCAATCAATATGTAATTAACATTGGGCCATAAACCCTCCACTCAGGGAGCACAATATAAATAACATCACCCCAGTCCACATAATGGGATCAAAGCCTCCAACATCATAGGTATGTCATGAATGCAGCGATGCAACAACTTCAATATAATCAACATAATCGACATTTACATCATCATTCATGTAAAATTCATCATAATAATCAACACATAATATCTACACATCAATCATATAATCTATCAAAATATAATCATCATCACATAACTATCATAAACATCATAATATAGCATCACAACTTCATTTCAATACCGAATTATCGTAATTCATTTGATCATTATGTTCGTCACATAGCATGTACAAACATCAAAACAAGTATCTCATCTATTTATTTCATCATAGCATCCTTAAATGACATCATTATACATGTCAAAATCCTCATAATAACATTAACACATAATTATCATCACATAAGCATCCATACATAATCATCATATAAGCATCATCTAATCTAATAACACATAATAATCACCGCTTAATCATTGAAAACCACTACAACGAAATAATTATGTTTCATACACATATACATCAACAATACTAACCCCTCAACGTCATCATTCCTATCACTCGACATAGGACATCATAGTTCTCCAATTACACCTAGTCTCTACACACATTTCAGCAAACAACATAACTCGACATGTGCGAATCAACCGTTCACGTTCCAAATAATAAGAATTCTAATACTAAAAGTATATTTTTATAATAAAGTATATTATGTCAGCTTCCTAAGGATCCGAACTACGCATCAACCGGACACTTACAACTCGAGTTATGATTTTTTGAAGTTTTCGTGTTAAAACAGCCATATACTGGTCAAATTGAACCATCATTCATCTCCTAAAAATTCAATCATATTAACCTATACAACATTATAATCATACATCAACAATACATTAAAAATAACAAGAAAACAACATAAAAAAATAACAGAACATCTTGTGGCTTCCTCTCACCGCCTAGCCACACACGGGGCGCAAACTCCCCCTCAAATGTTCCAAAATCCAGCAGCATTCCACACTGAGCCTGCTCTCACCACCCGTCCGCATACGACTCGTTCCTAATTCCACCGCCCGTCTGCATGAGCATGGGACAAGTTTTCTGCATTTGGAATTTCTGCTACACCAGCCCCAAGATTCCCCCAAAAACCATTCTCTTAGTGCACGAAATTCTCACACAATCCCAGTAACATTTATCAACAATAACATATAACATATTACCAATAACATCAAGAACAACATCATCAATCCTAACTCATTAGAGTCTATTCCATTCTCACAAAACCCCATTAAAACCCCAAAACCCCGAGTACCTATCACTATCAAATCATCATATCAAAATAATAAACAACAATTCTCCTCATACCTTAAGGTAGAATCTGATTCTTCCTCTCCTTTTCAAATACTTCAAACCCCTGCCTCATGTTCTTCATACTTTTCTCCAAAGAACTTTTGTTTCAACCACAATAACACGACTAATGAGAATTCTTCCCATACTGCCTCTTTGTCTCCAAATACCCCAATTATGATATCCCCATATTATCCTCACTTATTACCGACATTCCATCAGGATTCTCTTTTTATTTTAATTAATAATAATAGTCCAAATAATATTATTCTACTACTATTATTACTAAATAATTTTGAATAATTACATAATTCATCAATTCTCGCGATACGCATTATAAACACATCTTGCATCATAATATCTCATCGAAGTTCGTCGATAAATCCCGAATATTTGTAATAAATCCATTAAATAAATATTCTAATCACTTTGGGGGTGTTACACTTCCTATGAGACTCCAAATCTATTTTAAACCGTTCACTTGTATGAGACTCTAACCCACTTAAGGTTCCATCGTTCTTGGGAACATAATCCCGGTCAAAGTAATGGTGCATACATCCCAATGGTGCTCAATATAAGAATCAAACTTGGGACGACACAAATACGAGGTTGTTTCCGACTATGTGATAAAATATAACATAATGTGATCATATTCGACAATCAATGGTGATCACATTCACATTATCACACAAAATTAATGCATCTCACTCGCAACTATGGTGACTATTCGTCCATGACACTCACTATCATACCCTAAATTTTGACCCTAAAGATATGTACTTCATCAGAAGAAATCCACTGACCAAAGGATTGTGCCAGACTGGTTTGAATAGTAACCCCGCAATGGATCAGGATTCCTAAGTCCCACATAGGATTCAGGAAAAGGACCAATCATTAATAGATTATATGTTCAACCTTTCAATCACCAATAAAAGGGTCAAGGAGTCTCAATTGATGAAAAATCTTTCAAGGACTGTACAAAAGTCTCAGTGATCTGGGCCCCAAGCCATCACAATCAATGATTAGGGTTTCAGTCAACTGAGCCCTCTGGATGAAATTATTCATGGGAAAAGGATCCAAGTCATCCACATATCATCAGGAATGTTGACATGACCATGACAAACCATTTACAAGTACAAAAGGTGCAGAGATCAAGGACTACAAGATTAGGGATTCATAGTGCCCAATATTAGGGTTTCTAACTAATCGGGGAACCAAAAGTCAAGATTTTCATCTGGACAATATCATATACCATGGGTAATGGTTTAAATAGCTCATATACACCACAGAAGTCCATTAATAAGGACAAAATACCTAAGAGGATGTCCATTTAGAAAATCAGAAATCAAGGGGTATCTACTGTAATTTCCATCTGAACCAAAAAGTCAAGTTTGACTTTTTCACCCAAAATGATCCATATGACCTATATTTCAATAATATATGGTCTATGAATGCATTTGATCACAAAAATCAGAAATTTGAAGATAACGTGTAAAAGGGGCAAATTTTCTAAGTTATGGAAAAAAGTGTTCAAGTCCCTACTTCCAAGCATCATAACATGTGATCCAAGCATCAGATTTTGGTGCACTAAAGCTTAAATGAGAGATCTTGATACAAACAACAAATGATTCAACTAGGAGAAACTCCAATTCCTTATGGATTTCAAGTTGAAGATGGATCAAAATCAAGAAAAATAATGATTTTCAACACTTAGAAAAATCCACATAAGTGTAAAATCAGCAAAACATCAAAACTTGGAGGGATTTTACACATAGTTCCAAGCTAATTAAGATCCTTTTCAAAACACCAATGTTGTTGTAAATGTTACCAACAATTCAAAGAACCAATTGGCATGAAAAGATCTTACTTGTACATGAAGAAATCATGGATCAAAGTGAGCATCTCAAGTTGTTTTGTAAAAATAGATTTTTCACAAACTTGTGAAATCTAATTTTTTGAATCAAAGCACATAGTTAAGTGGATTTAAGCATCTAAACAATGATTATAAGTCTGATCAAACCTGTAAAATCATGATTGCACCATGTAATTCACCAAAATGACATTCATAGAATTCAACATTATGCATTTTGATCCAAGGGCCACAAAGCTTCAAAAAGGCATATTCTTGGATTTCTTGTTCAACAAGCAATATGTGGACACAATCCAACCATCAAACTTCTGAGGAATGTGAATTTTGTTGCCGCATAGCTGAGCAATTTCACAATTTCATCATTTCACATGTAAGAGATATTTTTCATAAACCATGAATCACCATTGTGACCTCATCACTTCAAATCTAGGAGGCCAAGTTTGTTTAACATGTTTTCCTATAAATAGAGACTCCATTCCATCATAAAAATTACACCAAAGCCTCTGATCTCCAAGCTTTCTCTTCTTTTCTCTCAAAGACTCAAAACTTAATATTTTGAGCAATCACCATCGATTTTTGAGTTTGAGCTAGCACAAGCTCAAACCAATTGCTAAAACACATCACATGTGATGTTTATGAGTTGTTCAAACACTTATATAACCTATGGAACACTTCCAACCCAGAATCACACATAAAAAAAATCTATGTTTCTGCAACTTGAGGATCAGAAGTTGATCCAACCATTTGTAATGAAGTCCAAGTGTTTAAACACACTACATATGGTGTAGGAAAGATATCCAGATCATCATAACATATCTATAACACCTCGAGCTCGAAATGACAACTCCAGTTGCAAGCTCAAGTTCAGGTAAGCCTCAAACTTGGCTAAATCATGATCCATACATATTTCATCGCACTATCTTTTTGCCATATATGCGTAATCATATTTTAAGTGATTCCCCTCAATAAATTTCACAAAACAATCATCATGTAGAATTTCATGAGGCTCAGGCCAAATTAGGATTCTTTGGTGTTCATCACTGATTTCTCACTCCGCACTTAAAATAAATGAAATTAATTGGTACCATTGGGTTCGTGGGATCAAAACGAGTGATTTTGATGTTTATTTCATCTCAAATGGATGCCTATTCCATAAGATACGATGACTTTTGCAAATTTTGGGCAAGAACACGTTCACGCGTGTTCTTCAGCCATGTTCTTGGCGCCCTTTTTAAAAATTCAAATATTTGAATTTTGTGATTTTTGTTAATTAATTCAAAAATTAATTTCTCTCTAATTATTTTGAGTTTTCAAATGATTCTTTTTTCATTAATTCTCAAAAATGATTAAATATTTTATTCCATAAAAAATTTCCAAAAAAATATATTTTTTAATATATTTTGTTTAAATAATTAATTTTTAATTGTTTTTACACATTTTAAAATGATTATTTCTCTTGATTTTTCAAACACAAATGAATCTCAAGATATTCTATGGATAAAATATGAATTTTTAAACCTTGTGTAACACCTCAAAATTGTCCCTCTCTTTTTTTCATGTCATCTAACATATCATTATCATGCATTGCATTGCATTCATATCATAGAAGGATAAAGCATACATCCATTGGTGGAAGCATAAGGCATATGATCAGTTGATTTGCAAGTTTGTGATCATTAAAAGCCAAAGACTAAGAGCCAAGTATCTCTCAACAAATCTCAAGTGTTTCTCACATCCCACATAATCTCAAATGGAACTTAGAGTCTTTTCAAGAAGTGAATTGATCAAGAAGTTAGCTCAGAGCCTCATCTCCTTCACATATGGTACAAACTAGGGTTTTATGCCAAAGCATGCAATCCTCAAGATTTTGGTTCAAACTTGTTCTCATGGAATTCTATAGGTTAACAAGTGTTCATGGATGGAGCTTTGTCCATTGGTTCCTTATGAAGGGTTTTTAATGGATCAATTATTGTGAACAAAGAAAAAATCAACAATGGAGAGGAAAAGTCAACCATGGATTTTTAAGGTCTAAATCATGCTCCTTAAGTTCATGAACCTTCATTTGGTCAAGAAATGTCAATAATATCATCATTAATCAAGAATAAAAGCTCATGGCAAAAGTTACTAAAAATGGAAATGATTTGTAATGTGAACTTTCTATTTTTGGAAGCTTTATACTTCACATTCAATTTGACTTTTCATCATCAAAAATGATTCAAATGGATTTTTCTCAAACATGAAAGTTGAAGATCATCATTTTCCCATTCCAAAAATTACAAGATCATCTTCATAGCATTCTTGGTTCAAAATTTATAGTCAAAGGAATTCAAGATGGTCATTAGGGTTTTACATGCATCCCACTTTTACACCTTTCGCAAAAGACACCAAAATGACTTATACTTGCTTCTAATAGTCAAAATAATTTCAAAATATTCCAATACACATCATTTGGCTCACTCGTGGCTTTTGAAATAAAGAATTTCATGCCATACTCATGACTTATTTCACAAGTTGCAAAATTGCAAAGTCAATCAAAGACACAAACCATGCATTTCCAAGACTAAAATCCAATCGCATTATGATTCGTGCATAAAATATGAATGATTCATGACCACAACACAACATATGCAGGTGCAAATCACCATGTGCATTTGAATTTGCAAAATTGCAAAATGATTCATAACTCATTAACCCTGGTTCCTCTGGGTTCTAATCCATGGCCAGGCCAAATAGCATCCATTTATAAGCCTTTAATTCACATGGTTAGGGCTGGAGTTCCCTCATTTCTCAGATTTTCAAAATTTTCTCTCAAGCTTCTCTTCTTCGAATTTCATTATCCCTAGGGTTTTATTGAGTTCTTTATGCATATTATTGATCCATAAGCTCCAAGGAACAATAATTCACCATTGATTGAAGCTTATAATGAGGTTTTCATCAAGTTCAATTTTGGAAGTTTCAAGTTCAAATCCTCATATCCAGCTTGATTCAAGGCTCTAATTGCATTTATTTTGCAATTAGAGATCACAAAGAGTAAATCTGCACCTTCCTACCGGTTTTCTAGGAGTATTTTAGCTTGCTCCAAGTTTCAGGTGAGTCCAAATTCACTCTCCTATTTCTTATTTTTAAGTTATGCATTGCGATCTCCTTGATGTGCTAAATATTCTGATCTAAATTTTATGTGATATAGACATATAACATGGATGAATTTTGGATCTGGACTTTTTTAGTTCAAACTGTTTTGCTTCGATCTGATTGATTCATGCATATTTTGATGAAATGAAGTTCATATTCATGATCAGTGATGAATTTAGAGTAGGATTGTGGTACACTTTTTTATTCCTGGAGATTTTTGTGGAAGAGACCACCAGAGAAGACGGCCAGAGCTAGAACTCCAGCGTCCGGTTTGTTTTCAGGTGAACGGAGGGTTGGAGAAAGAAGATGAAATATAGATCGTGTATTTTATGAATTTGATGGCTCATAATGTGACAACGCATTAAAATGAATGTGTGTGAGTCACGTGCTTGGTTTTATAATTTTAAATCTGATAGCGCGCATGTTTGGCTCCCTAGGATTGTTATCATTCTCAATGAATCCTGGTTGATCATCTTGTTTACTTTGCCTTTTTTTACTGGCTTGCGTGAGTAGGATTCATCCTTTGGCTTATATTAGAGTCAATCTTGTTGACTGGGAACACCATAGAACACATTGACTTGCGCTGATGGACCTAGGGCCTTGACCTGCTATCTGAACCCCCTCTTTTGGGCCCAATGCTTGTTTAAACGTGCTTATTTGCCAGTGTTGCACCTCCTTTGCTTGTTTCTTCATTTTTATTTTTATTTTTTGCATAGTTTGTCATTTTTAATTTCTAAAATTGTTTGCATGCATCCAAAAATTACCACAAAAAAATCATCAAGCATCTTTTTGCATTTAAATAATTTTTAAATAGTTTTTTTCCTCTGATTTTATTAATTTTTTCATCATATTTTTCATATTTTCTTTTAAAATTGTTTCCTTTTTTCATACCTTGACTTTGAAGAATTATTTTGCATATCTCCAAAAACCTTTTGCATTCAATCTTTTTGCATTATTTCATTAGCATATTGAAGTGTCTAAAAACATTTTTTATGCATTTTTAAAATCACTTCTCATTGCATTTTAAACTTCATATTGTGCATTGTTCCTTCTTGATTTTATGTCACTTTGAACTTTGGTTTGAGCTAGTTCCTTTTTGAAGTTTGGTGTGATCTTTTGGTAAATCATTTTCCTCATACTTAGGTCACTTGTGATGTATTTTAATAAATTTTTAATGTGGTTTGGTATTTGTTTGATAGCTTGTGTTTGAGTTCATCTTTTGTGACCCTTTTCTCTCTTCTTAATCCTAATCCATTAGGAGGCACTTGTGCCATTGTTTGAGGTTGCTTGTGTGATATTATAGGACATGTTTAGACACTAATAGGTCTTTTATTGCATATTATATGTCATTTTGACTTGTGTTTTCTTTTGGTTTGTGTTTATGCATCTTCATGTGAACTTTGACCTAACTTCTCATTTCTTCTCTTCTTATGCTTCACATGCTGCTTGTATGCATCAAGTTTGCCCATCCTTCCATCTCATGTAAATTTCATACTATGTATGCTAATGATTTCATTCTCATATGCATTATTTCTTGTATTTCATCTTGCATTTGTGACTTTAATCACAAGTATTTTCCATGCATTTCTTATGTGACATCATTTGCATACTTGTTTGAATTGTCTTGACTTATTTACCATGTGCATTTGGTAGGATCATACTTGCATTCTTATAATTTCATATTGGTCATATGCTACTAACTTGCATTAATTCATATCCATCTTTCATCTTTGACTTATAATCATAACTTGTTTGTTTCCTCTTATGTGAACATGAACTTATTTTCTTTTCTTCATCTCATCTCACCATGAACTAACTCATGCATCATTTGTATGTTCATCTTATATCATCTTATGCATATTTATGTGTTATCACATTCTTAATTTAATGATCCATACATGCTTTCATTCATGTCATATCTCATAATCATTCATACTTCTTAAGCTTTACCTTTTGTGAACTTGTTTGTTTCTTTGATTCTTCTTTAACCTGGTTGATTTTCTTTAGGTACCTTAGAATTCTTAGAGCTTTGATTTGACTAGGTTCATACTTGTACTATTCTTATACCTTAGGATACCTTTCATGTAGGTTTTTTCCTTGTTTGTTTTCTCGTTTACTTCTTATATGCAATTGTGTTTCATTGGCTAACTTTTCAGGGGCTATGGTAAGTTATAAGAGTATGGATGTGCATCCACATTCTAACTTTTCCCTCATATTTTAATCTTTCAATTTGTGTTTGTTTAAGCATTTAATATGCTTTGCTTGTATAATCTTCTCTCATCCCTCTTAGAAACAACTTAACTTCCATCTTGGAAGTAAGTTGTTTTCTTCTTTTCTTTTCTTCTTCTTTCTTTTCTTCTCTCATTCTCCTTTATTTTAGATAGAGCTCTTAAACCACACTAAACCTAGGACATCTGAGCAAGACAACTCTTAGGATTGTTATTTTCCCTTTAGACTTTTTAGGATAGAGCTCTTAAACCATACTAAACCTAGGTCACCTAATAAAGGTTGAAATAACTCTTATGCCATAGTCTTATTCCATGGGGAACTTGCATCTATCTCATCTTGAGGTAATGTGAGATTGTCTAGCATGATGCACAAGTCTTCAACATGAAGTTGTTGCACAACGAAAAATCTAAAAAATACTTCTTCACCCAAAAACAATAAAACACTTAATAAATAAAATAGGCTAGTGTGTTTGTGCCTCAATCCTTAGAACTAAGTTTGGGGGTCTTCTCCATAATTAGGTGTGCTTCTTCTTCATTCTATCTTGGAGTGATGTAAGAAGAACACACTCCATTGAATGAGACTTGAATACACTCTCCTATGCAAACTCTCAAATAAAAGCTTCTAAAAATCTTCAAACAAACAATAAGCGTCTTTCCTTCGGGAATTCTCATCTCACCTCCTTCACTCTAAACGAAAGAACTTGCTTCTACTTGTCATTTGCGAGACGGTAAACACACTCATTTCGGACAAGCCTGTAACACCTGAGCATAGGCATAAGTAGTTAAACCCTCAAAAAACACAAGTAAGTTGTGTCAGTCTTATTGAGTCAAACTACAGTGTTCTGAATTTCTCATTGCACAAAGGGAATAGGTAGGCACAAGTCACTTTCCTTATTTCGTTTCAGTCCTTTCTAGTAGCAGTTGCAATAGTAGTAGATACCATCACACTTTGAAACAGTTCTAGCAAGTTTGGAACTCGTCAGGTACGACGGACGATCTGGGGTGCTAATACCTTCCCAGTTCGCATCTGACTCACGTACCCCCTGTCTTTGGTTTGCGAGACCTCGCTTTCTCCTTATTTCGGGTTTGTGTAGCATTACTTTTCCCTCGGGATTAAAATGCTTGGCTGGCGACTCTTCCTTTTTCGTGCCACTTTCGCGTTTGTACCAGGATGGAAATCCTAGGAGCGAGCAGCTGGCGACTATACTGGGGACCCTGCGTTCTCCTATGCTAGTCAATCATAGCGCTTGTCTATTACTGTTTCTTTGAGTGTTTATCTATTTTCTACTGTGTGTTTTAGTTTTGCTTTATTTTTTATTTACAGTATTACTTTATAGCTTTATTTACTACTTTCTGCATTTAAATTTCATGTATCATTATGCTGGACTTTCTGGTTTTCTTGGTGGGATGGGAGTTACTGTGAGATGAACACAATATACAGGCTCGAGTGCACCATAGACTTTATAATGGACAGTCACTTTGCTTTCATGATATCTTGTCATGCTAGTATTCATGAGTTCCACAACTACATTAAGACCGTTTTGGAAATGTTTTGTTATAGGGGTCTTCCCTATTCCAGGATACGACCTTGATAGTTATGTGCATCTGGGGACCGATCACTAAGGACCTTAGTGGAAACAAGCCTCTCTAGTGGTGACAGTGGTAGACCACATTTGTTGGCAAACCCACTCGCACCCGAGGGCTCAATGGGAACTTACATAGGATTGCCTTGTTCTCTCGTAAGAGCTTAGTCAAAGTACTCTTTGTATGGCGATAGTATTTTACCCTTCGAAATGAATGTACTATTTCTTCTTAATCTCAATGCTTGAAGCTGAGAAATTATGGAGGATTCTTGTTTTCAGAACTATATTATCGCTTCTCGACCTGAGAGTCCGTGAAGCTAACCCTTAGCAACACCCGTGAGATGGGGGGATTGTTTACAGGTTTGCAGGAATCCTGACCTTCTACATACCCGCTTCATTTGTGTATCCTATAAATAGTGATCCGATTCTATGTGGTTCTCTACTTAGGGATTTTGTACATAGATGATACTTTTATTATGGTTCTACATTGACACTTGGCTCTTTGTTCAACTCCAGCACAGACACATATCATTGATCACATGCCTGCTGCATACATGACATCATAGCATTTCAACACACATGTTCAGTTATTTCTGAGGATCTCATATCTGAATCATGTTATTGGATTTATTCGGTATCAAAAGGTGAATCAAAGCAGATAGGTTCCTTGGAAATAACCGAACATGGCATTTACATACATCCTTGCATTCATGATAGGTGTTCTGAGACATATTCTTATCTTGACATGGCTTCCCTTCAGAATGGCCAACTTGAATCACAACTATCATGGTAAAGATTTGAAACAACTCCAAGCGGAAGTGACTGAGGTGAAGGCCCAACTGGGGCATTTCAGGGTGGACATTCAAGCGTTGTCCCAAGATCAGAAACTACTGAGAGAAGAGGTTAACAGAATAAAGACTCAGATGGGCCGGATTACAGAACTCTTGGATGCAGTACTGAGGGAGGAAAACAATCAGTTGTCTGTTTCTGCAACCGAAGTTCTGACTCCTCCCATGTCTTTGGGATCTTTGCTGGATCATGATTTTCCTTACGAATCTCCTTCATCGTCAGAGTTTTCACCTCAGCCACCACTTCTTGAGGTGTGAAAGCCAGAAAAGTCTGAGAGGATGTTTTACCCGATCCCGATGCCATATTGGCATTTGCTTCACTTATTGCTCGAATTGAAGCTAATTTAATTGATTGATGCAGGACCCCATAATACAAGATATCCTATGGGTTCTAATGTTTATGCTAGGTGTGAATTCCATTCAGGAGCACCTGGTCATAGTGTGGAAAATTGTAAGATGCTCAAGCATAAGGTCCAAGAACTCATCAATTCCTGGGCAATCAGGTTTGCACCCATCAACATGGTCAAGTGAAGTGATGTTCCTCCAACTACTGCAAACGAGATGGATATTCCTCACCTCGTTCAAGGATCTTTCTCATGTCATAAGCCTTGGTGTAACACCCTAAAATTTTCCCTCTTATTTATTGCCAACCTCAAGTGGTTTATGCTTCATCATCCTGCATATCCGTCCATATTGCATCGCATTCAAAGGAAGAATAATAAAATAAATCATCATCATCTGCATACGCATAAGGCATGTGATTGAGTGTTTCTTTCCAATCATGGAAGCTCAAAAAAAAGAAATAATACCACAAAAATAATCCAGACCATTTCCAAAATGACCTACCAAAGAAAGGAAGAATTCAAGTTTTTCTTCCATTAACCGGTTAACGGGGGCGAAGTTTGTGAAAAAATTTCAAAAAATTGGTTGGTTTTGCACACTTCCCTCCACTTTTTCCTTTTTTCTTTACACTTCATTTTCCACTCCATTTTACCTTAGATGTTCCACCACATTCTAGACTCTTCCACACTCTTCCAAGGAATATTCTAGAAAGCCTAACAACTTTAACTAACTCCAAGCCTAAACCCTAACCTCATTTTCCAAACCTAAACCCCAAGCAAGCTCCATATCCAAGCCTAACTCCAATCCTAACTTCTATATAAGTTGAATTCACTCCAAACCCAGAACTTCAACCATTTTCTCACAATTTCACTTTATCTCACTCATTTTTCTCTCAATTCTCTCAACTTTTCCTCCATTTTCAACCTTTTACCAAAGCTTCTTCACCAAAAATTCTTCAAGTTTCACATTGAAACTTGAGGGGTTTGAAGTTAAACCTCCATTCAAGCATCAATTCCATAGCGTATTGGATAAGTTGTTGTTGTTTTGGATTGATTTGAGCTTATTGGAAGTGATTTTGCAAGTGTTCATCAAGATCTTCATCAATTGCATTTATTTTTCATTTTTGTGGATCGAAGCTTGAAGTCTACGATTTTCTCTTCATTTGTGCATCGATCGACTCACAACCATCACCAAAGCAAGCCTCTGCTTTGTAGGTTGGTGAATCCGAAATCGCTTTTCGCTTTTAATTTATTCACTTCATCTCGCCGTATGGCATTCTTTGGTCGTTTTACGTTTTGCTTGCGATTTGTTCGATTTACTTGTTAGTAGCTAGAATCATAGCTAGTTCTTAGTGCTAATACGTGTTAGAGAACTAGGTTCAAATGGAATTTTCGTGCTAGAATGTTCATAGATGCATTAGGAGCTTTTAGAATTAAGTTGCTAACTAGAAAGTGTTTTTCCCAACTATTTTTCAGCATTTTATTCAGTGTTAACCGGTTAACGCCGGGGGTTAACCGGTTAACACATGTTTTTACTATTCTGATTGTTGATGTTTTATGGCTGTTAATCGGTTAACCCCTAGCGTTAATCAGTTAACGCTGGTCAGTTTTGAGAAAATTGCTTGTTTCATGGCATGTTTGTGCATCGTTCGTTCTTTAATCATCATAGCTTGATAGATCATGATTTTATATAATTTTTAGGATCACTTTAGGTGCATGATTCTGTAGTTTAGGTAGCTTTCGACACGAGTTTCATTAGTTTCCGTTTTTGTACATAAATGTTGCATAATATGTGCATAACACTTTATGACCATTGTTTGCATAATTTAGCATCCTTCATAGCATGAAAATAAATGTGTATACCTCTAATTTTTGGCATTGCATTATGACGTCATTCACATCTTGGTTCAAGGATCTTCATCATGTCATAAGCTGTGATGTAACACCCTAATAGTTTCCCTCTTATTTATTGCCAACCTCAAGTGGTTTATGCTTCGTCATCCTGCATATCCGTCCATATTGCATCGCATTCAAAGGAAGAATAATAAAATAAATCATCATTATCTGCATACGCATAAGGCATGTGATTGAGTGTTTCTTTCCAATCATGGAAGCTTAAGAAAAATAAATAATACCATAAAAATAATCCAGACCATTTCCAAAATGTCCTACCAAAGAAAGGAAGAATTCAAGTTTTTCTTCCATTAACCTATTAACGGGGGCGAAGTTTATGAAGAAATTTCAAAAAATTGGTTGGTTTTGCACACTTCCCTCCACTTTTTCCTTTTTGCTTTACACTTCGTTTTCCACTCCATTTTGCCTTAGATGTTCCACCACATTCTAGACTCTTCCACACAGGAATATTCTAGAAACCCTAACAACTTTAACTAACTCCAAGCCTAAACCCTAACCTCATTTTCCAAACCTAAACCACAAGCAAGCTCCATATCCAAGCCTAACTCATATCCTAACTTCTATATAAGTTGAATTCACTCCAAACCTCAGAACTTCAACCATTTTCTCACAATTTCACTTCATCTCACTCATTTTTCTCTCAATTCTCTCAACTTTTCCTCCATTTTCAACCTTTTACCAAAGCTTATTCACCAAAAATTCTTCAAGTTTCACATTGAAACTTGAGGGGTTTGAAGCTAAACCCCCATTCAAGCATCAATTCCTTAGCATATTGGATAAGTTGTTGTTGTTTTGGATTGATTTGAGCTTATTGGAAGTGATTTTGCAAGTATTCATCAAGATCTTCATCAATTGCATTTATTTTGCATTTTCGTGGATCGAAGCTTGACGTCTACGATTTTCTCTTCATTTGTCCATCGATCGACTCACAATCATCACCAAAGCAAGCCTCCTCTTTGTAGGTTGGTGAATCCGAAATCGCTTTTCGCTTTTAATTTATTCACTTTATCTCGCCGTATGGCATTCTTTGGTTGTTTTACGTTTTGCTTGCGATTTGTTCGATTTACTTGTTAGTATCTAGAATCATAGCTAGTTCTTGGTGCTAATAGGTGTTAGAGGACTAGGTTCAAGTGGAATTTTCGTGCTAGCATGTTCATAGATGCATTAGAAGCTTTTAGAATTAAGTTGCTAACTAGAAAGTGCTTTTCCCAACTATTTTTCAGCATTCTTTTCAGTGTTAACCGGTTAACGTCGGGAGTTAACCGGTTAACACGTGTTTTTGCTATTCTGATTGTTGATGTTTTAGGGTCGTTAACCGATTAACCCCTAGTGTTATTCGGTTAACGTTGATCAGTTTTGAGAAAATTGCTTGTTTCATGGCATGTTTGTGCATTGTTCGTTCTTTAATCATCATAGCTTGATAGATCATGATTTTAGAGAATTTTTAGGATCACTTTAGGTGCATGATTCTATAGTTTAGGTAGCTTTCGACATGCGTTTTGTTAGTTTCCGTTTTTGTACATAAATGTTGCATAATATGTGCATAACACTTTATGACCATTGTTTGCATAATTTAGCATCCTTCATAGCATGAAAATAAATGTGTATACCTCTAATTTTTGGCATTGCATTATGAAGTCATTCACATCTTGGTTTGATCATGTGCATAGATGAAAATTGCATAATATAAAAAAAATACAAATCTCATCTTAGTTTGCATCATATTTTTCATGATTGATGTTGTATTCCACTGTAAATAATCCATTGCATGTCATTGCATTATTTTGCATTACTTGATTGCATTAAAATCCATGTTTTGTGCATTTGTAAAATAATTGAAATCTGCCTTGTTTTCATATCTGCATTTTGAAGTAGGAGTTGTAAAAACACATTGTGTTCATGTTGTTTTGACTTTTTACACCTATTTTGCATGCTGTTTGTTAGCTGTAATAAGTTGTTTTCATTTTGCATTGCATTTAGTTGATGTTTGTGCCATATGAGCTGTAATAGTTGCTGGATTTTGCTTTGCATAGCTTTTAGATCCCTTAGACTTAGGATTCATTCTAGTTAGATCCTAGATGTATTAGGATTTATTTGGTACTTATTTAGCTCATTCTTTTTATCATGTTTATTATACTAACCTTTGTTTTGTAGGGAGGTGGAGGTATGTTCACACAACCTTTTCCTTTTTAAAAAAATTCTTTACGCTTTCAAAGTGTGTTTGTTTTAGAATTTTGTACTTAATTTGTATAACTTCATGCTAATCCCCTTTAGAAATGACTTAGCTTCCTTAGGAAGTAAGTTGATTTCTAGTTCCTTTTCCTTTTCCTTTTCCTCATTAGGATTAGAAAACCGCACTAAGCTAGGTTCATCCATGCATGACAACACTTAGGAATTATTAGTATCCCTTTAGACTTTTACCTTTGGTTCGCTTTACTTTCTTTATCATCTCAAAGAAAAGTAAAAAAACACCTAATAAAGGTTGATCTTATCGTATGCCATGAGACTTTGTTGTGGGTTACTTATACACGTCCCATTTCGGGGCGAGGTGTAAGGCATCTACCACGATGAACAAGTTTTAGTATGAGAATGTTTCACAAACAAAATCAAAACACTTCCCTAAAAGACAGTAAACAAACAACACTCGTCTTTTCTTGCGGAAATTATTTTCTCACCTCATTCACTTTCAACAAGAACTTGAGACAACTTGTATCATTTGCAAGACGGTTACGCACTCGTACCAGACGAGCCTACAACACCTGAGCATAGACATAAGTAGTTCAGCTCTAAGAAACACAAATAAATAGTTTCCACCTTTATTTTCCCTACATTTTTCCTTTTCTTTTCGTTCTCTTTTTCCAGTTCCCTCTCTCATTCCAGTTCTAGTTAGACGTTATGTTGTTCAATAGCATCTTATTTCTCACCCTTTGAAACAGACTAACAAGTGTGGATCCCGTCGGGTTCGGCGGACGATCTAGGGTGCTAATACCATCCCAGGTCGAAATCGACTCCCGAACCCAAATCTTTGGTTCGCAGGACCTTGTTGTCGCTCCCCCGAAAATACACCAGGTCCCACAAGGTACAGACGCGAACGGTCGGCGAAAAGAGAAAATGAAAGTGAAGATGAATAGAGTCGCTAGCTAGACATTTTTATCCCGAAGGAAAGGTAATGCTGCATAAACCTAGGAAAAGGATGGATAAGACGGTTGCGAACCAGAGAAACTGAGAAAGGGGGTTGGTTACAACCTGGGAAGGTATTAGCACCCAGAATGTCCATCGTACTCGACGGGATCCACGCTTAAAAGATTGTGTTTAAAAGGGGTAAGTGTATGTGCTATCTATGTGCAAAAGCTGAGAATGAATGTACAAGTGTTAGTGCAAAAAAGGTGAATTGCTCAGGAACTAAGGCTTAGAAAGAATGCTAAAAGAGGGAGATGACAAAGAGACTCTTTGTTCGATAACTGTTAAGTTATGCCTACGTATCCTCTCGTGCAATGAGGAAGTCAGAACACCGTAGTTCGACTCAAAAAGACTGAAAGATAAATTGACTGTGAACTGCTTACTTGCCTATGCTCAAGTGTATGACTCGTCTGGCTCGAGTGCTAATTGTCTTACATTAGACGGAAGAAGCAAGTTCTCGTTTGTGAATGAGTGTGATGAGAGAAGAATCCCGAAGGAGACAATTATTGTTTGTTTTTGTGTTTTCAGTCTTGTTATTGTTTTTGGTGTTTTGCATAAATTAATGAGCTTAAGCCTAAATCAAGGGCTTGTAAACTCATTATATCCTCCCTGATTAGGGATAATGAACCTACTTAAGTATGAGATAAGCATCTCAACTTAATTACCATGATGATGTGGGATTAAGATCATTAACCTACTTGTGATTAATTAGATGTTTTTTTTTGTTTAGTGTTAAGTAATGAGTTTAATCTCTAATCACAGATTTAATGAACTCATTACACCATCCTAATAGAAGGATAATAGATGAGAACATTTAAGCTGGAGAAGATACCTCAACTTAATCCATGGTTAGGGATTAAATTCATTATATAACAAGGCCTTTATTAAGTGGATTTTAATTAAAGGATGAGATTAAGAAATGGATTTTTATGGTTTGTAAGACAACTTTAGGGGGACTTGTCCATTAAACACTAGGGTTAGTCCTTCTTAACCATAAGGAAGAATTAGAACCCTAATGTAAGGCCCAAGTTACAAGATAAAGTCTTAGTGATTATTAATGTGTTTTGATTAAGAGGTTTAAACAAATTAAAGGTTTAACACTTAGGATTAAAGTTATACACTACATCCTAAGAGAAGGATACAGGCATAACCCTAATTCCAAAGTCCTAAAACTTTAAGAGTTTAGTCTCTGATTACTGAGATGAGAAGAGAGACTCAAGGAGACTCAAAGGTAAAAATCTAAGGGGGACTAATTACAACCCTAATCACTATCATGCTTGGATATCCTATGGTTTGTGAGGCTTGATAAATATCTTCAAGGAAGCCACCAATGGAAGAAAGCAGATGAAAGGAGGAGGAAGCAAAAGAATAAGTTACTTACTTCCTAAGAAGATAAGTAACTTAAAGGAAGAAAGTGAGAGAAATGGAACATAAGTGAATCAAATCCACTTCAAGGACAAGTTAAAATGCAAATTAAAGAGATAAGAAGATGTGAGAGGTGAAGGCAAATCCACCTCCCAAAATAACTTACCAAAAGTTCCTGAAATGGTTAGTATGAATGCATAAAGTATAAAGCATAAAGAAATGAAGTGGAATGAGATGAAAATGAGATGAAATGACCAAAGTCAGAAGTGTTTATGCAATGCAAATGTCATGTAATATGATGCAAAGTCATACAAAATGCATATGTGTGATCATACAAAGATGAGATGCAAAGGAGGCATGCTTTGAAGTTTGAAAACAAATGAAAGTTAATGAAATGAAATGAATGCTAATCATGGAAAATGAATGAAGAAATGATCAAGTAAGGTTCTAACATATCCTAAGATGTCTAATATGACATATGAATGCATGAAATGTCATGGAAAATTCATGTAATGATGTATATGCAAGGTGGATGCAAATGAACATGAGAAATTAGGGTTACATGGATATGTGAGATGCAAATGGATACAACATAAGCAAATGACATGAGAAAAAATTTCAATCAAGCTCAAAAAAACCCTAATCCCATATTAGGTCACACCCCAAAGGAGAAGGTCAGAAGCCTAACCTATCAAAAGTTATGATTTTCCTAAGTTTTCTAGGGTTTTTGGGTGGTTTAAAGGGAAAAATGCAAATCAAATTGAAAATTCAAGATAAATTCATGAGGAAAAAGACCTATAAACTACATGCAATATGTAACACAATGCAAAAAGAATCAACTTCAAACTCTTCTTTGTTAGGCAGAAATGATTTTTCAAAGTTAAGGTTTAAAAATGTGATTTTTATGACCCTAAATTCAAAGAAAATTTGCAAACTATGCTCAAACCTAAAAATAAATTGTGTGAAGAGTTTGAAAATGTTTCAAAATGTATTGAAATGGTTCATGATTTTTTTGGTGATTTTTAGAAACCTAAATGCATTTTTAATTAATTAAAATACTTTAATTAATTAAAAATAACATTTAAATATTTTAAAAATACTTTTTTAATGCAAAAAATAAAATAAAACTTATTTTTGGATGAAGAAAAATATTTAAAGTCAGAATGCAAAAGAAAATATTTTTTGAATGCTTTTGATATTTTAAATAAATTGTGCAAAAGAAATGGAAATAAATGAAATAAAAATGAAATAAATGGATGGTATGCTGATCTAAGGGCTCAGATTCAAATTTGAGGGGAAAAGTTTGACTGCGCGCGAGAATCAAAGGTCTAGATCACTCCTGACTAATTAATCCTATTTAATTTAATTAATTATATTTAGGGTTTAATGACCTAATCCTAGCCGTACACACGCTAACCCTAATCTTAATCCAAAGGCCAAGATTCAAACTGGGGATTTAAACAGGATTAGCCCTAATCACTTTCAGGTGGCCGGAGTAGACCTCCGGTCATCTTCTCCTGCGAGCACAAAACACTATCTCTCTCCCTAAGCTATGAGAACCTCCCAAACTCTCCAGAATCAACCATTAAACATCAACAAGCAAGAATCAAGCATCAAAAAGTATTTAAAACACACATACATGATGAATCGAAGCATAAATCATTTCACGAGCAAAATTTTAGAACATCATGAAATGCTTATTTCTCAACCATTTTTAATTTTAAATACATCAGGGTGATCAGTGAAGCATGAGGAATCATTTAGAAACTTAAAAAATAAGTTCTGGAAAAAATGTTCATCATGGCTACCTGAGTTGAAGCTTTGTGTTCTTGAGCTTTCTGATCCTTTCTTTGGTGCAAATCCACCCCCTTTGACCTCCTGAAGCTAATGGTAAGCTTGAATGAAGCTTAGAGTGGCTATTTTGAGTGTTTTGTTTCTGAAGTTGCAGAAATCGTATTTTTGCTTGAGGGTGTTTTAGGCTTTGGTGATGGGTGGGAAATGATCCTGAGGTGTTTTTGAGTTGATTGGTGAAGGAAGTTTGAAGTTTTAGTGGCTGAGCTATGAAATTCAAAGAAGGGAAGTTTTTGAAGGATTTTGTGAATCTGAGTGTATGAGAGCTTTCAGGCTCTTGTGTTATGTGAAATGTGATCCATGATGTTTGTTTAAGCCAATGGGATTGATCAGAAAGTTGTTGTGGCACAGGCTGATTGGTATGGTGTGTTTTCCAAAAAAGTCAACATTGTGTACTTGGAGGTATGGGCCATGGCAAGAGCTGTTCAATGGGGTGTCTGGCCTCAGCAAGATTCATGGAGAGCCATAGAATCAAGATTATGCAGCTGACACAAGTGGATGAAGCCTTTCCAAGATTCTTGCAACTTTTCCCTCTTTGGTGTTTCTTGGATCACAAGCCATGAAATGCCTCCAACCATGGGCCAATTCTGATCTTTTGAAGTTTTATAGGCATGTTATGAAGTGTTAGTGCACATTAGAGGTCCTTAGAATGCTTGGCAAGTGAAATTGCAAAATTCCCTCTTTGGCATGAACTTGAAAATTATGTGATTTTTGCCAACTTTGAAAGGCCATATCTTGAGTTCTATGATGAATCAAGACATGTTCTTGTACATTTTGAAAATGAAAAGACCTAATCTACAACTCTCATGACCAAGAATTTTTCATTTGAATCATTTTTGGTTATGAAAGAGGAGGTTGAAAAGCTTTCCCAAAATGGAAAGTTTGCATTTCAAGTCATTTCCAAAAATGGCAAGTTTTTAATTGGCTCAAAATTATTCAATCTTGTGAACTTCCAACCACTTCTAAGATCAAATAAAGATCATTGAACTTCAACTTGATGAAAATAACCCTTTGGTTTCATTGTTGGGGGCCTCAGAAGCCCTGATTTTGACTTAACTTGCTCAGGAAGTTACCCAGTAAATAGATGACTTCCACAATGAGTTTCTTCATAAAACTTGGTATACATGATCCTTATAACATATTAAGAACATTAGAAACAAAAATGACCCAAAAATTTGGAGTTAAGGCCTCTGAAACCAAAACCCTAATTTTGGTCATCTGTGTAGTGAAAACCCTAGCTCTGCTTCCATGCCTTTGCCAGTTCTTGTGATCTCTTGAATTTCATGAACTTTGAGGAGCATAATATGATGATAGAACACACATGGACCCCCTTGGAAAGCTTTAAGACCTTTGGGATGGCTCATATGGAATCTTGGATTGCTCAGATCACAAACCCTAGATGCAGATGAACTTGAATTATGCAGTGAAGCAAATATGTTAAATGAGGTGTAATGCTTATGTTAAAGCAAACATGAAAGATCACAAGTCATGGTGTGATATGAGTGAGGGAAAATTTGGGGTGCATTGTTGGTGTAAGCCCTAGAGGCCAATACTTTTTGGTACTTGTATCGGATTATTCGTTTAATAATAAAAGGCATTTTTTTATTATGTTTGTCTTTCAGAATAATAAAGTCCCTAGAATAGTTAGTCTGTTTAATGAAATGTTAAGTGTGACTTAATCATGAGATCCCATTAAACATAAAGACATTATTCTTAAAATATCTGTAGTCAAGCTTTATTGCAAAGTGGGATAACATTAAAGCATTGAGACTATTATGAAGATAGACTGATGATCACATCTCATGGATCATGGATAAAGAGTTATCAAGTCTTGACATAGGTATAAATATTAGGAGTAATATTTATACCGGATTGACCCGCTATGAGAATACTACATAGTATGTTATGCAAAGTGTCATAAGTTATTCTCATGGTGATAATGGTGTATTACCACCCTTCGACCTGAAACCACTATGGACCCTAGATGTAGAGTCAGGTGCTTTATTGCTGATCAAACATTATCCGTAACTGGATGATCATAAAGACAGTTGATGGGCACTCCACGAAGCATGCTGAGGGACATGAGTGTCCTAGATGGAATTTGCCAATCCTGCATAACAGGAGAAATGTCTAAGGGCCCAATATTGAACTGGACAAGGATGACACAGTGTATGCCTTGTGTTCAATATAGACATAGGGGCAAAAGGGTAATTGTACAAACATATATTATCACGAAAAAGGTTTTGTCAGATCACATGACATTTTCGTGACTTGGGTAGCAGTGATGTGTTGCTAGATACCGCTCACTGTTTATTATGTTAAATATATAATTTAATATAATTACCAACGTTACGAAATCCTACAGGGTCACACACATAAGGACAGTTTGATGAGAGATAGAGAAATCAAAGGAACACCGTAAGGTACGGTGCACTTAAGTGAAAATAGAAATTCGGATAATATAATAATAATTATTGTTATTTTATAATGGTTATAAAATAATAATAAAATAAATATATTTATTATAATAATAGTTATTATAATAATATATAATATTATTATGGATCATGTGAATTGGGCTTTTAGCCCGCAGCCCACAAGAGAGTCTATAAAAGGAACCCTTGTGATGAAGCTTTCACTTGATGCAATTTCGTTTTTGATTCTCACTCAAATAATTCCGTTCGTAAGCAGCTAGCACTGTGACCGGAAGCTGTTCGTGTGGACTGAGTAGAGGCGTTGCACTTCATCAACGCTTGTGATCGCTGCATCAAAGATCTGAATCGCCACAAAGAGGTAACGATTCTATCACTGACCATGCTCATTCGTAAGGATCACTAAAGGAAAATTTTTGTTTTCCGCTGCGTTTAGATCGCAATTTTCCTTCAGTGGTATCAGAGCCACTTACGAAACCATGGATCTGATAGCTGTTTAATTTCCGTCTTTTCTGTATTTGATTCGATTAAAACACAGAATGAATTTAACAATAAACGATTAATTAAATTTGGCATCTGTTGTGTACGATTTGGATGATTGATGTTGATTATGCTTCAGAAACCGACATTAGTATGGTGAAGTTGTGTGATACATTGATCATCCATAGGTTACACAATTAGATCGATCACTTTTATATAAGATATAAGAAATTCTGATGCAAAGATGGTATATGGGATATACTGTTTTGATTTCATCCATTCAATCACATAAGGATTGTAATTCTTTTGAAAGATCAACATTTTCATTCGCTTCGGAATCCGACGTTAGTATGGTGAAGCAATGACATGTTGATCTATCATATTGAGTTATCAATCGAGTTGTGTTTGACGGCATGAAATTGTTGCATTAGGATTAATGGCAGTACAAGTGTTGTATTGCCGCAGACTTTTCCGGTTGGGGTTGTAAATGCACAAAAGTTGTGCAGGAAACGACGTGAAATACAATGAAGTGTTCATAAAATTTTTCGTCGGGGCGCTGCCCCCTTGACCCCCGTCCGCTGAACGGTCAGCGGAACCACCGTCCGCTGACCGGGCAGCGGAACCCCCGGCTAAGTCTGCAAAGTGTGATCAATCAGCCGAAATTTAATTTAGTTTATTTAATTATCGGAATTTTAAACTAATAATAAAAGTGTGTTTATTATTATTTATTTGTGGTGATCAGTTATGGCCTTAGTTTATCCTTTATTATTGTTTTGGGATTTTTAAAATACGGCCTGCGAGTCGTGCCTCTCTCTCAATCTCTTTATGTAACTTCTTTTCTCATCTCACTCCCTCGTATGTAAAACGAGTTTTCTTATATGTAATGTAATATTATGTTATGAAGAAAAAGGAAGTATTCAATATTAAAGGAGGATAACCTTGGAGATCATGCTTGGAGAAGCTTAGATCGTTATTAGGTTAGCTTAGGTTCTCTCATTGGCTTGAGAGAACAATTGCGTTAGGGGCCATAATTGTATCTTTTTATATGTATGTTGATGCATGTAATTGTATGTTGATGCATGTGAGAGACGTTTTGCATGTTAAGCCGGTGAGATCAAACTAATAACAAATTCCCTCAAAATTAAATATTAAGTTTATGCTTTCCAATTTTTAGCACTCATCAAGACTAGTATCGAGCATTGTAGGTTTCGCCTACGCGAGGTGCATGTTCTATATTAGTAAGGTGTGATGGGATAATTGTAATATCCAATTGCTAAAACAATGGGTCAAACTTAACTAAACAAATTATAATAAGATTATACATGTTTAGAAGCAAGAATTGGGAATGATTCATGTGATGGATCAGAATAAGGAGTTATTCACCCAATTGAAAATATTCGAGAGTTGTATGAGATACAATTGGAAGGAGTTCCTACCTAAATAACTTAGTTTTGTGTAATCAGCCTAACGCTGACTTAAAACAAAGTGAAACATGGATCTCGACCCACTAGAAAGTCTTCCAACGGGATTTTCCGAATCAAATGATGAGGGTCATTTGTTTTGAATAAAATAGTGGGAGCATATTTGATTAAAGGCCTAATTAAATATGTTGTTTTAATGATACTTATATTTTCATATTTCTCTTGTAGATTACCATGACAACAAACACATCGAACAATATTTTGCGATCCATCCTAGATAAGGAAAAATTGTCTAGGACAAATTTCCTGGATTGGCACCGTAATCTGAGGATTGTCCTCAAGCACGATAAGAAGCTGTATGTCTTGGAGACACCAGTTCCTGAGGAGGAACCTCCTAGTTCTGCACCAAAGGCAGAAAGAGATGCTTATAAGAAGCATTTCGATGATGCCAATGAAACCGCTTGCCTCATGCTTGCTACCATGAACTCTGAGTTGCAAAAGCAACACGAGAACATGTCTGCGTTCGATATGATCGGACATCTGAAAATGCTTTATCAAGAGCAAGCAAGAAATGAGAGGTTTCAGGTTTCAAAGTCCCTTTTTAACAGCAAGTTAGCTGAGGGAGCCCCTGTAAGTCCCCATGTACTCAAGATGATTGGGTATGTGGAGAACCTTGACAGATTAGGGTTTCCCCTTGGAAAAGAACTTGCGATTGATCTGATCTTGCAATCGTTGCCAGAGAGCTTCAGTCAGTTTGTCCTGAATTTCAATATGAATGACTTGGACAAAAGTCTTCCAGAACTGCTAGGCATGTTGAGAACTGCTGAGCAGAATATGAAGACAAAAGGGAAATCCATTCTGATGGTCAGTAATGGAAAGAAACAGAACAAGAG
Organism: Lathyrus aphaca; assembly: GCA_963966055.1. Taxonomy (NCBI): domain Eukaryota; kingdom Viridiplantae; phylum Streptophyta; class Magnoliopsida; order Fabales; family Fabaceae; genus Lathyrus; species Lathyrus aphaca. Next base: position 462,583,684 of record OZ014525.1, on the reverse strand, counting down.
GCCCATCAAACAGGGTGGTAGAGGGAAAGGCAAGGAAGTTGCCAAACCCAAACCCACTCCTCCTGTTTTGAAGCCTAGTGGAGGAATAGCAAAGGAGGGCACTTGCTTCCATTGCGGTAAGACCGGACATTGGAAGAGAAATTGCCCAAAGTACCTGGAAGATAAGAAAAATGGAGTAGAGACTTCAAATTCAGGTATTTTTGTTATTGAAATTAATTTATCTACTTCTGCATCATGGGTATTAGATACTGGATGCGGTTCTCACATTTGTACTAATGTGCAGGGGCTAAAAAGGAGTAGAGATTTGGCAAAAGGTGAAGTTGACCTACGAGTTGGCAATGGAGCAAAGGTTGCTGCTTTAGCTGTAGGAACTTATGTTTTAACTTTACCTAGTGGTTTAATAATTCAGTTAGAGAACTGTTATTATGTACCTGCAATTAGCAGGAATATTATTTCCGTTTCTTGTTTGGACAAGTTTGGTTTTTCATTCATAATAAAGAACAATTGTTGCTCCATTTATTTGAATGATATATTCTATGCTACTGCAAAAATGAATAATGGACTATATGTCCTTGATCTTGAAATGCCAATTTATAACATTAATACTAAAAGGTTGAAACCTAATGAGTTGAATCCAACTTACCTTTGGCACTGTCGATTAGGCCACATAAATGAGAAACGCATTTCCAAACTCCATAAAGATGGACTCTTGGACTCTTTTGATTATGAATCATATGAGACATGCAGATCTTGTTTAATTGGAAAGATGACAAAGTCCCCATTCACAGGAAAAGGTGAAAGGGCTAATGATCTTTTGGCACTCATACATACTGATGTATGTGGACCACTGAACATACCAGCCAGAGGAGGTTTTCAGTACTTCATCACTTTCACTGATGACTTCAGTAGATACGGATATGTGTATTTAATGAAACACAAATCTGAGTCCTTTGAAAAGTTCAAGGAATTCAAGAATGAAGTACAAAACCAACTAGGGAAGAATATTAAAGTTCTTCGATCAGATCGAGGCGGTGAATATTTAAGCCTAGAATTTGATGACCATCTAAAAGAGTATGGGATTCTATCCCAACTTACTCCTCCTGGAACACTATAATGGAATGGTGTATCTGAGAGAAGAAATCGAACCTTGTTAGACATGGTCCGATCCATGATGAGTCACGCCGATCTTCCAAACTCCTTTTGGGGACATGCATTATTAACAGCAGCTTACACACTTAACCGTGTTCCATCCAAAAAGGTTGATAAGACACCATATGAGATATGGAGTGGTAAGAAACCACATATGTCTTACATGAAGATTTGGGGTTGCGAAGTTTACGTCAAACGACAAATTTCAACCAAGCTTGAGCCCAAATCTGACAAATGCTTATTTGTGGGGTATCCTAAAGAAACAAGAGGATATTACTTCTACAATCCTTCTGAGGGCAAAGTGTTTGTCGCTCGAACTGGAGTCTTTCTGGAAAGGGATTTTATTTCCAAAGGAAACAGTGGGAGGAAAATAGAGCTTGAAGAAATTCAAGAATCACAAAACATTGAAACACCTATGGAGGAACTAGAGCAGGAAACACAAGTAGTTGTGGAAGAGCAACCTGCTCAAGTAGAACAAGACCAGCGTAGGTCAAGCAGGACACGTCACCAACCTGAGAGATATGGATATCTCATAAGTGATCAGGGTGATGTATTACTCATGGATCAAGATGAGCCTGTGACCTACAAAGAGGCCATAACTGGTCCTGAGTCTGAGAAGTGGCTAGAAGCCATGAAATCTGAAATGGATTCCATGTACACAAACCAGGTTTTGACCTTGGTAGAACCTCCTATAGGAGTTAACCCTATAGGATGCAAGTGGGTCTTCAAGAAGAAGACTGACATGGATGGTAAGGTACATACCTATAAAGCAAGACTGGTTGCAAAAGGCTATAAACAAATTCATGGGGTTGACTATGATGAAACCTTTTCACCAGTTGCAATGCTTAAATCTGTTCGGATTTTACTTGCCATCGCTGCATATCATGATTATGAAATATGGCAGATGGATGTCAAAACTGCTTTCCTTAATGGGAATCTTCTTGAGGATGTGTACATGACACAACCTGAAGGATTTGACATACCACAAGATGCCCAAAAGATATGCAAGTTACAGCGATCAATCTATGGATTGAAGCAAGCTTCCAGAAGCTGGAATCTTCGTTTTGATGAAACCGTAAAACAATATGGATTCATCAAAAATGAAGATGAACCTTGTGTCTACAAGAAGGTTAGTGGGAGCATGATCGTGTTTCTGGTATTATATGTAGATGACATATTACTCATTGGAAACGATGTCCCTACCTTGCAACAAGTGAAGACTTGGTTAGGGAATTGTTTTTCTATGAAAGACCTAGGTGAAGCAGCCTATATATTAGGAATTAGGATCTATAGAGATAGATCACAAAAACTGCTTGGCCTAAGTCATAGTACATACATAGATAAAGTGTTGAGACGCTTTAATATGCATGATTCCAAGAAAGGATTCATACCTATGCAACATGGTTTGTGTTTATCAAAAACACAATCCCCTTCAACTAAGGAAGAAAGGGATCGCATGAATAAGATTCCATATGCATCTGCAATAGGATCTATCATGTATGCCATGTTATGTACTCGACCAGATGGCTCGTATGCATTAAGTGCAACGAGTAGGTACCAATCTGATCCCGGTGATGCTCACTGGGTAGCTGTCAAGAATATCCTTAAGTACTTGAGAAGGACTAAGGATTCATTCTTGATATATGGAGGTCAGGAAGAGCTTGATGTAATTGGTTACACTGATGCTAGCTTCCAGACAGATAAGGATGATTTTAGATCACAATCTGGTTATGTGTTCTGTCTCAATGGTGGCGCTGTGAGCTGGAAAAGTTCAAAGCAAGAAACAGTTGCTGATTCTACAACTGAGGCCGAGTATATTGCTACCTCAAATGCAGCAAAGGAAGCTGTTTGGATCAAGAAGTTCATTAGTGAACTTGGCATAGTCCCTAGCATTGTGGATCCCATTGGTTTATATTGTGATAACAATGGTGCTATCGCACAAGCTAAGGAGCCTAGATCTCACCAACGATCCAAACACATACTTAGGCGTTATCACCTCATTCGAGAGATAATCGATCAGGGAGATGTGAAGATATGCAGAGTACCTACACTTGACAATATCGCTGACCCATTAACAAAGCCTCTTGCGCAACAGAAGCATGATGGTCATACTAGATCTATGGGTATTAAGGGTATGCCTAATTGGCTCTAGTGCTAGTGGGAGATTGTTGGTGTAAGCCCTAGAGGCCAATACTTTTTGGTACTTGTATCGGATTATTCGTTTAATAATAAAAGGCATTTTTTTATTATGTTTGTCTTTCAGAATAATAAAGTCCCTAGAATAGTTAGTCTGTTTAATGAAATGTTAAGTGTGACTTAATCATGAGATCCCATTAAACATAAAGACATTATTCTTAAAATATCCGTAGTCAAGCTTTATTGCAAAGTGGGATAACATTAAAGCATTGAGACTATTATGAAGATAGACTGATGATCACATCTCATGGATCATGGATAAAGAGTTATCAAGTCTTGACATAGGTATAAATATTAGGAGTAATATTTATACCGGATTGACCCGCTATGAGAATACTACATAGTATGTTATGCAAAGTGTCATAAGTTATTCTCATGGTGATAATGGTGTATTACCACCCTTCGACCTGAAACCACTATGGACCCTAGATGTAGAGTCAGGTGCTTTATTGCTGATCAAACATTATCCGTAACTGGATGATCATAAAGACAGTTGATGGGCACTCCACGAAGCATGCTGAGGGACATGAGTGTCCTAGATGGAATTTGCCAATCCTGCATAACAGGAGAAATGTCTAAGGGCCCAATATTGAACTGGACAAGGATGACACAGTGTATGCCTTGTGTTCAATATAGACATAGGGGCAAAAGGGTAATTGTACAAACATATATTATCACGAAAAAGGTTTTGTCAGATCACATGACATTTTCGTGACTTGGGTAGCAGTGATGTGTTGCTAGATACCGCTCACTGTTTATTATGTTAAATATATAATTTAATATAATTACCAACGTTACGAAATCCTACAGGGTCACACACATAAGGACAGTTTGATGAGAGATAGAGAAATCAAAGGAACACCGTAAGGTACGGTGCACTTAAGTGAAAATAGAAATTCGGATAATATAATAATAATTATTGTTATTTTATAATGGTTATAAAATAATAATAAAATAAATATATTTATTATAATAATAGTTATTATAATAATATATAATATTATTATGGATCATGTGAATTGGGCTTTTAGCCCGCAGCCCACAAGAGAGTCTATAAAAGGAACCCTTGTGATGAAGCTTTCACTTGATGCAATTTCGTTTTTGATTCTCACTCAAATAATTCCGTTCGTAAGCAGCTAGCACTGTGACCGGAAGCTGTTCGTGTGGACTGAGTAGAGGCGTTGCACTTCATCAACGCTTGTGATCGCTGCATCAAAGATCTGAATCGCCACAAAGAGGTAACGATTCTATCACTGACCATGCTCATTCGTAAGGATCACTAAAGGAAAATTTTTGTTTTCCGCTGCGTTTAGATCGCAATTTTCCTTCAGCTTACACTTGTCATTTCCTTTTATCCTTGGTTTGTACAGCATTACCTTTCCCATTCATTCGGGATAAAAATGCCTAGTTGGCGACTCTACCTTTTCCGCGCCACTTTCGCGTTTGTACTAGGATGAAAATCCCGGGAGCGACAGCTGGTGACTCTACTGGGGACCGAACCCAGAATCTATGGTTTCCCTTGAGAGTCAATCCTAGCGCTTGTATGTTTTTGTTTCTTCGGGTGGTTATTTGTTTCCTGTTGTATGCTTTAGTTTAGCTTTACTGTTTTCATTTACAATTTTACTTTACAACTTTACTTTACAACATTTATTTACCGCTTTCAGTATTTATTTTCCATGCATCATATAGACTGGACTATGTTGGTTTTCATTTTTTCTGTGGGTGGGAGTTACTGTGAGATAAGCCAACTACCCGTCATGTGTGCACCATAGGATTAGCATGGACAGACATTGTACTCGCATGGTTACATGATGAGTGGCGATGTGTTCCATACCTAGATTGCAACCGTCTCGAAACTATTCTATGTGGGAGTTTTCCCCGCTTCAGGGTACGACCTTGATAGTTATGTGCATCTGGTGACCGATCTTCGAGGACCTCGGTGGAAACACTCCTCTCTAGTGATGATAGTGGCACACCACATTTGTTGTCAAACCCACTCGCATCCGAGGTCCCACTGTGAACTTGCATAGGATGGCCTGGTTCTCTCGTAGGAATCCAGTTAAAGCAAATTGTTCGTATGAAGGTAGTATTGTACCCTTCAGGACGAATGTACTATTGTTTCTCGATTCAGTGCTTGAAGTTGGGGACTTATGAGGGATGCTTGTTTTCGTGGACTCATCTGAGACCTCCCTGAGTAGTACATAATGCCAAACTGATTCCCTGATTTGGTCATGAGCCATTTCTCGAAAATGGTGAACGTATTATTGCTATTCGGCTTTGAGATTCTGTGATGTTGATCCGAGTAGCACACCCATGAGATGGGAGGGGTTTACAGGTTTGCAGCAATCCTAAAACTTCCAACATACCCACTTTGCTAATATTGTTCAGTATTGTGATCTGGTTCTTCGGTTCCTTGGTTCTGAGATCCGGATTTTCCGTTCAGAGAATTGATGTTGTGATTGTGACCTTGCACAGACACTGGGTTATTTTGATCTGCACATCACAGACACGTCAATGGTCACATGCCTTTACTTGCATAAGCATCATGACATCATTAATCATTGTGTTCTTTTTCATTCTCAGGGTTCATACTATTCCCAGTTCCCGATCAAACTCCTGCTTTAGAAATGGAAGACGTCCGAAAGAAGAATGTGATCTACAAGTTTTTTGATACCAAAGTGGATCGGATCAACCAGATGGTGTCTCTTATTACCCCGAGTCATTTGGGATACTTCAAATAGAAGTGTGGTGATTTTTTGGATCTGGTGGTTGATCTGGATAGTTCTCAGAAGAGTGTCATTCATAGCCTGTTGCACAACTATGATCCGCAGCTTAGATGTTTCACTTTTCATGACTTCCAGCTAGGCCCACTGCCTGAAGAGTATTCTGAGATTTTAGGGATGCCACTCAAAGATCAGATTCCCTTCAACTCAGAGATGACCAGACCAATTCATCTTAACATTGCCAAAGCTCTTTATTTGAGCTCTTTAGAGGTATCTAATAATTTGATCGCTACTAAAGTTGGGGTACTTGGCTTTTCTCTAGAGTTCCTGGTTAGAAGTGCTGGAGAACTTATTGCGGCGAAACAATTGGATTCAGTTTATCTTGTCTTAGCATTATCCATATATGGGATCGTCTTGTTCTCTGACATGGATAAATTTGTAGACATGAAGGCTATCCATTTTTTTGTGTTGAAGAATCTCGTACCCATTCTCCTGGATGATCTATATTATTCAGTGCATTAGAAGAACAAGAAGAAGCGGGGTGGTTTGGTTAGGTGTTTTGCTCCTCTATTCTACATATGGTTTATGAGACACCTACCTACCACTGAGGTTTTCACTGATCCTAATACAGCTTGGGCACATAAATTGAGTATAATGTCTGCCAAAGACATTAGATGGTTTACTTCAAGGCTGAATGGGAAGAACTTCATCGCTAGTTGCGGAAACTATCTCAACATGCCTTTATTAGGAGTAACAGGGGGAGTCAATCACAACCACATTCTCTTAAGAAAACAGTTGGGATTTGTGTCGCTCCCCAGATTTCCATCCTGGTACAAACGCGAAAGTGGCGCGGAAAGAGGTTAGAGTCGCCAGTCAGGCATTTTTATCCCGAAGGAACGGGAATGGTAATGCTGCACAAACCAGAAGAAAAGAAAAGGAAGGACACGGGTCCTACGAACTAAAGAAACTGAGTTCGGGAGTCGGTTACGACCTGGAAAGGTGTTAGCACCCCAGATCGTCCGCTGTACCCGACGGGATCCACGCTTGCAAAGAAATCTGTTTCAAAGGGTGAGGGGATGAAAGCTGCTACGAAACTGAAACTGAACTGGATAAAAAGAAAATAAAAGGGGACTGAAAAAGAAATGAAAAGGAAAAATATAGGGAAAATAAAGATTGTGCTCGAACGGGCCCTACCCCGCTGCCTACGTACCTCATCTGGACATGAGGATCAGAGACGCCGTAGTTCCCCTAACTAGGGGTGGAAAAGATTGCTTGGTGTCTTAAGGCTTGAACTGCCTATGTCAATGCTCAGGTGTTGCAGGCTCGAACGACGAGTGCGTAACCATCTTGCATAATGACAAGAAGAAGCAAGTTCGCGGACGGAGCGAAGGTGATGAGAAAATAATTCCCGAAGGAAAGACGATTATTGTTTGTTTGTGTTTTTTAGAGATTTTTATTTGTGTGGCACAAGAGAATGAACTCAAGCTCTCTTCCATGGAATGTGTACTTGCTACTACATTCCAAGATGGAATAATAGAACAAGCACACCAAGCAAGGAGAACTTATCCAAGACTTGTTTCCAAGGGCAAGGTCCCAAATTCATTTACTTGTTGAATTTATTAGGTGTTTTAGTGATTAAAAAAATGAAGAAGTATTTTTTAGGGTTTTTCTTGATGAAGATGACTTCATGATCCGACTTGTGCATCATGATAGACAAATGCATTATTCCAAGATGGAATGAATACATATGCCCCATGGAATAAGGCTATTACACAAGAAGTCACTTCTTTCTTTATTAATATTTTTTGGGTTTTGTTTTGAGATGAGAAGAGAAAGAACCAAAGGAGCAAGAAAGGCAAAAGTCTAAAATGGGGAAAGACTAAACCTAAAGTTAGCATGCAAAAACTGGTCCTAAGGTTAGTGAGGTTTCAACTATCCTAAGAAGAAAAAAGATGAACCAAAGAGGAGCAAGAAGAAGAGGAAGCAAGGGCTCGCAAGCAACTTACTCCTCTAAAGGAGATAAGTTGCTCCTAAAGGGGAAGAAAAGAGTTGAATTACATGATGGCATAAGGCACATCAAAACACAGAGAAAGAAACTTAAAAGAAAAAGGATGAAGAGTTGAAATGTGGATGAACATCCACACTTCACTTACCATAAGCCCCTGCAAGTATTAGCAAAATCCAGCACATCTTCATCATCAAAACTCATGGAATTTGCATGCTCAAAGTTCATACCAACCAAGATCAAACAATCATGCCAAACATAGCTCACAAAAGCATTTACGTGACGAGAACATGGAAGCATGCATCAATTAGCAAGAAAATCACCCAAACAATCATATTCAAGGATCATACAATGATCCATGGTATTTAAAATAAGTAAGGGGATCAATCATGCTAAAAATAGCCCAAAAATGGCTCACTGCATCAGTGTTAACCGGTTAACCAAAGCGTTAACCGGTTAACCAGTTAAAACCTGCAGAAAAAAACAGCACAGAACAGGTGCGTTAACCGGTTAACCAATCCATTAACCGGTTAACACTGTTAAGACAGCACCAAATCCTGCAGAAAATCAGCTTACAAAAAGCTCTTCCAAACAATCTTACACCAGACAAGCAAGCATTTGAGCATGAAAATAATGTATCAATTCACATTAAATGGCATCATCAAGCTCATGAACATTAATACATAGATTCGGTCATCAATCAATCAATCAATTCAAGCAACACAAGCAAATACGCAAGCACGTGGCGGATCTAAAACGCCAGCATGCAAATAAGCTAAAACAGAGCTAGATCTAAAATTAACCAACCTACAAAGCTGAGGTATGCTTTGGTAGTTGTTGATTGAGCTAGAAATGAGAGATCTCACGATGAACTTTGAAGATCTGGTGCTAAGCTTCACACTCCGTGCAAAATAAATGCAAGAACAAGATCTTGATGCAGAATTTTGGATCCAAAAGCACTTCTAGATCCCAAACCAGATCTGAATCACCAATTAAACCAGCAAAATAGTGCAAGGAAGCTATGGATAGAGGTCTAATTCCAAGATCTACACACCTCAAGGCAAGGTTATGTGATCTTCAAAGAGGAACTTTGAGTGATTTGGAAAATTGGGAGAGAAAAGTGAGAGAATTGTGAGTGAGAGGAGTGAAAATTCAAAATGAGAATGAAAATTGTGAGAGAGTCTTTTTGTGGTTTGGAGAGAAATGGATTAAATATGGTTTAGATTTGGGGCCCAGAAATTAGGCTTGGGATCCAAAATTATGGTTTGGCAAAGAGATTAGGATTTAGCAATGGGATTAGGCTTGGATAAGTGCTCTAGATCCTTCCTTTTAATTTCCAATTAATTCAAAATGAATAAAAATCAGAAAATGGAAATTGGAACCAAATCACACATGCTGAATTTGCTGCTGGAAATTCAAAATTTGTGGCTGTTAACCGGTTAACCAATCCGTTAACCGGTTAACGCCAGTGAATTTTGAATTTTCCCTCCTTTTGGTGGGAAACCTCAGGAATCACCCGGCGCCAACCATTTTGATATGATTTTGATCCTTAATCCTTTCTTTAGGATTTGACCTTGATGTCAACCTTGTAACCTGCCTTGTGAGCTTTGAATTTCCCTAATAATTGATCGTATGCCTTATGCTGGAACATGCAAGTGCTATGCTTCATTTTTCTATGCAATATGCTAAGGATATGACATGCTGGTGATGATTATGATATGATGATGATGCTAAATAGGAGAGGGAAAATTTGGGGTATTACAATATGCACTAAAAGAGGTTCCCAAAGAATCAGAGTTATTCCAAACTTTCTACTTCCCGGTGAAGTATAATCTTCTGTTGGTTAGGAAAGTTGTAAGCTCCTGGAAATTGATTAGAAGGAAGGGGATAACTTGCTTGGGAAAGAGCAACAATCAAATTTTCCCCGAATTCGAAGCCTGGATAAGGGAGAAAGGTCAAGTAATCCTAATCCATTTCTCTGCACTAGCTCGTTCACCTGCAACGGTGCCACTAGAGGATTATCAAAAGTTGGAGGCTTTGGTCCAACAGCTTAGAAAAGAAAATAAAGAAGCCAACAACTCCTGCCAGAAGCTGATGATTCAGAACCAGAAACTAGAGGATAAAGCTCATCATGTTGAAGAGATAGTCAGGCTCAAGCAGCAGGACTTCGAAGAACGAGATATCTACTTCAAGAAGAGAATGTTGGCTGAGACCCACAAGGCGAGTCAGCGTCGGATGGATAAGAAAGCTCTGGACGAAGCCACCGAAGCTGTGACCCTCTAGAAAGAGAAGTGAGAGGACCATCTGAGAAAGCGGAAGGAGGTAGAGATCGAGTACATGCTAAAGATCAAAGGCCTTCAAGAGACTCTGGCTGAGCAGGGAGAGCTTCTCCAAAAATCCCACGAGCAACGAAGAGACTACCTTCAGAGGATGGCAACGAGTCAACAAGCAGCTGGAGACATCCAGAAGGAGGTAGAAGAGCTGAAGCTTTGGGATGATATCAAGAAAGTCAAGACTGAGTCGAACCCTAGCAAAGAAAGGGAAGAGGTGTTCCTACAACAAATCAACGAACTGCATGCTTCCTTTAATCTAAGGGATCTTCTTATTCAGAAGCTCATTCAGGAGCCAAATCATCCAAACATATCCCAGTTGTTCCAGGACGTCAAGCGTCTCAGTTGGAGGCTGCGAGACATGGAGCTTCCTAGGGTTTAGTCTCATACTCTTGCACCTGGATTATCCATAGGCTTGTTGTGGGATTCCTCTTTACTTTACTTTGATATTCTCTTGATGTATGAATTATCACCCTTCGGAGATGTTGTTATATTCAGATATGTTTGACCTGGTTGTTATCTCTTGCATTGAAACGGGGTAATAAGCACCAATTCTCCACAATCATCATCATATCTGAACGTCATGCGGGGTCTTCTTCCCTAAAATTTGAAAGAGCTATTTGAATTCCTAAATACCGGAACGGGAATGTAAAAAACTAGATCCCGTCGGGTACGACAGACGATCTGGGGTACTAATACCTTCCCATTTCGTAACTGACTCCCTTACCCTTTCTCTTTGGTTCGCAAGACCCCGATTTCTCCTTCTTTTCGGGTTTGTGCAACATTACCCTTCATTCGGTATAAAAATACCTGGCTGGCAACTCTTACTTTTCCGCGCCACTTTCGCATCTGTACCAGGATGGAAATCCCGGGAGCGAAACTCAACATGAGAAATCTGTGGGAGCCGTAGAAGATGGTGACTGACTGAACTTAGTATGTGATATCAACTCCGTGAAAACCCAATTGTTAGCAGTGAAGAGTTTCTTAGAAAAGAATGGTCTTTTCCTGAGTTTCGGGGAGGTTTGTCAAGATTGTGGAGGTTCTACTAACGGATGTGATAGATTGAAGACATGTATTTAGAAACTGATTGACAATGGAGGTATTCAGTTTGATCAAATTGCTAATAAAGAGGACGAGATCTCTACAGTAACTATATACTTCACCCCTATTGAAATTCCAGTGCTGGCAATAGCAGCATCTATAAGTTTACTACTCTAGGGCCTCTGTCGTACCAAAGTGAGAGAGTTGTCCCATGACATTACAGGGCAGAAGTCTATTGTAACGGTCAAAGGAAAGATATAGGTAATTCAGGGACGATGAAACATCAAGTTGAGAACGTATGGGTTAAAGGATTTACTCGAAGCGGAAGGTTGTTTGCACCATAAACACTGAGGAGTGGTGGGGCACCACCAAATGACAATGCAGAATCCCAGGCTAAGGCTAAGGGTAAACAGGTTTAGTCCAATGACGTTCCTACTCCTGACCCAGACATCACTTTTAATTAGGTTTAAATGCCAGTTTGAATGTAGGTCGTAGGATGAGTGTTTCCCGCGTGTGTTGGAGGGTCCAGATTAGCCCATTAGCCCTAATTATAATTAATTAGTTTAATTAATTCAGATTAGCCCAGATTAGATCCAGGCCATCCAAACACGCGCCAGTCAACATATCTCTCCCCAGTTCAAATCTGAGCCTTTGGATCCTCTGACTTTTTATTTTATTCATTTTAATTCATTTTCTTTGTATTTATTTTGATCATTTTATTAAAAAATAGTAAAAATCATCAAAAATTTCTCAAACTTTGAATTTCTGATTCAAATATTTTTCTTAACCTAAAGATATTTTTATTTTATTTTTTTCATTAAAAAAGTATTTTAAAATATTTAAATGTTATTTTTAATTAATTAATGGATTTTAATTAATTAAAAATGCATTTAGGTTTCTAAAAATCACCAAAAAAATCATGAACCATTCCAATACATTTAGAAACATTTTCAAACTCATCATACAAATTTATTTTTATGTTTGATCATAATTTCACAATTTTCTTTGAATTAGGGTTCTTAAAAATCACATTTTTTAACCCTAACTTGAAAAATTCATTTCTGCCTAACCATGATGACTTTGAACTTGTTTATTTTTGCATTGTTTCACATATTGCATATAGTTTCTAGGTTATTTTTCTCATGATTTTATCTTGCATTTTCAATTTGATTTGCATTTTCCCTTTAGAAGCACCCAAAAACCCTAGCAAACTTAGAAATTTCATAACTTCCACTAGATTAAGCTTCTGACTTCCTCCTTTGGGGTGTGATCTTATATGGGATTAGGGTTTGTTTGTGCTTGATTTCAATTTTTTATCATGTTGAATGCTTCTGTTTTGGTCATATGCATCTCATGTTGTCTTAAAACCCTAATCTTGCATCTTCATTTGCATTCATCTTTGCATATCATCATCATATGAACTTTCCATGACATTTCAAGAATTTGTATGAGATCTTAGACATATTAAGACATGCTTGAACATTGCTTGATCATTTCTTCATTCATTTGCCATGTTTTGCAATCATTACATTTCATGAACATCCATGTGTTTTCAAGCTTCTAAACATGCTTCCATTGCATCTCATCTTTGTATGATCATTCATATGCATCTTGTATGACTTTGCATCATCTCATATGCCATTTACATTGCATTTTCATTTCTGAATTTTTATTTGTATATCATTTCATCGTATTTCCTTTTGCCTCATGTCTTATGCATTCATACTAACATTTCAGGAGCTTTTGGTAAGTTATCTGGGAGGTGGATTTGCCTTCACCTCCCACCTATTCTTTACTTTTCATTTGCATCCTTTACTTGTCATTGAAGTGAACTTGCTTCACTTATGATCCCTCCTTCTCACTTTCTTTCTTTTAAGTTACTTATCTTCTTCAGGAAGTAAGTAACTTATTCTTCTTCCTCCTTCTCTTTTCATCTGCTTCTTCCATTGGTGGCCTTGAAGATCCTTTCTCTTAAGCCTCACAAACCATAGGATGTCCAAGCATGATAACTTTTAGGGTTGTGTATATCCCCCCTAGCTTTTTACCTTTGAGTCTCCTTGAGTCTCTCTTCTCATCTCTTAATCAGAGACTAAACTCTTAAAGCTTTAGGACTTTGGAATTAGGGATATATGTCTGCATCCTTATCTTAGGATAGAGTGTATAACTTTAATCCTTAGTGTTAAACCTTTGATTTGTTTACACCTCTTAATCAAAAAACATTAATAATCACTAAGACTTTATCTTGTAACTTGGGCCTTACATTAGGGTTTTATCTCTTCCTTATGGTTAAGAGGGACTAACCCTAGTGTTTAATGGACAAGTCCCCTTCAAGTTGTCTTACAAACTTAAAATTCACTTCTTAATCTCATCCCTTAATTAAAATCCACTTAATAAAGGCTTGTTATATAATGAATTTAATCCCTAACCATGGATTAAGTTGAGGTATCTTCCTCAGCTTAAGTGTTCTCATCTATTATCCTTCTATTAGGATGGTGTAATAAGTTCACTAGTCTGTGATTAGAGATTAAACTCATTACTTAACACTAAACAAAAACCCAAAAACATCTAAATAATCACAAGTAGGTTAATGATCTTAATCCTACATCATCATGGTAATTAAGTTGAGATGCTTATCTCATACTTAAGTATACTCATTATCCATAATCAGGGGTGATATAATGAGTTTACTAACCTTTGATTTAGGCTTAAACTCATTAACCTATGAAAAATAACAAAAACAATAAAAAACTGAAAACACAAAAACAAACAATAATCGTCTCCTTTGGGATTCTTTTCTCATCACACTCATTCACAAACGAGAACTTGTTTCTTCCATCTAATGCAAGACAGTTAGCACTCGAGCCAGACGAGTCATACACTTGAGCATAGGCAAGTAAGCAGTTCACAGTCAATTCATTTTCCAGTCTCTTTGATTCGAACTACGGTGTTTTGACTTCCTCATTGCACGAGAGGATACGTAGGCATAACTTAACAGTTATCGAACAAAAGTCTATGTGTCTTCCCCCTCTTTCAGCATTCATTTCTAAGCCTCAGTTCCTGAGCACCCACCTTTTGCACTGACACCTGTACTTTCTTTCCTTAGCTTTTTGCACACAGATAACACATACACCTACCCCTTTTAAACACAATCTTGTAAGCATGGATCTCGTTGAGTACGACGGACGATATGGGTGCTAATACCTTCCCAGGTCGTAACCAACCCCCTTTCTCAGTTTCTCTGGTTCACAACCGTCTCATCCATCTCTTCCCAGGTTTATGCAGCATTACCTTTCCTTCGGGATAAAAATGCCTAGCTGGCGACTCTATTCAATTCAACCCTCTTTCTCTTTCGCCGACAGTTCGCGTTTGCACCAGGATGAAAATCCGGGGAGCGACACATGGCAATCGCTTTTGCGTGAGTGATTGATCCCGACCGCCCACTCCACGGTATATGTCTTGCCTCGACATGTTAGTTGTGCCCGACTTTATTTCTCTTAACTCATCACTCCAGCTTGGAGACTCGACTTGGGGGTTCCTGTTCTGGACTGGGCCTCAAGGACACTGTTGGGTCATGGCCCAACATGTCGGGCAGAGACCCACCCAGTCGGGCAAGCCTTCTGCATCGTCGATTAGACTTCCAACTGCCCGAGCAGGTGCTTGGCGTGTCGGGAAAACACCCTATCCATTGGACTGATGATGGGGAGACCGCGTCTCCCCATCACCTACCACATCACAAAATTGTCCACCATTATCTCCTGGAAGATAGGGGCAGTTGGATCAAGGGCAAGACCACGTGTTAGGCCTTACACGCTCTTACGCGTACCTTGGCAGTTCTTCTTTGGCCTAGCTAATCTAGCCCAATGGAGAATCTTGGCTCAGCGCTGGGGACTCACTATAAATACCATTTTTCATTAAAGGGTTGGGTATTCAAAAACTCTCTCTCTCTCTTACCACTGTTGTATCATATACTCACTTTAGCATCGGAGTGTCTTGCAGGTACACTCCCCCTCCTCGCTTTGTCAACCATCACCTTGTTCGTGCTCGACCTCTAAAGGCCCCTTCTGATCAGGTAAGATCAATATTTAATATTTATTTAATAGTTTAACTTTTGTATGTTTCCAATACAATGTAGTATAATTTACTCTATGGGTAACTCTACCCAACTTTTTGAGATAGGTAGATAAGAATTCACCTTCTTTGAAACATAAAAGTTACCGCATATTGAAATCATACTTAACGCATATTGAAATCATACTTTTATTCTCATGTTCTACACTCCACCAGATACCAGTCATAGAACAATTAAAAAATGTTACTTTTCCCTTATACAAAGATTGATCATCATTTCATGAATTTAATATTCTCTTATTTCTCGTGGTTACACATCACTGAAACACAAAACAATAACGAAATGAGAGACCAATATATGAAAAAATAGAGGTTATAGAATCTATTAAAATAACAAAACACTAATTTTGATATGGGATGACAAATAGAAAAATCTCAATTATCAAATGTTGATACTAAAATAAGGAAAAATATCAATGAAAGTTCATGTCCCTTGAATTCTTTATGAAAGTGGTTTTCATAATAAAATTCAAAAAGAAAAATTTGTGTTTTCATAATAAAATTCAAATAATTTTTTAAAAAAAAATATAAAATAAAAAAATAAAATTCAAAGGAAACCAAAACCAATTTTATTGTTAGTGTGCAAATTAAAAATGAAATTGAAGGAAACTGAAACCAATGTTTTACCATCATAAATTCTTTAAAGAATCTAAGAGTTGTTTTAAAAGATGAAAGAAGGATCAAGTTAAAAAATAAACCAACATTCATTAAACAAAATTTTAATAAAATATTTTATATTTGTTAAATCATAAATTTTAATTATAAAATAGCGATATTATTTAGATCGAGTTGGATCTCAATTTTCATGGATATTGTTACTGGTGGCAAGATCACCATGAAACTCTATGTGGAGGAACTTAGAGAAAGCAACAAGAAAACTATAATAGAAAACAGCTATGGAAAATCTAACTTCTTCCTTGATTAGATTAGGATTTACACGTGTGTATATATAATAGCTATAGAATCTAATCTAAAATATCTACAAGCTACTAGCTAATGTGGCAAGAATACATAAGTTGTATAAATACATCATGTATAATACAAAAAGAAGTATAGAGATACTTATATATACTAACAGGCCCCCTCAAGTTGGATTGTGGATTGAACAAAGTCCCAACTTGACCAATGTCTTCTTGAGAGCAGGAGAATGTAATGGTTTTGTTAACATATCATCCAACTGGTTGTGAGTAGAGATAGGAAGCAAATGTATTAACTTGGATTGGAGTCTTTCTCTAACCACATGAGAATCCAATTCAATGTGTTTGCTCCTTTCATGAAATGTGGTATTATGAGCCAAGAATATTGATGACTTGCTATCACAAAACACTGGGGCTGGTTGAGGAAAATCAATAAGGAGATCATGAAACAAATACTGTAACCACTGTATCTCACATGTAATAGAGGCCAATGCCATATATTCAGCTTCAGTGGAAGATCTGGAAGTAGTATGTTGTTTCTTGGATTTCCAACATAATAAGGAAGAACCTAACATGACATAATATCTAGTAATTTATTTCCTAGTATCAGGGCACCTTGCCCAATATGAGTCAGCAAAACCTAGTAATTTCAAATCACTAGAAGCAGAAAATAGTATACCAGTGACTGGAACAGATTTTAAGTATCTTAAAACCCTAATTGCAGCTTGAAAATGGGGAACTCTAGGATGTGAAATGAACTGGCTCAAATGTTGAACATAATATGAAATGTCAGGTCTTGAATTTGTGAGATAGATGAGTCTGCCAATTAACCTTCTATAGATTGAAGGGTCTTCCAGTGTATCACCTTCATTTGCAGACAATTTGACATTAGGGTCAAAAGAAATAGAAGAAGGTTTGGCTACAAGAACTCCAACATCTTGTAACAACTCAAGAGTATACTTCCTCTGATTCAATAGAATGCCTATTGTTGACCTGGAAATTTCAAAGCCTAAGATATATCTTAGTTGACCAAGATCTTTAATTCTGAATTTTTGATGCAGTAAACTCTTAACATGTTTAATCTCCTATAAAGAGTTTCCTGCCTAAACAACATCGTCAACATATACCATTAGAGCAGTAAAATGAGGTGAATTATCTTTAACATATAGGTAGTAGTCAACCTGTGACTGATGATATCCAAGAGAGATGAGAAAATCAGATAATTTGGAATACCATTGTCTATTGGCTTGTTTTAAGCCATACAAAGATTTTTGCAGTTTGCAAACTTTGGATGAATCATAATCAGATAAGCCAGAAGGTAAAACCATGTATACTTCTTCATGCAAGTCTCCATGTAGAAAGCCATTGTTGACATCTAGTTGTTTTAGAAACCATCCTTTAATACCTGCAATTGAAAGGAGGAATCTAACAGTAGTAAGCTTGGCAATAGGGGAGAATGTATCAAAAGAGGCAATACCTTCCATTAGAGTGTAGCCTTTTGCTACTAATCTAGCTTTGTAGCGTTCAGTGGATCCATCGACTTTATGTTTGATCTTATAGACCCAACGACAGCCAATAGGAACCTTACCAGAAGGAAGATCCACCACAATCCATGTATGGTTCTCTACAAGAGCTTTAAGCTCCACATCCATGGAATTAACCCAACAATCATGTTTAATGGCTTGTTTATAGGTGGCTAGTTCAGAAATGGATGAGATAGCACAACATAAAAAATTTGTAAGAAGGAGAGCATTTGTCATAAGAAATGACAGAAGAAAGAGGATAAGTAGTAGAGGAGGGAAGGGAATGAGAAATAGATGTGGATGGGTTTTTTGTAGCATGATAGCAATGATAATCTGCTAAATAAGTATGAGGGTTGGAAGTACGGGTAGAATACCTAAGGGTAGGCTGAGGAGGGATATTTTGAAGTTCAGGTGAATTGTGAGAACTAATGTTAGGAGTGGATGTGGAATCAAAAGATTCATTGGATAATAGGTGACCATGATCATTAATGGGAATGAGACTAATTGCAGGTAAAGGACTTGTAAAGGGAACAACAGCAGTAGGACTGCTTGGTTGACTAGGGGAATCAGACACTCTTTGTGTACTTAAAGGAACACTATTAGGGATGTCAAGTCTGGGAGGGGTTGACTGATGTTGTAGATTAGTAGAAGGAGTAGTGTGGTCATGAGATACTAATATATCAGTTGAATTTGATGTCTAGTGTGATAAATCAATATAAGCATAAGTGTGAGATACAACTTGGTTAGAAGGAAGAGTTTGGGATGACTGAGTAGGTTTGGAAGGAGTGTTATCAAAAGGAAAGACATTTTCATAAAAGGTCACATGTCTAGAAACAAGCAGGTTATTACTTTGTAGGTCATACAAAATATAGCCTTTGGTCCCATCTTTAAAACCTAAGAAAAAGTTTTTCCTTGCCCTTTTGTCAAACTTTGTTTTGTGGGGTTGGTTGGATACAACATTGCTCAAGCATCCAAACACTTTAAGATGAATGAGAGATGGGGGTTGATTATGTAAAAGCTCGTAGGGACATTTGAGTTTGATTAAGGGGGTGGGTAACCTATTTATAATGTGAAGAGCATGTTGGATACAAAAGCTCCACATATTGAGATGAGTTTTGGAATGGAAATGAAGGGATCTAGCTACATTTAAGATGTGTTGGTGTTTCCTCTCTACTACTCCATTTTGTTGGGGTGTGTAAGGGCAAGACTTTTGGTGAATCACTTCCTTGGATAAGAAAAAATCAGATAAATAAATGAACTCAGTTCCATTATCTGATCTGAATTATTTTAAGGTGGTTTGAAATTGATTTTCAATGTAATCTAGAAATTGGATAATGCTATTTTTGGTTTGGTCTTTTGTTTTTAATAAAATCACCCAAGTATATCTACTATAATCATCAACAAGAGTTAGAAAGTATCTATGTCCTAGCATTGAGGTAGTAGAGAAAGGGCCCCACAAATCAGCATGTAAAAGTTCAAAAGGAGACTTAGATGTAGTAATGCTATGAGGAAAATATAACTTCTTTTGTTTACTAAAATGACAGGAGTCACAAGGAAGAGTATTATTACACTTTGATGGAACAAAAGGAAATATTTTTGATACATTTTGCAAGCCTATACTAGATATGTGCCTTAGTCTTAAATGACAAAGAGGAGAATTGTCTTGTATAGAAGAATTACAAGCATGATTATGTTGTGAAGAATCAAGCACATATAGACCTCTGTGAAATTTAGTTGTACCAATTATTTCCTTGGAATGATTCTGTAGAATGTGGCATGAATTATCAGTGAAGTGCACTACACAGTCATTGGTTTGTACAAGTTTTTCTATTGAGAGTAAATTGACATTAAAACAAGGAAGGTATAAAACATTGTGAAGAACTAAGGCAAAGGATAGAGTGGTGTTGCCTGATATAGAAGCAGTGACATGTGAACCATTTGGTAAGCTAAGATGGATAGGAACTATGGTTTTGTATGAAATGAAAACAGACAAATCAAAATATATGTGATCAGTGGCACCTGTGTCAAGAATCCATAGGTGAGAATTCTTACCTTTTTCATGATTAGAATGAGAATTCAGAACAAATGGTGAGGTTGAAATGGAATTGGCATTAGGGTTGGTCTTTGTCTGTTGAATTAAGTCAAGGATACTTTGATATTGCTCTTGAGTGAAGCCAATGATGGATTGAGATGAATCCTACTTTGGAAATGCCTGACATGTTTCAACAGAAGCAATAGATTGAGATTGAGAATTAGGGTTGATAGATTTTCCTTTACCTCTAAAACCAGGGGGATATCCATGTTTGATAAAACATGTTTCAACTGTATGGTTGCTTCTTCCACAATGAGTGCAGACTCTATTTGGACCTCTAGCTCCTCCATATCCATTACCTTTTCCTCTATATGAATTGTTACCAGACTTCTGAGAATTGATGCCAGAAGTAGTGTTCAAATGTAAAGTTGTTGACTCTTCAGTGGTACCATAGGAAATCACAGATTGAGAACTATTGAGTTCTCTTTCTTGTTTAATAACAAGTGAAAAAAATTTCAATACAGGTAATGGATTCATGAGCATGATTTGAGTCTTGGATTGTGTGAACTTCTCATTCAGGCCTTTGAGAAATCTTATAACGTAATCTTGTTCTCTGTATTTTCTAATGGAAGCAAGAGCTCCACAAGAACAAGGTATAGCACATGAACAAACACTAATTGGCTTATATGATTCTAGCTCATCCCACATCACTTTCATTTGTGTAAAGTAATTTGAAACATCAAGATTACCTTGCCTGAATTTGTATAAACTTCTTGAATATCAAAAATGCGGAAAATGTCACATTGCGAAAAACGGATCTGCAGATTTCGCCAAACACCAACAGCACTATCGATCCATAGGATTGACTTTGCAATAGATTCTGAAATCGAACGATGAAGCCAAGATAATACCATGGTGTTGCAATGGATCCACAGAGCATAAAAAACATCTGAAACAGCCAGTTTTTGGAGCATGCCATCAATGAATCGTTCCTTGTTCTTTAAGATCAACGCAATATGCATTGACCTAGCTCAAGTGTGGTAATTCTTGTTATCAAGAAGAGGTGTGACAAGAACTAAAGAATGATTCTCATTTGGATGCAAGTAATAGGGATTTGAAGAATTTGTGGAGAAATCTATGAAGCTCTGGAAAGCCATCAATGGAGTACAAGAAAGGTAATACGATGATTGCGATAGGGGAAAAAATCAGATTCGAGCTGGAGAAGAAGAACAGCAAGAATAACAACCGGAAAAACACAATCGAAAAACGAGAAAGATGGGGAAAACAGTGGCTACCAGAGCTTTTGAAGCTCTCATACGATGTTAATGGTGGCAAGATCACCATGAAACTCCATGTGGAGGAACTCAGAGAAAGCAACAAGAAAACTGTAACAAAAAACAGTTATGGAAAATCTAACTTCTTCCTTGATTAGATTAGGATTTACACGTGTGTGTGTGTGTGTGTGTGTGTGTGTAATAGGTACATAATCTAATCTAAAATATCTACAAGCTACTAGTTGATGTGGCAAGAATACATAAGTTGTACAAATACATCATGTATAATACAAAAAGAAGTATAGAGATACTTGTATATACTAATAGATATGATGGATTTTTATTTTTATTTTTTTCAAATTCGCTGCATAAAAATAAAAGAAAGAAAAATTAGTGAAGTTATTTAGTTCTTTCCAATTACACTTTCTCTTTTAACTTTCTTCCTATCACTACTTTTTTTTTAACCAAATAGTTTTAGATAATTCATTAAAGCAAAATAAAATTTTACCATCATCACTACTTTTTTTTTAACCAAATAGTTTTAGATAATTCATTAAAGCAAAATAAAATTTTACCATCAAGTTGAGATGGCCGAGTTGGTCTAAGGCGCCAGATTAAGGTTCTGGTCCGAAAGGGCGTGGGTTCAAATCCCACTCTCAACATTGTTTTTCATTTATTTTTTCGGTTATTTGCACATAAACAATGGCTTATTGAGTGATAAACCAATGTGAGATAACTTATGGTCATTACCTTAACCATACATTCAACTCCACCCTTCTATGACTTCGCTCAATTTGAAATTTTGACCGTTTATAATAGTTTTGAAGGTTATGTATACTAGAAATTTCTTCATCAAAATTTTCGATTATCGGTGTTGAAGTGTCGGTCATATCATGATGTCTGATGTCTATGCGAGAGTGTGTACTTCATAGTTCATAGATAAGCAATATTTTTATTTGTTCAATCATAGTTCTCTATTTTGCTATAGTATAAAACTATTTAAAGAAACAATAAAACAACATAACCAAGCAATTCCCAATTTTTTTCTGGTGGCATTTACATCAAAAGTTTAGAAATACAACATGAGGCTTGATTTATATGACTTGCACAAAAAAAATTACTACCAAAACCAAAATGTTAAGTAAATGTAAAGTATCTATAATTCCACAATGCTCTATAAAATTAACATCAGTAACCAAAATCAATAGCAAGAATCCAGATAATGATATGAGTGTCTCTTATTATACTGTAGTAAGCTAGCATAAGTCCTGTCCCATATTCCAATATACATACACTCATCATCCGGACTTACCGATACTCCGGAAATTTCGCCAAAGAAATCGATCTCTTGACTTTTTTCGTAATTCGACTTTGTATTATAGACATGCACGAAATCAGCAGGTTCAGCAACGGCCATGTACTGTCCGTCTGAAGAAAACCGAATTGACCGGCTAGCACCAAGGTTGTTCTTGAGAATGGCGATTGGAGATGACACGTTTCTAGCGTCCCATACTCTGCATGTCTTGTCTTGATTCCCGGTTGCGAATGCGTGGCCGTTAGGATGCCATGCGGATGCAAATGAGTAATCTTGATGGCCAGTTAAAGTTGCGACAGTCTACAGAATATTAAACAAGTCTCAAACATGTTATCAGAAGCTTAATCTCAAACATGTTGCTTTTAGAAACTATAATAAAGCTATAATTGACCAGTTTTCACTTTTATTACATTTGTATTTTGCAATTTTAAAGATATTTGGATTCACTCATTGAAATTTATCTACTGACCTAACCACTTGTGAGATTGTTTGGAAGAACATACAACTGACAAGTCCATAAGTTGTTAACGACTTATACTTCCGACTTATTTCTATAAGCTCTCCAAGATTGCTTGTAAAACAAATTAACTTTACTTATTCTTATGTTATGGAAATATCTTATACATAAACACTTAAAGGATAATGCTTATACTATATGCTCTTAATTAAGTTGTTTATCCAAAAAAGATCACTCGATAAATTTATGCATTCACTACTCCTCCTATGAATGTTAACTCTATGACTACTCAGAGTAGTCAATCCCGGATGGCAGCGCGGAGCGGCCGACCCTAAAAATGGGATAGCGGGGATGCTATTTAATCATTTCTTGGTAAATTACATGAATAATAATTATAAATATATGAAGTGTTGATGGAAGAACGAAGGACAAGAGAGGTGAGGGAGGAACTTCTGATTTTTCTTGGGAATGGCTGAAGTGCAAAATCATCGGTGAAGGAAGAGGTTAGGATTGAGTCTCAACTCAAATTTGATTGAAAAAACCAAAATTACCCTTAAAACATCTTAAATTTTAGGGTTAATTTGGGTTCTTCATAGGGGAGAAGGATAGCGGGACATCATAAACATATCTGCCATTTCCCTTTCTGACATTGGGGGTTGAACGAGAGCAATTACCCGCTATTTATCCTATAGTGGCTGCTATAATGTTCTGCATTGCTAAGGCTCTTACATAGCGGCCGGCCTCCGCTCCACTCCGCTATAGCGGGATAGCACTGCTATTGACTACTCCGGAACTCTACCATATCACAGCATCTGTGTTCTCCGAAATCTTTGCTTCTCTCACACTCTCTCAAAGGCACACACTTATTGAATTATCAGAATAATTCACAAAAAAATAAGGAATAAAAAGCAAATCAAAGGATTTTATCCATTAGAAAATGCATGCAAAATTATAATCTCAATGAAAACTAATTAAAAACATCAATAGAATATTTACCAAAAGAAAACCTCAATAAAATAAATACAACACTCATTTACCTTCCCATTTTGAGGATCCACCAGCAGTCCATCTAAGTTGTCCCCCACAACAGCCATTAGTTTACGGTCAGGACTGATCGATGTGTGCTGCATCAAGAGCAAATACATCGAATCAAGACAGTATACGTGAAATTAAAATCACAAATATTTTTTAAAAAAGCCAAGTGAAATATCAAATAAATGGTTAGAGTGCTTACATTCACCGGCCAAGGGAATTGCAGGTGATTCAAAAGCTGAAACTTTTCTATGTCGTATTCTCTAACGCCAGAATCGTTATTAGCAGCTATAAAATGAGTTGCACCACTACAAAAGTTTCCGGGTCAGACATCATTCCAAACTAAGACAAATAAAGTCAGATACAGATAGTTTGAGAAATACCTCAGGCTTTCATATATTTCAACTGCATTTGTTATAGCATTATCATCATGTGTAGTCCGCGTACAAAAGCTTACTCCTTCCTTATCCAAACGCTGCATTCAATATATATAAATTTTATAAGCTTCAATCAATAATATTCTGCAAGAAGATTTTATAAATACTACTCACGAATATCCAACCTTGACGATCTATAATATAAATTTCAACCAAAACGTGCCCCTTTTTAGTCCAGTGAAGGCCACATCGAGTAGAGATATAGTCGAAGTGGTCTTCGTAAGGCTTAGGTAATCCACACACCTCTTGAGCTCAGTTTTATTATTTGCGGATAGCGGAAAATAGAGGATTATTAAACTTCCGTTGTGCAATAGTGCTATAACGGCTATTTGACAACATTTGGTACTAAATAGCGTATCGTGGATTAATAGTGATTTGTCCAAATTCCACTAACCTATAATGGTATAGTGCCGCTATAGCGGCTATTTTTAGCTTCGATGGAGTTAGACATAAAGCTCAATAAACAAGTCGAATTAAAAGCTAAAAATCGAGAAAGAGAACAAAAAAACGAAAATCAATTACGAGCTTTGAAATAGCTTCTTTATTTGAATGTTTCTCATTAAATATTGTGTGCATAGATTTAGAACTAAAAAAATATATGAAGTTTGTAACTTTTTTTGTACCAATTGTTTTAATTGTCACATTTTGTTTCTTTTTCTTTGGGAATTTTCTATGTTTGCCTTTCATTATGCCTTTTAATCATATTGCATCATTTTATTTATTGTTACACCGTTTTGATCCACAAGTTTTCTAAAAAGATAAGTCATGTTTTGTGCTGTGAAAACCAAAAGGGGGGAAAAGACAGTCGAGCAATAAAAGGATGAATGAAAGCAATCCACGTTTAATAAAAAAATACTATCTGGACCACACATCCCAAATTTAATTTAATCGGATGGTTATGATCAATGTAGTCAAGCACGAGATCTTAAGTAGAATCGGTCGGCTTGTAAAAGATTGTAAAACTCGGATTGTTAGCACGGCATGTAAGATCCTATTGAAGGGTAAAATGGTAAGTTAAGTTCATATATATTTACACATACGCATACACAAAAACAAGAAAATTATAATTCAAGCCCAAAAAATAGGGCCCAACACGTTATTTTTTACGATCTTGCTTCAAACTGCTCGATCTTGACCACACCGGCGATGAAAACAATCTTTCTCTGATCATAGCACTCAGCCATTCATGGCACCTAAGATCGTAATCTTACGGTCCAGCACTCGATCTTGACTACACTAGTTATGATTGTTCTCATTTCTCACAATAACAAATATTCTCACCAAAGTCACGATCATAAATATATAACATATATGCCAATTGCCCACACACACCATAATCAGATAGAGAATAGAACAGACACAAAACGGGCAATTTTCGACAAATACATAAAGCAATCTTATGAAGTATCAGAAGCCGAAAGAAATACGTATGTGATAACGTGATAAGGCACAAATCCTGTTGACGTACCTTACATGTAAGCTCTCCTTGGAAGCCACCAGCAACAAGAAAGTTATCCTTGACAGCCAATGTGCTAATCTGTGTCTGGGAAAATCCTTCCAACTGATTTCCTGCACATCTCTAAAAGACCAAACAAATATAACATTAATTCTAACTTGCATATTTTCTTTATCGAACCATGTTAACTTTTCCGTTTTCATTAATCACATGCACATTGAACAGCTTCAGAAATTCTGGACAAGTCTTGCTTCAATCAGGGTTGTCGATCATGGAAAATATCGATCTGTTCAAATTCCGTTATGCTATAGAGCTATAGCCGCTACTCGACAACACTTCGTACTAAATTTCATATCGTGTAACAATAGTGATTTGTTAAAATTCGGCTATGTCATATTGCTACAGTGTCGGCATTTAATACCTCTTTCTTTATAGATGGACAAGATTTTGCAAGAGACTGGACTGCATTACCTCAGTAGGAGCTATATGCCCAGAAAAGTTTATAATCTCGGACAAGTTGCCACTCAATGATGACCAGTGCATAATCGAGTAGTTAGAGACAAGGTATACATCATGTTTTGAAGTAGCCCATACCAAATTTCTCAGCTGCATTCCACGGAAAAAAACATGTCAACAGGCTTGAAAACTAAATAAAAAGAAAGATAAGTCTTGACTCTTCAGTTTTCTATTTTAACAACTTGTTCATGCGTGGTATACATGTTGATTCTTCAGTTTTCTATTTTTAAAATAGTTCATGCACAGCATACACGTTGACTCTCCAGTTTTATTACTTAAAACCCTAAAATTATAGCAGACGCTATTGACTGAATAGGCAAATTACGAGAGCATCGCAATTTTCATAGCCAACTCAACAAAAACCGCTACACTATAGCACCACTATTACCGCTATTTGACAACATAATAACCGAAGAAATCATTTGGTCCACACTCCACACAGCACACGACAAAAAAAATAAAATCAACAAACCTGAAAATGAAGGATGGTAGGCTTAACCACCCTTGTATTATAGAAGAATTCATAGTACTTGTCACCCTTCTCCACTTCTTTGCAATCCTGAAACACCAAACAAAGAAACATAAACTTTTTCAGTATCAAAACATTTACCAAACAATTTCTTACACTACTTCTCCACCGCCCAACAGCCTCAACCAGTGTTTCCAATCACGAATCACAGGAAAATATAAATTTATCCATACCATGTTTGTACTACAAGCAATATAACACCGCAATAGCATCAATTTCACAACCCTACACTTTGTACTAAATAGCATGATTACCACATAACAATAGCAATCCTTATAACACCGACATCTCTGAAAAAACGTGTGTCACTGCCTGTGTCCACGTCAGTGTCAGACACCACCCCAGCACACTTCCGATTACATTCAATTTATTTATTTTTTCAAATTATTACCAGTATCGACGTATCACTGATATCAATTAGCTCAAATTCAGCTATACTCCTATATTCACAAAACAGATTTATACAACTAACAATTCACAAAACAAAGACACAAACAAAACCTTGTCTGCAGTCTCTCCAGATGTGAGAATATTCTCAAAATTCCTATACTGTTCAAGCCTAGTCAACCTATAACTCTCTCTGGTAATATTCAACATCTCCCATGGAATCCCTTGAATATCCTTCCCCTTCCTTGCTTGTGCAGCTGAAGTATCAGTCACCTTAGTAAGCTGTTTCAATCAAAATCATCCATCAAAACAAAAACAATCAAAATTGACACAAAAAATCAATCAATACAAAAGGGGCAAAATCAAGAAAACCATTTCATATTCATCAAGAGCAACATCATCAGCACCACCACCACCACCACCAGCATCAAATTGTTCTTGATTATCTACTTCATCGAGAAATTCATCTTCAGCAGAATGAAATTCATGGTGATAGGACATAGGGTTTTGGTTTTGTGAGCGTGAATTGAAGTTCAAGCTCGAAACTTGGTTTGGTTTTGAGTGTGAATTTTGGAAGAAAGGTAAAGAAAGAAAAGAACCTCTCACTCTCACACACACTCTCTTGTTAATGATGATTAATTAAGGGAAAAGATGAAATTAATGATGATTAGTGTGTGTAAATTCGCTATGGCCCACAAAATAATAACATGGCAACGTGTAGATATTATCTTATTTCTTCTTATTCTTTGGGCTTAAAGATTTTTTAGAAGACCTAAGTAGTGTTGCTTTGACTCACACTGACTAAGCTGAATTATGTTACTCATTAGAAAGAGAGTTTTTTTTTTCATGGATAAATTCTAAAAGTGTTTAACTTTTCTGAAAAAATTAATAACAAAAAATTGATTTTTTTTTTTACCAAATAACTCCCTTTATCCAACTTATTACTAAAATAATTTAGATTTCAAATATTTTCAATCTACTCCCCTTTAAAAATAAATAAATAAAATTGGAACGAAACGGTATCAGGTCAATTGACAGCAATACTTAATTTATAAATGGTGGTGTCAATTGAATTGACGAATGTGTATGATGTTGCCAGCATAATTGGTGTTAGCGTATAACTTATCAAAAGTGGCATCAATTCATCTGACACAAATGTGTATTGTGAATTTTTTTTAAACATAAATAATAAATATTATGGTTAAATATGTTTTTGGTCCCTATAAAATTACCAACTTTTGTTTTTGGTCCTTATAAAAAAAACCGTGTGTTTTGGTCCCTACAAAATCCTTATGCACGTAGTTTGAGTCCCTATTGTTAAACCAATGTGTATTTTAGAATAATTCTTTTGGAGATACGTTTAGAACATTATAAAAAGTTCATCGGAAAAAAAATGAATTCAAAATTTGATTTCTAAGTCGAGATTTTCATTACTTTTATCATTATTTTTTGAAATTTAAAAAATTCATATTTAATTATTCTCATTTTAAAAAATTATATAATTTGGTAAATAAACATTTTATAGTAATCTGAAGACATATGAAAAAAATTATTCAAAAATTTATTAGTTTAGGAATAATTAAATAGTTTTTAAAATTTTAGAAAATAGCAAGGACTAAAACTGAATGCATAAATTTTTTGTAGGGACCAAAAAATATCTTTTTTTAATAGGGACTGAAAATGAAAGGTGAGATATTTATGGACCAAAAACATATTTAACCCTAAATATTAATAAGGCTATCAAACATCACAACAATCATATGGTTGTCAAATACCACAACAACCATTTCAACTTTTCTCCAACAAATCATTCACACCATTGTCCCCCTTCTATCGTCTAAGTCACACACCAATAACCCCATCAATTATGGGTCATCATGAGGGTGAAGCATTCATATTTGGTCAAACACTTACCTAAAGGTGAAATATTCACTCAAACAAGTGA
This sequence comes from Lathyrus aphaca, assembly GCA_963966055.1. Taxonomy (NCBI): domain Eukaryota; kingdom Viridiplantae; phylum Streptophyta; class Magnoliopsida; order Fabales; family Fabaceae; genus Lathyrus; species Lathyrus aphaca. Next base: position 462,554,292 of record OZ014525.1, on the reverse strand, counting down.
CAGACACACCACATATTCACCCAAAATCTTAAGGTGATAGATGTATGGGTTCTCTCACTTATAAAGTGTTCAACCTCCATTTTTCTAAACAATGTAGGACTTAAAACTATCACTTATTTTTTAACACAACTCACACATGTTTCTCAACCATCAGCACATCCAAACTGCTCTGGCACAGGTTGTTAACTCAGCTATGGCATTATGTCGCTCCATACACAAGACTTCTTAGAAATACAAAAACTTCTTAGGGAATCTGGTGATGTTCCTGAAACCTCAAATCCTCAAACACCTGGGGTGAATCAATAACGAGTGCAATGAGTTAGGATAGTTAGGGGGTGTGGAACCTGTAGCCTATATGATCAACCTGGTTGTCATTGTTAGAGTCTGTAAAAGTATTTTAAATTAAATATTACTTTATTACTTATGTTTAAAAAAATCACAATACTTTATTACTTTATTACTAGTATGTCATCCTTTTGGTTTATGGTTGTCCATAGTTTAGCTTCCTCATAATTGATACAGGCATTAGATTGATGTTTTCTCATACATCACATAATGCTCTTCCCATTTGCAGTTCCCTAATGGTGTTGGAAATAATAAAACTACATATGTCCTATAGTTTAAGAAGCAACTTAAGTTGAATTATAGTATTGCATTATTATTTTAGAGTTATTTGATCATCATCCATGAACTTTCTTCCTTTACCCAACAAATTTTTCATGCATTTTTCATAAACTGCCTGTTGCTTCAAACTTTCTCCTAAAGGATAATTTACTTAAAGTTCAGTAAATATTTACAAGAGTTTCTTGAATTGTCCTCCTTTTTCATCTTCCTTCTTAAGGTGAGGGTGATGTAATCTTATATAAGGTGTGGTGGTTTATTTATATTCCTATTTTATTTCTTCGCTCACACTATTCTACTTTTTCTTCTCTTACATCACACTCAACTCTCTCTCTCTCTCTCTCTCTCTCTCTTACTTCTTCCTTAACTTTTTTTTCTGAATTTTTCCAAACTCCTTTTTCTCTCTTTTTTTATCACTAACCTTCTTAATTATTTTTATATTACTTAACTCCTAATGTTGGTAGCTCTCATATAATTATTATCTCTTTTTCCTTTTCTCAGGACCACCAAAATTATCCCTTAAAATTTTCACAAATTCTGCTAAAGTGTCCTTAAGAGGGGGAGGTCAGAGTGTAAGGATTTGAGAACGATTTGTTTTCTTGATAACTTCTCTTATAATTTGCTTATATTCAATAAATCCTTTGAAATTTAATGCACTATTCATATGGTCGCCTCGATAATATGTCAACTTAAGATTTATACATTCATGCTAATTAGAGCTTGCATTTACTCAAATTAATTTGACGATTTAAATCATATGTTTCACAAAAGTAAACAATATATACCTTTAGTAGTGTCAAAGAAAATAAATTTAAAACTATTTTTAAAAATAACATAATTTAAAAACTCCTAATATCAAGTACAAACTACTTTATTTCCTTGTTAAAGTGATGAACAATCCCCGACAATATCATTTTATTGGTTGTTAAAGTTTGTCAATCACAATATAATTTGTGCCAATAAAAATCACAAAGTATGAGTATATTTTAATGAAATCCACAAGGATTGTCTTTAATTCGAAAAGACTATGGTGAGTGTACTTATTATCATCAGCATATACGTAAACGTAATGCAAGGTACGTAGAGCGCGACTAATAGATTTGAGATATAACTATGAGAATATCTAAACTAAACTAATGTGAAATTTATCCATGAAGGAAATGATTAAGTCCCCCCTTTCAAATCCTTTTTTTCCTTACTATGGTGTATCCTTGCTTGAACATGTAACTACCTCTCCTATATCACAACTATTTTTAAATAGTTACCAATGATTTAATCGTCGAGCAACTCTCTTTGTTAATGTCATTAGCCTAGTGACCTAACATATTTGCAAGAAGATTTATTTCACTTCAAAGATATCATTTCACAATTTTATATTACCTATATCTAGAAATTATAAACAATTCCATAATTTTAATTTGGTATGCAAATTTGCAACTACTTCTCATTTCTACCTAGATTGTTTCTACCAATTCCATAGAGGGAAGATAACCATTAAGCGAAAACAAAATTGAATAATTATAATAGAAGTTTAATTTACAGAGGAAAAACAACTTAGCGAATCAGATGGTTACACCATTGGGGCAAGTTCATATAGGGGTAACCTAATCATAGGGAACTAGTCATTCATCATTAAGGAATTCATGGTTATTATAAATAAAAGCAAGAAAATAAAATTACATCGATTATGGATGAATCTTTAATGATGGATCTCGTTTTTCCTACTCCCTAGCTTCACAATATGTCTTTGTTTTAGGAAAAATTGAAACCTTAATGGTTAAACATGTTTAACATTATATAGAAAAAAATACTAAATCTGTAAAAGCGCACTGTTATAAACCCTAGTCACGTTCTTTGGTCATATATCAAGCCACTAGAAGGTCCTCCTGATCAGGTAAGATCAGTGGCGCCATCTGTGGGAAACTAGCTTCCCTTTCTTCCACAACAGAAGATCAAAGCTCAAACACCATCCTTCCAGCATGTCCGGAGAACAACTCAACGAACGCAACCGTCCCCTCGTCGACTACACGATGGAGGACAATCTGCAATACCACGAGGTTGACGCCCGAGATGGGCGCCCAGCCACCCTGTCTCCTGAACCCGAGAACAATGGGAACCCGCCTTAAGTTCAAAACCAGGTGACTGACACATTCCAACCCATCCCCGTTCCCGTCGAGGGGGACGCCACCATGATTGCTATGGTGAACGCCCTCAACCAGGCCAGCTCCATGCTCTACCAGCAGCACGAGAGAATCATGGCCCTAGAAGCGGATCGACAGGAGGGCCGACCTCAGCAAGAAAGGAGGACGCAACAATGTCCAGAGGCGACAAAGAAACGGGGACGCCGCTTCCCAGAGCCCAACATGAGTAGGGCGCGTGCCCGCCGTGACTCTGGCCGATCGGGAACCTCGCCGAGGCGCGATCGAAGTCCCGACCACAACGAGCTCCCCCCCACCGAGGAGCGACGAAGAAGACCTACATTGCCCCCTGTCACGGGAAATAATGGAAGCTCCACTCCCCAAAGGCATGGAGAAGCCCCCAAACCTGGCCATCTACGACGGGACCACTGACCCCGACGATCACGTCGACAATGTCAATGCAATGCTCGACTACCGCAACGACATCACCGGGCATCTCAAATGCAGGTTGTTCTCGACGACCCTCAGGAAAGGAGTCATGGCCTGGTACAAAAGCTTGGCCCCAGAGTCCATCACATCCTGGAGAGTCATGAGATCCATGTTCACGAGGCATTTCACAGCCTCCCGACGCCACCCCAAGATGGAGGCGACCCTTGAAGCCATAGTGCAAAGGAAAAATGAGACATTACGCTCGTATATCGAACGATTCAACCAAGAGGCTGTCGAGGTGGACACCACAGAACATATGAAGAAATATCTCCTCGAGAGGGGACTCTTGCCCGGAAGCGAGCTTAGCCGAGCAGTTGGGATAGAACCTCCCCGCACTCTGGATGACCTCCTGCATAAAGCCCAGGCTTACATCAGATACGAGGAGAAGCAGGTAGCCCACAATGCTCGCAGCAGCCGCAACACCGGGGAAACCGACCACCCCAAGCGCGAAGATCTGAACGTCCCCTGTCGCAACGGGGACAAGCGGAGGGAAGAGAAACCCCGCGAACCCCGGGAAGGAAGAGGCCCCGCGGGCCAATACAGCGAGTATACATTACTGACAGCTCCCCGCGAGCGCATCCTTGTCGAATGCATCAACTCCGAGTTCAAACAGGGCAAGGTAAGGTTCCCGAAATCGTCTGCACCCAAGCCTCACACCGACAAGTCCAAATACTGCAGGTTCCACAGAAGCCATGGGCATGTGACTGAAGATTGCGTTCACCTGAAAGACGCAATAGAGATTTTAATCCAAGAAGGACATCTCAAGCAATACACTAGGAGGAATGAAACCTCCAAGCACGAAGAGCCAGAAAAGAAGAGACCCTGGGAGGACACTCCCCCCGACGAGTCTTCCTATCAGGTGGCCCTTTGCATATCTCGACCAGAAGACTTCAGCTTCCCCGGTACACCACCCGAAGGGCGGATCACTGCTCTCAACCCCTGGGAGGACTTTCCAACCGCCCTTGTCATATCCGGCGGAGGGATAAATGGCGAGGCCGCCGTCCTTTCGATAAAACGCAAGTTCGACGAGCTCCTTCTGACTGCGCCCGAGCAAAAGGCAACGCTGACAAAGTACCGAGGCAAATCCAACCCAATATCCTTCTTTCTAGAGGAGCTCTCGGGCGGTTCTCCAAACTCGGGCATCCCATTGCTGATTAGAGCCAAGATGGCTCACTTCGACGTCCGACGCATTCTGGTCGATCAAGGCAGCTCGGTGGACATCATGCACGTCCACCTTTTCAAGACCCTAAAATTAGACAAAACCAACATATCTCCCTACGTCGGGTCCGACCTCCAAGGATTCAACGGATCCACGACAAAGCCTTGGGGTTACGTCGAGCTCCTTGTCACCTTCGGAGAGTAAGAGACGGCCAGAGAAATCAAGATACAGTTCCTGGTCATAGAATGTCCCTCTCTTTACAACTGCATCCTCGGCCGCCCGACTCTAGCTGAGCTGACAGCGGTCCCGTCTACCGTCCACCTGAAGATGAAATATTACACCAAACTAGGCCGCGTAGTCACCATCCACGGCGACATTGAAGCTGCCCGAAGGTGTTACGATGCCGCAGTAAAAGGACAGGCCACAGTCAATACAAAGAGTAACAAAAAGCCCAGAGCCGAGGAGCCTCCCCCCCAGGGAATCAACGCCATCGACCTCGATTGCCGCATCGGCCAGGACGAAACTGAAGAGTGGAAATCCACCGAGGAACAGGCTCCCGCTCACCCGTTCCTCCCAGTCCCAGACGGAGAGTTCGAACTCGTCCCTCTGGGCGACGACCCTGACAGAACAGTAAAGATAGGCAAGGGGCTGCCCGAAGAAACAAGGAAGCAACTCGCGATATGCCTCAGGGAGAACTCCGATCTCTTTGCATGGAACGTCGCAATAATGCCCGGCCTAGACCCCGAGGTCGCATGTCACCAATTAGCTTTAGACCGGGCAATCAAGCCCGTATTACAGCGTAGGCGCAAGAAGTCCCCCGAGAAAGCGGAGGCTGCCGAGCGAGCTGTAAAATACCTCTTAGAGGCAAATTTTATTTTTGAAGCCGAGTACACAATCTGGCTCTCTAATGTAGTCCCTCGTTAAGAAAAATAATGGAAAATGGCGTATGTGTGTTGATTATACCGATCTTAATAGGGCTTGTCCCAAAGATGCTTTCCCTCTCCCTAACATCGATAAACTCGTTGACAACTCTGCAGGTTTCAAACTTTTGTCCTTTATGGATGCATATAGCGGATATAATCAAATTCCTATGTCGGACACGGACAAGAGACACACGGCATTCATGACCCTGACCGGCAATTACTACTACAACGTAATGCCCTTCGGACTCAAGAACGTCGGGGCCATGTACCAGCGCTTGATGAACAAAGTCTTCCGAGGAGAAATCGGGGATATGCTCGAGGTATACATGGACGGCATGATCATCAAATCACACGAGGAGACTGACTACACTCGACACCTCTACAAAGTCTTCGAGCAGGAGAGACAATGAAAAATGAGGTTTAACCCTGAGAAATGCACATTCGGCGTCCGGGCAGGAAAATTCCTAGGTTTCTACCTCACCGAGAGGGGAATCGAGGCCAACCCCGACAAATGTCGAGCATTCTCGGAATTTCCGACCCCGAAATCTTAAAAATCCATCCAATCCCTTAATGGGGTGCTCGCCTCGCTCTCCCGTTTCATCACCAAATCCGCCCAGCACGCGCTACCTTTCTTTAGACTCCTCCGTAAGGAGGCCAACTTCGAATGGACCGACGAATGTGAACGGGCACTACTCCATTTGAAGAGGGTCCTCTACGAACCCCCGGTCCTATCACGACCATTGGAAAGGGAGACCTTATACCTGTATCTGTCTGTAGAAACCGAGGCCGTCAGTGCCGCTCTAATCAGAGAAACCGACGAGGGACAAAAACCCATCTACTTCACGAGCAAAGCACTCCAAGGCCCCGAGCTCAGATACCAACAAATTGAAAAGGTTGCATTAGCTCTCATAAACGCCGCGAGGATATTACGTCATTACTTCCTCGCTCATACGATCAAAGTAAGAACCGATCAACCAATAAAAAAAATCCTCGGGCGGCCAGACATGGCCGGCAGAATGCTAAAATGGTCGCTGGAACTTTCCGAATTCGATATACAGTATGAGAACAGGAAAGCTCTGAAAGCTCAAGCCCTGGCCGACTTTGTAGCGGAAATGACTCACAGCCCGACACCAACGGATGGCGCCCATAACTGGACGATCTTCGTCGACAGCGCCTCTGGCACGACGGGCAGTTGGGTTGGGATCATCCTCGAAAACGAGGACGGAATCCTGATTGAGGTCTCACGGGCATTAGCTTTCCCAACATCCAACAACCAATCCGGATATGAAGCTTTCATCGCCGGTCTGAGATTGGCCAAGGACTTAGGAGCAAAGGAAGTAAAAATATCAACAGACTCCTAGCTCGTAGCATCACAAGTACGGGGAGAGTACCAAACTAAGAACGACAACCTCATCGAGTACTTAGCTCTAGTCAAAGAAAGACTCGAAAAATTCGAGAAGTGGGAAGTTCAACACGTACCTCGAGAGCACAACCCACGAGCGGACATCCTATCGAAACTAGCTAGCACGAGAAAGAAGGGCAGAAACAAATCAGTAATCCAGGAAATCCTTCCTCGACCTAGTATCGAGAAGCCGCCTCCCCCACTTGAGGTTAACGTGATCGGGGATACTCATTGTTGGATGACGCCCATCTATGATTACCTCACAAAGGGCGAACTCCCCACTGACCCTAAAGAGACGACCGTCACCAAATGTAGGGCGTGCTCGTACGTCCTCCTCGAAGGGAAACTCTACCGTAGAGGACTCTCCATCCCGTTACTCAAATGCGTCGAAGAAGAGAAAGTTCCCGACATATTGGGGGAAATGCACCGAGGAATCAACGCCCAACATCCCGGCGGACGATCGCTCGCACGAATGGCTCTTCAAGCAGGCTACTATTGGCCGACTATGCAACACGACTCCAAGGAACACGTCAAAAAATGCGACAAATGTCAACGACACGCTGACATGCACCTTGCACCCCCGAACGAACTAAAAACACTCTCATCTCCTTGGCCCTTCGCGTGGTGGGGCATGGACATCCTCGGACCCTTCGTAACTGGATCATACCAGAATAAATACCTCATTGTAGGGGTAGACTATTTCACCAAATGGATCGAAGCAGAGGCACTGGCCAAAATAACGGCACAAAACATTCTTCGATTTTTCAAACGAAATATCCTCGCTCGGTTCGGCATACCTCAGGTCCTCGTCACGGACAACGGGACGCAATTCACGGACGGAGGATTCCAGGACTTCGTGGCTAGCTTAGGTACGAAACAACATTTCACATCCGTCGAGCACCCTCAAATCAACAGGCAAGCGGAGGCGGCCAACAGGGTAATCCTGCGCGGGCTGAAGCGCAGACTCGGCGAGGTAAAAAGGGCATGGGTCGAGGAATTACACAGCGTCCTGTGGGCATACCGCACGACACCACATTCCACGACTGGAGAAACACCATTCCGACTAACATACGGCACCGAAGCAGTCATCCCAGTAGAAATACGAGAGCCGACGAGACGCATAGAGGAACCCCTCGACGAGGAGATGAACGACGAGGCGCTGAGAGTCGAGCTGGATCTCATCGACGAGATCCGCTCCGAAGCAGCCCTTAGGGAAATATCCCTCAAACAAAAAATAGCCTTGCGCCACGACACGAAGGTCATAAAGAGAGAGTTCCAGGTGGGCAGCCTGGTCCTCAGAAGAAATCAAAAAAATCCAAGAGAGGGTAAATTGGCCGCCAACTGGGAGGGTCCCTACCGCGTCCGCGACAAGACGAGCAACGGGGCCTACTATTTGGAAAACCTACAAGGTGAAGAACTCGCTCGACCATGGAACGCAGAGAAACTTAGACAATATTATAGCTGAATATGTCACGGGGAGACATGGAAGGTACGACCACGCTCTTCACCACCAAAACTACAGGGAGGATCCACGCTACCCAGGGACGAACACGACCCCTCCAGCGGACACAACCCTCCCCGACATTTGGGACCTCGAGCGAGCCCCAGCGTCGCAGTACCAAGATTAGCAGGGCACCCAGCTTGCGATGGGAAGGCCCAAGCCCCGAGGTCAGAGTTTTCCAATCGCGAACTCGGCTTCGATTTTAAGTGAGCACAACGCCCGCTACCTCATCGGTTCCCTAAACCGGTGAGACCAACATAGTCGAGCATAAACAGTTCACAAAAATATAGTGAATATAAAATGAATAAAACTGAGCAAGGTAACAGCTAAAACAAAACATTCATTCAAACACGGTCGTAGCCGAAGAAAATACAAGTATGCCCGAAGGCCAATATTCATACAAGCTGGGCACGCTGGCCATACAAATTAGGCACGCAGGCCATACAAATAAACAAAATAAAATCCAAAGACTCCGCCCGGAGTTACTCTTCCTCTTCTCCCAGCTCCTCCTCCGTTTCGAAGGGACACACAATCTCCCCGTCCTGGATGCAGTAATTGTGAGCTGACCCCTCCGTCGCCAACCCAGGGTTCAGTATCCTAAGCTGGTCAACAGCGTTGTCAAACCCTTCTTTGAACACGACCACCAGATCCTAGTTGAGCGAACGGATGTGTCCCACCAGTTCACCCCAGGAACGGAGAGCGAGCTCCTCCTCATTATCATCCGCCAAGGGATGGACGGTATCCTCGAGCAGAGCCAGACGAGCACGGAGCGCAGCATTTTCCTCGGCCACTTTTTTATGCTCAGCGGCTTGCTTCTCTAGGCTTGCCTTTTCCGTCTTCAGCGTATCCCCCTCCCCTTTCACTTCCTCCAGCTCTTTCTTCAGCCTTTCCTGCAGCTGATGCTCCTCCTTATAGTCCAATAGGTCTTTTGACAACTTGCCATTTTCAGAACGGACCTTCAGAAGGGCATCCTCCAGGGAAGCCGTGGATACGGAGGTATCGGTCAGAACCATGGCCGTCTCCATCACCCTGATGACTGCAGCCACATCCTTCCCCAACTCCTTTCGCTGGACATCAGCCTCCTGGCTCAGAATGGCCTTCGCCTCGGGCGTTGACACAGCAACAACACCTTCAACTTTGAAAAACTCCTGCTCTATATAGCAAGGAGGCAGTAAATAGCTCCCGGGGCCACCCGGACTGCTGCCCCTGCCAAGGAAGACCTAGCAAGTGTCCCATCCAAGCGCTTCCGCTTGTGGAGAAGGGAGGTAGATGGAGGCGGGCTATATGGTATATGGATCGGAGATGAGCGCGGTGGGGAAGTGGGCACCGGCCTAGCCGTGTTCGAGGTCCCCGCCCCAGAGTCACCAGCTACTTCCTGGACACGAGGAGCCGCCTTCTTCTTTTTCTTGGGAACCCTGTCCGGGGCTCCTGCTTGATTGGCCAGCTTCTGAACTCGGTCACGAGCAGAGGGCATAGTACCTGCAAAACAAAAACACAAACGTCAGCGGGCAAAACATGAAACAAAGGAACATAGGAATGAAAGAACACCTACTCAACAATTCAATAGCCTCATCGTCAGTATTACATTCGAGCAGAGCCTTCGTGTTGATGAGACGGGGTTCGCAGATCGGCATCCCGGCCTCATCAACATGAGGGACGCCTTTTCGGTCGACACAAACCGCCAGGTTGAAACTCTGCACGAATTTCACCAACTTCTTGTACACAAGTCTGTCCTCGACACCCAGACTCGAGAACTTCACCCGATAATGGCTGGTGGAAAGATCAAAATGGTCGGGTTGCCACTTCAATGGTATCCTCGACATGAGCTTCTCCTCCCCGTCCGCATATCGCTTGTAATAATAAACAGAATGCAGGGCGAAACGGGTGATCGGCCTCACCACATACCATCGCCCTTTGAAGTGTCGGGCGGAGTCCACGTACGTCTTGAATAACCTCATCGGCTGCTTAAACGAAACCCAGTTGTGACGCCCTCGAAGACAGGACCGTTGAAGGTGAAAAATATGGAAGAAGAGGGGCCGAGTGCACCCGATGCCGAGGAAACGACAAACTAATTCATACGCCCGCATGAAAGCGATGGCATTGGGATGCAACTGCGACGGCGCCAGCCGAAGCCACTTGAAGACCGACATTTGAAATGAGTTGAAGGGAAGCCTGACCCTCTCCTCTCAAAAAGCGAACTCATACATGGCAAATTGTTTCCCCGGGAAGCGATGACATACCCGGTCCGCTTCTTTGGGAGCACGACACTGCCAATTCTCAGACTCCTCGGGACCCAGGTCTTCCACCACGGCGTAGGCACGGGTCGACTCATCGCAAAAATAAGATTCCTCGTCCAAGGGTTCGTCCGCAATCCAGGAGATGTCGTTTTGTCCAGACGAGGAGACGTGCTCAGTGCCTTCCCCGACACTTCCCTCCTCGACATTTAAACGCACAACACCTTCTTCTACGGGTCGCGGTTCAGTATCTTCTCCCCTGGCTTGAAGATGCTCGGTCGTACCTGAAACGCAGACAGAAAAAGTGAATTCGACATCGCATCAAATCCACCCTTCCACCGCAAGTCAAGTAAAAGGGCGTAGGACCAAAAATGCACGCCCCAAAACCTGACTACTGGTCTAGCACTGATGAAGGGGCGACCCTCGCGAGCGAGTGAAGTCCTGGACCGCGAAGTGACACTGACGTAGACTCTACGCCAGCGACCACCAGACCCTCACTTGGGAAAATTCACACACATACCTGCCCATGACAGTCACATGCATATGAAATTTTTGTCCGGTTCATTCATATGCACATGAAAATTTTGCCCGGTTCATTCATATGCACATGAAATTTTTGCCTGGGATATCCTAACCCTACCGAAAATTTTCACGCTTATAATCTAATAAGCTGTTTCTAGGCTAATTCTACCTACTCTATACAAATAAATCATACAATCCCTAGCTACCAGATGCAAAAAACATAAAAAAAAATAGGGAATTAGAGGTGGTACCTGACATAGTGAAAACAAGGAGATGGAACGGCGGTGCTCGAGCAAAAATGGCGTTTCAGGTGGCGGAGAAGGGCGGAAAGAGGAGTTTTCTTCAGAGCTTCCGGTGAACGTCTGAGCGAAAAAGTTCAAATGAAATGGTTTACCCCCTTTTTATAGCAATAAGCGTGTGGATTGACGCGTCAAGTCATCATTGCCTACTGCCTACGCCGATGTTTTCACAATAAACGAAGCGACGCACCATTAATGCTGAGACACGTCAATCCATAAGGAATCTTGAATGACACCGAGCAACCATATGCCTCCCCGACTCTATGAAACGTCCTCGACTCTATAAGACGTCCTCGACTCTCTTAAACGTCACGTGTCCGACGAAAATTTTCAAACTCGGCTCTACGAAACGTCCTCGACCCCATGAAACGTCCTCGACCCCATGAAACGTCCTCGACTCTGTTGAACGTCACACGCCCGACGAAAAAGAATACTACAGTCAACTCTGTAAACATCATACTCGACTCGGCTATGCGCCCGCTGCTTTATCTAACGTGCTTGCGCCCGACTGCATTACAATTCATCGCTCCGACTCGGAGACTCGACTTGGGGGGCTCCTGTTCCGGATTGGGCCCCAAGATTAAATTGAGCTATGGCCCAATTTACCGATCAGAGGCCCATACTCTCGAGCAGGGACGTCTAGCAGGCGGGCAGGGACATCTAACGGTCGGGCATACATTAGGACGGGCGAAGAGCAAGTCTTCCAGGTCACTTGCCACGCCACCTAAATGTCCCTTATTCTCTCCTGAAAGATAAGGGCAGTTGGACCAAGAACCAGACCACTTAGCTAGGTCTTCACGCTTCTCACGCGTTCCTTGGCAGTTCTTCCTTGGGCCTAGCTGATCCATCCCAAAGAAGGACCCTTGCCCAGCGCTGGGGGCTCATTATAAATACCATTTTTCACTAAAGGGTCAGGTATTCTGATTCACATATAACTTACCTATTCTATTGTACCTTTACTTACTTAAGCATTGGAGTGCTCTGCAGGTACAACCCCTTCCTTCATTTCTCACGTTCTTTGGTCGTATATCAAGTCACTGGAAGGTCCTCCTGATCAGGTAAGATCAGATATGATGACATAAAAAAGAACTTGGGTAAAGAGTCAGACCCGGTCCTAGGAACATGTAAACAAGGCATTTGTCTAGGGCCTCCTTTTTTTACCAATATGTATGACAATATGTTATTTTAATGAGATTTTTTTGACATTATTCTGAATTGTTTATACACATAATCATTACAATTTTTTTCTTTTCCTATGGTGCAGTTACTCTTGTGCAATGCAACTATTAATGCCCAACAATGATTTAATTTTATACCTTTGGAATACATAGGAATAACGTTTAATTATTATTAGTGATTATTTTTTATAATTGATTATTAATGATAATGTAATCACGTGAATTTAAATTTTATAAACAAATAGCTAAACTTTTGACATATTTATTTTAAACAAAAGTTTAAATTCTAGAAATAAATAAATAAATATATATATATATATATATATATATATATATATATATATATATATATATATATATATATATATATATATATATATATATATATATATATATATATATATATATATATATATATATATATATATATATATATATATATATATTTTAAACTCATCAACAATTTCATATCAATGAAAGTGGTTTTATATGAAATAATATCTCGACAATCTATTTTATTTTATTTAGTGTTAATATATAATATTAATATTTATTTATTATTATACTTGGTCTATAGTAAAAAAAAATTAATTTAAAGTAATATCAATTAGAATATTTAAATAAATTAATCTAAAACTTAAAAAGCTGTATAAAAGTAAAATTTATTATATCTAAAAAAATTATTAAAAAATAATTCTAAAATAAATTAATAAATAATTTTTACATAAAATAAATAAATTTAAATAAAACAATAATAATTTAATAAAAATTATTATTTAAAAGCTTCGTTTCACAAATCTGCCTAAGGCCTTAGCATCGGTTGGGTCGGCCCTGCAAAGAGCTCCCTTATGTCTTATGAACTAATTATTAGACCATACCTCACTTTCCCATTGATGAAACCCCTTTTCGGCTAACTTATTGGTCCAAGGCAGTAATCCAAGTCGAGATAGGTGAAGCGAGTTGGAGGACCATGCATCCCCTATCAAAGGAGCAAAACAAGGGGAAATATAGATAATAGTTATGGGTAAATGATGAATGACAAAACAATACCAAGTACTTAGAGTGTAACTAAGTTGAAAACGTTTTATAGTTAAGTGTAACGGCCACACGTTTGATGACTATGTAGTGCTAATTAAATAATAGTACAATGAAAGGTGTTTTCTTCAAGTTCTATTTTAAAGAAATCACATTTAAAAAGGCCCACAACATGACATATGTACCCCTCTCAGACCCATTAGAGGTCAAATAGCATTATATGTCCTGGGGAGGAAAGATGAAGCCCCCTAAACCATTAATGATGGTCAAAGAGCCTCGCTTGTTAGCTAGCCAAACAAATGACACCCTCACCCGAGTTTTTCAATAAACATAGAGTTGAAAAAAATAAACATCGAGATAAAAAGAAAATAGATATAAGAAAACGAATGATAATATGCAAGAAGAAAAGTCACATATAAATCACTATCCAAAAATGCTCAATATTACATTATAGGAATAGGAACATATTATTTGGCCAAAATGATAAAAAAAATTACAAGTAAATGCAAATCATGTACACTCATTGCAGTCTTTGACTTACACCATGTTAGAGACGAAAATCAACTATATTATTCTCAAAATTTACAATTATCGTATCCATTTCCACCTTATGTTTCAAAAAGTAGACTTTCTCTAAAAGATTTGCACTTAACCGCGACAAAGGTATATGCATCTTCATTTATATCCCTTTTAATTACCTTCATATCATCCCCCGATTTATTCAAGAGTTTATTGGACTTTAGTAGATCGCTCACGTAATTCTTGTTTCCATCAAATTATACTTGATTATGGGCCTTCATCTCCTTCATCTTTTGTTGAGCTTTAACAAGGGATGTCACCCTATATGCACTTCCTTCTTTCTAGTTTTTCAACTTAAGAGCTAAGATTGGTAAATTTTCTTAGACCTGTTAAGCTTTGGTAGTAACTTTTCCTCTTCAGTCACAAATTCTCCACCGCCCGTACACATAGAGTGGTTGAGAGAATTGAACCTAACCACATAAAAGAACACATTTAGACATAGAATTTTGAAAGTCAGATGGTCCTAAGTCGTCTACCTTAGTCACATTGACTAGGTAGACAGGCTTGTAAGATATAGAGAGAGAGAGAGAGAGGGAAGAAAGAAGAGTTTCACCAATAACGGAAATTATGCACCTCATCACATATGAATGAATGTCTTTTTCTTCCAAGACAGGGGCATATTTTATTATCTTAACTTGTCCAATAGAGGTTTCAATTGGTGGATAATGGATTGGATTAATAACACCAATGAAAAAATGAGGAACGTGATTATCAAGAGCATTCACATGTACATTGGAGCTCGCATTGACCATACCTCTTGTAAATGTTTTATAAACATTCTTCATAGACAGGAGACTACATAATAAATTAAGTATTCCATTCGTTTCCTCATGACTAGAAATCAAAATTATGGTTTGAATATCAATATATTAGTCTTTCATCTTGGTTTCCTTGATCCTTATGTCAACAAGGGCGGATTTATTGAGCCTGTAGACAAAGTTCTAGATTCTTGCCACACAATATTTATCAGTTTTATTCAGATCGTTGTCTCCCAACGTCATTCTTATGCGATATATCCAAATATGATTTGGTGACCAACAAGGTTAATAATGTTTTTTATAGGATTGCATTGTCCCTCGAGAGGTTTCCATAAGAACAGAGAAACAAATAGAGATTTACGACCATATTGTGGTAGTCTAATGTCACTTAAATGTATTGTGCGACCATCTTGAGATTTATGATCAGTTTGTCTAGAGGTTAAATAACTATTTTGACTATATTATACATGTCCACGCAAAGAGAAAGAGTTATTCTAATGAAAAGGTCACGTTTATCCACCCTTTCATGGAGTGAAAGGGTTGAAAAACATGTTATTCCCCTATTTTTATATCCAGAACATCAATCATAGGGATGATTCGTAAATACTATCTACAATCACTTTCATCATTCCTCTTAATTAAAGGGGGTGAAGTGAGGCAACACATGGAGCGCTTCCACTTGAGAGACAATGTCATTACCTACGGAGGTGCCTCATACGATCATGGAGGAAGTATCACCATACATACAAACAAATACACATTCATAAAGAGAGCGATAAATAAAAAGTAAATGACAACGTAAAAAGAAGATTAAACTCGTCTCAGAATGAAGATAACAAAATATAAATACTAGGAGATGAACACACCTTATAGACACATTAGATCATGGTTAATCAACCATGTAAACCGTCAGATGATGATAACTAGATTTATTGACACTTATTCCTAGGACGATTGTCGCTAAAAAAAGATTATAGGCATCTAAATGTCAAAATCATACTATAAAATGTAATGGAGTAGTTTATACCAGGTACACAATTTTAAAACTCTAAACCTAATAAATACAACCGTTATTTACTTGATCGTCAGAGTGTTTGTAGTTACGTCTCCACATATCAGAAATATAATAAAATAGTGTTATAACGAAGTTCGTCAACAACAGTATCGGTCATCATCACATCTCTTGAAGAAAAAATATTACCGAATCATTTATTTTTATTATTGATTCTAAGAAACACGGATTCCGACACGGACACCAGAACACGATACGACATGAATACTCTGACACTTATAATAACAAAAACATAGGACACCGACACTGCTACATATATGATAGTATTTAATAATTATTTATCCATTTATTATTAAAAGAGTTAAAAATATTCTAATCAAAATATTGTTGCTTCAATATATGTTTAATCCTTTTAGATTTGTGAGATTTGTCTTTAAGATGTGTTGAAGAAAAAAAATTAAAATTTTTGTCTAAATTGTCAAACTCATGTTGTATGAATGTTAAACCGATGTTAAACACCGATTTAAAGATTGTCGAAGCAAAGAAAAAAATTATTTATTTGAGAATATTTGTCTGACTTTTCTGATACATATCATATGAATATCATATAAGTGTCAGACACCAATACATATCAAACATCACGAGACGTCTATTTTTAAAGGTGTACAAGTCTTCTTGGAATATTATTATGCATGATGCTTCCCATGCACTAGACTATATGCGATCAATGAGCACCCAAACCTTTTACAGTTGCTTTGAGATTCGCAGTATGAATGAGAAAGAATGAATGAAATGGATTAAGGGGGCACGTGAGATGTGGGTCTCAATGACAGATGATGATGACCATCAATCCCTTATGGCATTGAGTGTTATCTCGATGTTTACAACTTTTACATGATTTTGTTTTTTCTATCATCTTCCACACAATATACTATCCAGTCCAATAAATTGTCACTGTCCCCAATACCAACAAAAGGATCATAATAATAAGCAAATAACAAAGGTTTTAAAACATAGTTATTCATCATAAATAATTCAGTGAAGATCTATTTTGGTTCACTAGAAAAATTTTAAGTTTGAATCTTTAACAAAAATACCACGTTGGTGATTCACATTTTGATCTTAGAATGTATTTGTTTATATTTAAATTATTTAGAAAATAAAAAATATATAATTAATAAAAATTAATAAATAAAAATATATAATGTATATTTAAAAATAGATAGAATTAATGATACCATTAATTAATAAATTCATGTTTTCGTTATTGTTCAAAATATTCAATATTTTGATCAGTAATTTAATATTCTCGTTAATAATAAATATTTTGATTAATAACTTAATGTTTCCGATAATATTTAATATTTTGATTAATAACTTTAATTTTTCGTTAATATTCAATAGTTTAATCAATAACTTCATATTCTCGTTAATATTCAATATTTTAATTAGTAACTCGTGTGAACACATGATATTTGTTCATGTTATTATTCAATATTTAAATCAATAATTTAATATTAGTACCATATACTAGTGTTATAAAAAATAATAAATAAGGATTTGAATCAACAATATATTTTTCCTGTCTATAAAAATGATAAATATTATTTTTGTTTTGACATTAATTATAAAAATATATAAATCAATAGTAAACTTAGTCACGTTTATAAAAATTATATTGTTTAAAAATATGTGATGATCGTAAAATATTTTATAATAATAAAAATTTTAATTTGACAAATTATAGTGAAGTTATATTCAATCAAATTATATAATTCAGTTAGTAATAACAATTTAATATATTATTGATTAAAATCAATTTACAAATCAAATATATTATTCTATATATAAAAATATTTTAATTAACGGTATAATTATTCCTATATATAAATAATTTGTTTTGAAATTATTTATAAAAATATTTAAGACAATAGTAAATTTATTCTTGTTATTATTCAATATTTAATTAAATGTGTTAATATCACCATATAGGTAGCCATGAGTATCTGTACTATATTAATTCGTATTTGGATGGAATTGACCCCGATAAAGTTTTAATTTTAATATTTCAATTACTTTATATTATATATAGATAAATATATACTGATCATTGATGAACTTGTGCGGTTAAAATTTTAAATTATATAAATGACAAATAGATTGTATGATTAATAAAAAAAATACATACAATTTTGATACTATTTATTAATACATTATTTATGTTTCATTCTATTATTATTTATATTGAAGTTCATCTAGCTCATTTAAATTGTATGCTTATTTTGTATCCAAAAAATTTATATGACTATTTATTTAATTGTATAAATTGATTATTTTCTGCCTATATGTATTTTAAAATTTTGACGTCAATAAATATGTTATTCTCGTATAAACTCATATTAGAAACTCCATATACTATTTTTTTTATTGTTATTTTTTATATTCTACATTATTTTATATATAGTAATACATTATCTTCTTCCGATTTATAAAATTATAATTGTTTTTTAAGTGATTTTCATATGTAATATGTAATTGTCCTTTATTTAATACATTACTAAATTTTTTATAAACTTCTTATATATTGTAAATTTATAATAAAATAAGTGTATACATATTTTCTTCTTTATTTCAACCAAGTAATAATCTCATATAAAATAAAATAAAAATTACAGGCTATATTATTTAAACCTTATTTAAAGGTTATTAAAAATTATTAAATAAATAAATATTAAAAAATAAACTAAAAAGTTAGAGTAAAAATTATATAATTAATTTACTGATAAAGTCTATGAAAAGATTTGAAAGATTCTTAACATTCTTTTTAAGATATATTAAAAATTAATAAGATAAATTATGTATGAATTGAATGGTATTGTATAGAAATAACTAAAGCTTTTTGAATTGAATGAAACTTAATAATTTAAAAAAACTTAATGAAAATTAATCAGACTTAATAATTAAAAAAATCCTATAACGTAAGTATTTCCAATTCCTTCATTTAATAATATCTTTAAATAAATTTAACAATTCAACTTTATTATTTTTTATTTCTAAAATGAGAAATGTGAAATAATAAAAGTGAATCACTAATATGATAGAAACATAAATTAAATTTCAATTAATATACATTATGACTGTATATTTTAATTTATTTGCATTAGTTATTATATATATATATATATATATATATATATATATATATATATATATATATATATATATATATATATATATATATATATATATATATATATATATATATATATATATATATATATATATATATATATATATATATATATATATATATTATTGCAATTAGTAGTATATTTTTGTAATCATTGTTTTAATTACTATTAATATATAATGTTTTAGAAAGACATTGATATAAGAAAAATCTATTAGTAATTTTCTTAGTACACTTAATTGATAAAGTATTACGAAGATATGAGTTAAACTATTTTTTCGATAATATTACTTAAATTATTTTTTGGTCACTATTTGTTAAACATTTGAAAATATAATTTTATGTGTCAATTTAAAAATATTTTCTAGTTTTTTTTTATCAATAGTGAACTTGTTCTTGTTAAAACAATGGTTAACATTCACTCATTAATTTAAATTAATTTATAAGGAAATTATTTTTCTCGTATTTAAATAAGTAGTACACTTTTTTCTATAGATATATATAATTTCTCAAGTATTTAATTGTATAAATTTCAATTAGTAATATAAATTATAACATAAATATTTGAATAAGTAATATATTTTTTCTTGTATATAAAATTTACCCATCAAATTTAACTAAATTATTATTACTTTAAAAGGGTATTTTTAATTTATTTATTTTTACCAAGGCAAATTTAATTAGTTTCATTATTCAAAATAGATCGAATACAAAGAGGAATTTCAGTAGGACAGCTAGACCAAGAATGGACAGTCATATTCTCTTGGCGTTTAGTAAACTTCACCTCAGAGTTGTGAATAAAATAAAGGAGTTGTTTAATAGACGAAATAATGTAACTAAATTCCGAACAACCTACATTATTAGAGAGAATAGCATTCACGACCACTTGGGAATCACTTTCAAAAATTATGAAATTCATGTATCTGTTAATAGAAAACTGCACGCCTCTTTGAAGACCAAGATATTATATCATTATCCCAATGATCTGTTTCGAATAGGAATCCATTTATTCTCTTATTCCAAGTTCTTGGAGCATACTTCAAACCATAGAGATATTTTCTTAATTTTTAACTCTTCGACTCATGTCCTTTCATTTCAAATCCTAGTGGTTGACTGACATAAATTTCTTCTTCCAAAGGTCCATTCAAAAATGTTGATTTTATGATGTATCTTCCACCATTTATATGTTGATGTCAACATAATAATTCTTATTTTCTTCAGCTTTGCAATAGAAACGTAGACTTCGTCAAAATAAATACCAGGTTTTTGCATAAAACCTCTTTCCATTAGTCTTGCCTTATGCTTGGCAATTTCTCCATTTGCCTCGTTTCAGCTTGTAGATCCATTTCACAACAATTGGCTTCTTGATTGACTTTTCGACAAACTCTTAGGTCTCGTTCTTTTCGATTGACATGAGTTCTTCTTTCATGGTTACTAACTAATTTGAATCATTCATGGTTTGATCCAAATTGATTAGTTCTACTTCAGCCATCATTATCGCTTTTTCTACTAAGTCATCATTTGCACTGACTACCTGATCTGAAAATCTCTCATATCTAGCTAGCCTTATCGACTCAGTTATTGTTTTGGTCGATCTTCTAACACTTTGCTCAGGTTGTTTCTCATTTTGATTTGTTGGTCTTCTTCAAACACATGTGTAATTGTATATGACTCATGTCGAACTGACCCATGACTCTAATCCCACCTTTTTCTTTCATCTATTATAACATCTTGATTGATCACTAGTTTATCATCATTTGGTGAATACAACTTGTATGCACCAGTCAAATGATAATTTATGAGCACCATAGTCTAACTTCGATCATCTAGTTTCTTCATCATTTGGTGATAATCTATGAGCATCATATTTTTTCTTGTTGATGTTTCTATTGTTATTATTGATGATGTTGTTGTTTCTATTATTGTTGTTTTTGTTATTGTTATTGGTGTTATTGATAAGGTTCTCTCAAGTATGGGTTTTATCCTAGAAAAGTTTCCAAGTAAACATAACAAATTGGGAATCTGATCAACTACCCCAGATGAGAGGGACAGTGAAATTCACGTGAATGAGTGGGAGGTCTTTAGATCAAAGAAAATACCTACAAAAAGGTTGTTATCACTTTGAATCTTAAGTTGGTATATAAATGAAATGGAACTTTTCAAGTATGAATGAGAAGATGCGTTATCACTTTGACTCTTAAGTTGGTAGATCAAAGAAAATACCTACAAAAAGGTTGTTGTCACTTTGACTCTTAACTTGTTATCACTTTTCCTTTACCTCTAAAACTAGGGGGATATCCATGATTGATAAAACATGTTTCAACTATATGGTTGCTTCTTCCACAATGAGTGCATACTCTATTTGGACCTCTAGCTCCTCCATATCCATTACCTTTTCCTCTATATGAATTGTTACCAGACTTCTGAGAATTGCTGCAGAAGTAGTGTTCAAATGTATAGTTGCTGACTCTTTAGTGGTACCATAGAAAATCACAGATTGAGAACTATTGAGTTCTCTTTCTTGTTGAATAACAAGTGAAAAAAAATTTCAATACAGGTAATGGATTCATGAGCATGATTTGAGTCTTGGATTGTGTGAACTTCTCATTCATGCCTTTGAGAAATATTATAACGTAATCGTGTTATCTATATTTTCTAATGGAAGTAAGATCTCCACAAGAACAAGGTATAGCACATGAACAAACAATAATTGGCCTATATGATTCTAGCTCATCCCACATCACTTTCATTTGTGTAAAGTAATTTGAAACATCAAGATTACCTTGCCTGAATTTGTATAAACTTCTTGAATATCAAAAATACGGAAAATGTCACCTTGCGAAAAACGGATCTGCAGATTTCACCAAACACCAACAGCACTATCGATCTATAGGATTGACTTTGCAATAGATTCTGAAATCGAACGATGAAGCCAAGCTAATACCATGGTGTTGCAACGGGTCCACTGAGCATAAAGAACATCTGAAATAGTCGGTTTTGGGAGCGTGCCATCAAGGAATCGTTCTTTGTTCTTTGAGATCAACGCAGTATGCATTGACCTAGCCCAAGTGTGGTAATTCTAGTCATCAAGAAGAGGTGTGACAAGAACTAAAGAAGGATTCTCATTCGGATGCAAGTAATACGGATTTGAAGAATTGGTGGAGAAATATATGAAGCTCTGGAAAGCCATCAATGGAGTCCAAGAAAGATAATATGATGATTGCGATAGGAAAAAAATCATATTCGGGCTGGAGAAGAAGAACAGCAAGAATAACAACCGAAAAAACGCAATCAGAAAACGAGAAAGATGAGGAAAACAGTGGCTGCCAGAGCTTTTGAAGCTTTGATATCATGTTTATGGTGGCAAGATCACCATGAAACTCCATGTGGAGGAACTCAGAGAAAGCAACAAGAAAACTGTAACAGAAAACAGTTATGGAAAATCTAACTTCTTCCTTGATTAGATTAGGATTTACACATGTGTGTATATATAATAGGTACATAATCTAATCTAAAATATCTATAAGCTACTAGTTGATGTGGAAAGAATACATAAGTTGTAGAAATACATCATGTATAATAAAAAAAGAAGTATAGAGATACATGTATATATTAATAGATATGATGGGTATTTTTTTTTTGTCTTTCAAATTCGCTGCATAAATCTTCTCTATATTGATTACTGGTATAAGAGGAGGAAAAGTGACTGATAAAAATGAAAGAAACAAATTAGTGAAGTTATTTAGTTCTTTCCAATTACACTTTCTCTTTTATCTTTCTTCCTATCACTATTTTTTTAACCAAATAGTTTTAGATAATTCAGTAAAGCAATATAAAATTTTGCCATCAAGTTGAGATGGCCGAGTTGGTCTAAGGCGCCAGATTAAGGTTCTGGTCCGAAAGGGCGTGGGTTCAAATCCCACTCTCAACATTGTTTTTCATTTTTTTTCATTATTTACACATAAACAATGGCTTATGGATTTCATTTCAAGCACTAATATGATTTCAAATTCTATAAATCTAATCATTTGTGTCTTTATTTTTATCTTCTCTTTATTAAAATGAGTGATGAACCAATGTGAGATAACTTATGGTTATTACCTTAAACCATACATTCAACTCCACCCTTCTATGACTTTGCTCAATTTGAAATTTTGTCCGTTTGAAGGTTATGTATACTACAAATTTCTTCATCAAAATTTTCGATTATCGGTGTTGAAGTGTCAGTCATATCATATCCCGATGTCTATGCGAGAGTGTGTACTTCATAGTTCATAGATAAGCAATATTTTTATTAGTTCAATCACAATTCTCTATTTTGCTATAGTATAAAACTATTTAAAGAAACAATAAAACAATATAACCAAACAATTCCCAATTTTTTTCTGGTGGCATTTACATCAAAAGTTTAGAAATACAACATGAGGAAGTACACACTCTCTGAAGTACACACTCTCTCAAGTATGGGTTTTATCCTAGAAAAGTTTCCAAGTAAACATAACAAATTTGGAATCTGATCAACTACCCCAAATGAGAGGGACAGTGAAATTCACGTGAATGAGTGGGAGGTCTTTAGATAAAAGAAAATACCTACAAAAAGGTTGTTATCATTTTGACTCTTAAGTTGGTATATAAATGAAATGGAACTTTGCAAGTATGAATGAGAATATGCGTTTGTTTGACTCAAGGTCACACATATATAAAGAAGATAATTATAATTGTCCTCGATTTTTCTCAATTAGTGCGGAAAATTGTTAAATGCATATCAACAACTTTGACGCAAGAATAGGTGTGCTCATATTCGGAGTTGCAGGCATGGCCAACTATATCATTAGTGATTGTCGCTAGGGATGGGAATAGGACAGGACGGCCTATAGCCTAGCCTACTTAAGACCAGGCCAAACTAGAGTTTTTTAATAAAAAGGTCAAGTTTGGCCTTTTTTAAAAGCTTATTTAATTAAATAGGTCACACCTATGCTATTAAAAAATCCTATGAAGCCTTATAGGTCGGCCTATATTTTCATATATATTAAAAATATGCTAAATAGGTTGTCCTATATATGAATATATTAGAAAAAAAGGATACATATATTGACTTATATATGCATATATATTAGAACAAAGGCTAAATAGGTCGGCTTATAAAGATTCTTAAGTAATATGGAATAATTGAGAACCTTAATGAGAAAAATGCTCGTAAATAGGCTTTCAGGTCAGGCTAGACTTTTAAAACGATCAGGCCAAAAAAATGAGCCTATAATAGGCCATAGGCCAGGCTCAGACCTTTTAAATTTATCGTAGGCCAGACTCGGGTCTTATAAAGTCTAGTCTAATCTAACATATTTTCATCCTTAATTGTCGCGTCTTTTTTGGATTTTTCTTATTGATTGAATCAATATTCATGGTACCACTCTAAAACATAATACGAATTACTTCTTTAATATTATTTATTTTTGCTTTTACCAATCAATAAATTATTCGTTTCTTTAATATTTTTACTTTAATATCTCTAAATCATAGATAATTAATCACTCTTTTAAATTTTAAATAGTAAATGTTAAATTTATAAATATCAAAAAGTTTATAAAATTAAAAAAAAAAGTATACATTTAATTTAAATAATCCAACTATGTAATTTGGCAATGACCTTTTTTCTATTTTTATAATGTAAAGTTTAATTAAACCGAAAAATAGGAGAAAGAAAAATACATGTACTAATGCATTATATGGGATGTAAAATGTATGTCTATGGTTCAAAATATTTGTTGACAATATTTATTTATATTTATATTTTAATGCATACAAATTGTTGATATTAAAATAAATTTGAACCATTAGATTTTAAAATAAATTTGAATCATTAGATTTTAAAATAAATGGTTGAGATTATTTATCATTTATTATAATATTTTAATTTAATTCATTTATTTTAATAATGATAAAGAGAGAAAATAAATGAAACATAAGGTATTTTACACCTTTTAACAGTAAGTTAGAAAAAATGACATTTTTATTAAACTTACATTATATGCTATTTTTATAAATGAATCTCATAATAAATCACACACATTTTTATTCAATAATAAGATCAAAATAGAAGAACTATTTTGTATATATGAATGTCAAAATGTCAAAATATCTTGATAAATCCAAGTACTAACTATAATACAAAAATGCCAAAATTCTCCAAAATAAAATCTCATTAGTGCCTATATCTCACGTCCATGTTCCTTTTTGTCATCGGTACTGGAACACATGTCGTGTCTCTGCTAAGATGGCTTGTATAAAGGTCATCTAAGGAATGTCTTACTCAAACTTTTCCTAGAGATGGTCTCTCTCTCGTTGTTTCTCCCAATAGCCACAATACAATGATATATCTGTAACACATCAACGACATGGACATGGTCTCCCATTTGCCTATTTCTCTAAGATCTCTTAATGAGCTGGCATCGAAGGATCATCGGGCATCATGTGTCATGTAAGGATGTGACACTCTATAAAACCTTTGGATGTAGCTCTATATTGTACTCAATGGACAATAAGTTAGTATATGACGTACATCCTCTGGCCCCAGATGATCAAAGTATGTTGCAAAAATCTCATCAACATCTCTGCGGATGATAGTGGCAGAAGCAACAACGGTATGGTCTCTAGGTGTCCCTAAATATACCCAAACTGACGCAGGACTCACTCGGGTAGATGGGTGTACATAAGTTGAGACCCACAGGTAAACCATCCAGAGTATAATGTTATCACCTCCAAGGGTTGTGTCTCAAGGTGATCGACATACGACATCCAGTTAATATAATATGATACGATGTTGATCAAGAGAAACTCGAAACGGCTCGGTCTCCTGATTCCTTCTGAGTGGGATAATGAGAAAGCATATGGCAAGGCCTCAAAGTAGTCATCCATATTATATGTCCAACCGGCGAGACATGAAAAATATTGGTGGAACCGTGTCATAAAATGGTTCACATAAAATATTAGTAACATAATAGTGTAGCATATGTATTATGACGTTAATATCAATAGTGGTGCAAAAAAAATACTATAAATAGAAAGTTGTTTCCATTCAATTATCGAGTCTTTTATATATTACCCTCGACTGGTTTGAAGTAGAGATACACCAAACCAGAAATCCACAGTCATACTCGTGAATGGCGTTGATGTTATCAATGTGGTCGTCGGGGTCAGTAGTCTCGTCGTACGTTGAAAGGTTCGAGGGCTTCTCCATGCCCGCGGGGAGCTGGGTCTCCATTATGGCCCGAGAAAGTGGGCAGTGAAGGTCTTCCTCGTCGTTCCTCAGGGGTGAGTAATCCCCGTCCCTATGGCTTTGGTCGTGGGGCGGGGATACCCTTGGTCGGCTGGTGGACAGCTTAGGGCGTCCTGTGGCTTTGTTCTTCTTGGACTCTGGGGTGCGTCATCCCTGACGCGGAGGTGAGCGACCGCGCTTCTTGGTGGCCTTCGGCTGAGATCTCTCCAGCTAAGATTTGCTCCCGTGACCACAGAGAAAGGCGTTGCGTGATCGTCGGGGTCTCCGCTGAGGAGAGTTGGTGCGACAGTCTGTTTCTAACAAGGTGATTCTCTCCTGCTGTTGGAACAACGTGAGATTTGTCTGGTTGAGGGCGTTGGTCATGGCTATTATCATTGGACCGTCTTCAATTGGTATCGGGATGGGCTCGAAGGTGGTCGTGATATGGTTGGCAATTGGTTCAGGCGACGGGGTGGCAGGTTGTCCGTCCCTGGGGTCGGACTCGTGGATGACATGGAGTTTGTTGTCGCCACCAGTGGTTTGGTCGATGAGGATCTGGTCGTGGTTGTCACTGTGTTCGCTAGTCATGCTGGTTGGTTGATGGAAACGGGGTGAAATTTTGGTCATTTGTTTCAAAAGACGGGGAGAAGTTAGATTCTCACAGACGACGCCACTGATCTGACCTGATCATGAGAACCTTCCAATTGTGAGCAGCTTCTACAGTGGAGAAAATGGGAGGGTACCTGCAAGGTACTCCGATGTCAAAGTGAGAGAGAGCTATTGAGCGAGAAAGTACAGTAAAAAGGTAAGAGAGTATAATATATGACCCTCTAATGAAAGAGGGTTTTGTTAGTGTGCCCTAGTGTTGGACCAAGATTCCCCTCATGGGCTGGATCAGCTAGGTCCAAGGGGGGAACTGACAGGGTTTGCATAGGAGCAAGTAAGACCTAGTGAGTGGTCTTGCCCCTGGTCCAACTGCTCCGCGAATCTAGGAGAGTATTGCGGAGGCAGTTGACTGCAGACATGAAACACGTGGGGGATGGAACACGTGGGGGAGATGCTCTCCCCACATCTCCACTGTTGGGACTTGGACTTATGCCCGATGGACTGGGTCGTGCCCGATATATCTGGTGTCAAGCCCAATCCATAACAAGATTAATCCGGATTCCAATCTCCTGACTAAGGCTCCTAATTGTAAAATCCAAACTGCATTAAGACAGAAATACGAACCAAAGAACAAAGTGAACCTTATGCTCTAGTTCTAAGAAACTCAATGTAAGGCAGTTCAGGATAAATACAAATCACATATTTATAGCATTTATGCATAAAGTATCATACCTATAAACTATTTAAATAATGCATATATGTGAAATCAAAAAAGAAAAGAGAATGAGCAACTTACTAATATAATAGAGAGAAACTTCATATATATGCAATGCAGTGCACTAGAGACGTGATAAGCGTAAATACAACGTATAAAAACCCTGAGAAAGCTTGAAATGTGGTGTGATATGCTCAGGAAACACAAATGAGGACCTAGCACTTTGTTTTACTATTTTTTCTTTTACAAAAAATGAAAATAGCAAGGGAGAGGAAAAGACGTAAGTTTACTTAAACTTATGGGTGTGATGTATAGTTTAAAACATAAAAGTTTCCAATCACATTAGCAGCATACATGAAATCCAAAAACTTTTTGAATCAAACCTACTTCCATTATTAAATTTTAAATAAGACATCATGGTTTTGTTTGTTTACAATAACATAATGCTTTAAAATTTAAATATTTGTTTTCATTTGTGTGACT
This sequence comes from Lathyrus aphaca, assembly GCA_963966055.1. Taxonomy (NCBI): domain Eukaryota; kingdom Viridiplantae; phylum Streptophyta; class Magnoliopsida; order Fabales; family Fabaceae; genus Lathyrus; species Lathyrus aphaca. The sequence goes on along the minus strand of OZ014525.1, from coordinate 462,526,193 downwards.
GAGGTTAAGGTTAACACTATTTTACACTTCATCTATCTATGATCAATAATTCAATTTACAATATTTTTGGAGCTGTAATCTTCTATGTGTGCTTCTACTCTAACTTTAATCAGACTGTAATGATTTATGTTGATCTACAAAGGTTTCACTTTACAAACCTCGACCGCGAATCCACAGTCCGTAAGCATCAATAGCCATGCTCGCTGCTGTTCCGAGAGCCGATCCTTGGGACCTTTCACTTCGACAAGCTTGGCTTCCCCGCTGTATTCTCCGCAGAAACGCCATAGCAGCAAATCAGGCATTCCGCTAGACCAGCTTCTATAGTCTTCACAAAGAAGTTTGCAGAAAGACGCCAAACAAGAGCCCCTAACACAGGTAACAGCAGCACGAAGCTCGTCTAAAGAATGGCGGTCCCAGTTAACTCCTCTACAACATGTCCCGTCATGTGTTTCCCATGACTTGATTAGAAACTCCTCGGCCATGCCGTCACGAATTTGCTGCAAATGTGATTCTATGATACTCGCTCTCGCCGTATAAAAGCTATCAGTACCCAAATCCAAAGGAGCGTTCTGTGAATTCAAAGGCTAATAAGTATTCATAATCAAATAAAGCTCTAAGTCTAATAATTACTCTTAGAATAAAATGAACCTGAAATCTAGTATGGAAGACATTAGGCACATCGGCGTATATTACATCCCACATAAGAAGGCCGAAAATAGTCAACCATATGCCACTCTCAGTATGAACACCTTGCCATCCCTCCGTGGCATAATAGTCCAAAGCAAGCTCTTCCACTCCGCACTGCACCCCTTCTTCGTTGTAAAACCTGTTTTTTGCTCCCAATTCAGAATTCAAAGGTCTTCCTTGAACATGAACCTGAATAATCACACGAGTCACTATGACAAAATCGTAATGTTACAGGAAATCTATATAATGTTAATTTCATTAGAATCGCAAGGAAGCAGATCAGAAACGAGAATCATAAAACAATAAAGTAATTACCTCAGGGATCTTTCGTAGTACAGATTTAGAAAAACTAGGAACTTTCCACCGTCTTGGTGGTTTTCCTAAGCGAAGAACACGTCTTTGCAATGACATTCTTGAACCAGCTCGTACCCATGGATCCAGCAACCCATTTTCAGCCACTTGAAGGCTCTCGTCTATGTAACCCAGATGCTCCAGGTCAACAGATAATCTCAGTGTCCAATATCCTCTTTTTACATCACAAGTGAAAACATTTTGTAGCAATTTAAGCATGTCGATTGCATCACTGTATCTGAGAAACAGAAGTTGATTTTCTTCATCATTCACAGTGCACAACACTATAAAAATGCTTAAGAGTTTGTATATTTAACCACAAACGGATACCTGCGCTCTTGCTCAAGAAAGGAAATCCCTAACGTAACCACTTTGGAGTATACCCAAGATGCTGTAAATAAGTGATGGAATGTATATGCTGATTTAGAAGTCGAGTACTGGATGGGCAACACAGTGGATACACGAGATTCAGCAATCTTTATGCACCTCAATACGATATCAGTTTTGTTTGCATCAAGGGCTTCATCCATAACTTGTGCCACTTCAATGGCCTGAAAAACTAAAGTTAAACATGGAAGCAGGAAAAGAAAGTCGCAATTATCTTGGAAATTAGACATCTACCTCTTCGAATGCAAGAAGATCTGTGCAATTCGAGAATATTGGTTCCAATATTTTGCAGGTATAAGTAGGATATTTGATTTTTCCTATGTCAACTAGTAGAAAGGACGAGAGATCTTGTTCTCCATTTAAGAAGAAAAGTCTCTACAAAAGAAAAATCATTTACATCAGAACTACTATTATGCTGCTTTAACTAAATTCTGACACTAATAAAAGCAACATAAATATGTCACCTCGATACGCCAGATAAGAGACTCAGCTTTCGAAGAAATCTTGATACAAAAACCAGTTTTATCTAAAATCATATTTGATAGTCGTGGCCTGCATACAGCAACAGCAGGAGAAACTAAGCATTAAATAAAACATTAATTGACCCTACCTCCTTCATTAATTGTAAAAACAATACTAAAATTTTGATACCATAATCCTGCATATGTAGAAAGAATAGATGAAATGAGATCATGCTTCTTCATTCCATGACCGCAACTCTAGAACATCAAAATGAAAAATTAAAAACTTAATGCTAGCTTATAAATTAGAGAAACGACGGTAAAAGAGGAATAACATGTATGAAATGCATAACCTCCAACTTATGACTATTTGATTAACATTTATATCGAGAAACACAATATAATGATCAACTTATGACTATTTGATTAACATTTATATAGAGAAACACAATATAATGATCAATTGTTTGACCCGTATCTGTCCACATAGTATGTCTCTCACTATGTAGTCATCAGAAGCCATTCATTGATGTAGGAGCACGAACTATGGATACAATCAAATTTAGAAGGATCCATCCAAAATGCTCCATTTACTTATAACTTGACAAAGATACATGCTCAGACTGCACTCTCATAAAATGATAATAAAAGTAATATGAATAAAAAGATGGTAAAATGCATTTGACATGTAACATATGAAATAGTGACACAGTTCGCAAAAGTGGAGCAAGAACGAAAAAGAATTAAAGAAATATGAAACAGCATAAATCAAGTTGAGATTTGGATAGACCTATATGAAAGTTCCTTCTCCTTTCACTGTTTTTTTTTTTTGTGAAAACCTATTCAGAAGACAGAGTATAAGCTCAAGGACGATACAGACTAAAATGGCCATGGGTGGGGGGAAGAAAAGAGAATAATTAGCTTGATGCATACAACATTCTAGCACTATACTGTATCCAAAAATAAAAAATAAAATGTGTCGGACATAATCAAGCAAGCAATAACCTAATGTTCTTTCTTTTATTTGAACAGGAAAAAAAAGTAATAACACAATGGTAGGGTACTGAACATTGCTACCTTTATTTCCCAACTTCAGTATATTGGAAGAATAAAATAGGTAAAATAGGTAGAGTCAACGAGGGTAGTCAATTTTTTATTGCTGTTATTTCGTCTTTGGCTGTAAGCTGGAAAGGGTGCCTTGTCTCTCTGAAGGATCTGGGTTTTATTTTACTTTAGGGAATCAAATGGGAAAACTCTTTCAATCTTTCTAAATCATAAATAATGCTATAACTGGCAAAATTTCACTTTTATGAATCAATGTTTAACAAAATAGGGGTATAAATACTCAGATTATGAACTCGGAAAGCATGCAACTTATACACCGTGAGACCAACTGCTATACTACAGAAGAATTTTATCATTTGCATGATCATGTTATTATTCACATAATTGACGAAATCCTTTTAGAACAGCGTATGACATGAGAATATATTCTAGCTCAAAAACTAGTGATAGATTCCAACCTTTTTAAGCAAGAAACACAAAATTTCACGCAGCTCAGAGACAGTGAGCACATCTAATATATCATTCATGTCACTTTCACATAAATGGTCTCCATCTTCAACGGTGCATATGTATTCTTTCTCTGCAATAGGATCATTCCAAAGACACCGATCATTGAGGAGGCAATAAGAAGATTTACCAGGAGGAGAAAACCAATTATAATTGCAAGGAAAGATAAAAATAAACCTTACTATTTTATTAAATTACCCGCAAGTTCCTTGACTGCCTTTTGAGTATCTAATATTTCAGGATACGATATACTAGACATGCGAAACCAAGGTCCTGTATAAGAGCACAATACAATACAAAAATGTCAACTACAAAACAAAAACCAATTTAAAAATGATTAATAATATCACATCAAGAAAGTGGTTTGCAATCTCTATTATGTACTACTAAAAACCCCTTTATAAATATTACAAGCACTTGATATAAAAAATTATCAGTTTCAAATATTGCAATAACCTTTTCTAGTGTATATCCGAATAAAAAGTCTCTGACTGTCATTTGAGAGTGAAGTGAATGATTCTGTCAATGGATGAGACATTATTTAAATCATCTGATAAAAAAAAGTTCAAAGAAATAAAATTCACAAATGTTATGTTAAAACTAATACCGATATAGGTTTTTTCATCTTCTGTTAGAAGGTGAATATTATTTTTTAAGGCCTCTTGTATCATAAGACAAAAATTCAGCTGGTACTTTACAGATGAAGGATTCTTGATAGCAGATTCAACAGCATGCTGAACATTTTTCCATAAACATTTAAAAGTCTCGTCTTCATACTTGCTTTCACCATCTGGTGTTCTATGGCACATAATCTGAATTGGAACTGCATCACGAGAATTTTTAGGAACAGAAGTCACATGTCCCTGGAATAAATTCCAAAGGAAAAAATAATGAGAACTTGAATCAAGTAGCTTAATCTATATTTTCGAGAGTAATTGCAGGGATCACGCAACTTATTCAGAATAAATCACTAGCAGAGCCTTTAAATATTGAAACCTGATATTCTATTGACCTCACTGTATAAACCTAATAGTAGAATCTTCAAGTTACTTCAAAACCCGTCAAATTCAAAATACAGGCCTTAAGTACCCATAAAAATTTAACCCTAAAAGGCTAAAAGTTAACTTTTTCTTTACACTCATATCATATGAACCCCATAAAACTTCAGCCAACAGTTTTCACTGCTTAATTTATTTACCAAATAAACTTTCTAAAGTAGATCCAGGCAATCACACAATGCGCAACTCAACTATCATGTGCTTTCTATATAGATAATAATAATCTATTCTATACAAGTAAAAAGTGACAAAGCAATGGATAATAGCGAAACAAATGGTACACAAATGCAGAGAGCAACTAGCTCTCAAGCCAAACCTTATAGTACCTGAAATACAATGCCATAGTTGTCAATTAGAGGAGATAGATACTGTGCCAGCTCACGAGGGAGATAACCTAGAAATTTAGAACACTCAGAATCTACAGAAACAACCTGAAACAACCAAGAGCAGCAACTAGTTCCTTAAAGTTCCACATTCAAAATCAATAAGATGGCAGTGTATTTGATGTGTCAATCTATGCATGGGTGTTCCTAATTTAACACTTCAGTTAACAATAGTTAAATCACTAAATATTTGAGTCCAATCATAGCTATCTTAAAAATCATACACAAAGTGTAATTTGTGATTGGTTAATCAGTGAAAGTGTATTAAATTAATTTCAAAGATGTGAGTAAGAATATACTTGAAGGAAAAAAATGTACTTGATTATTTGAAAAAATAACCTATGTGGCACAAACACTTCACATTGAAGATGTGTCTAGTGTCAAACACCAACATACTACATTGACATTGTGTCTAGTGTGAGATACCAACATACAGCATAGACACTTCACATTGACGTTGTGTCTAGTGTAAGACACCAACATACGACTTAGACATAAAGTGCCGCTAGAAAAACAATAAACTATGTAGCACATACACTTCCCATTGAAGTTGTGTGATAGGATAATGGAGTTAGGCTTTTAGACAATTTTAATACTATTTCATTTAGAAGGATAATTTATCTTTATTGGGCTTTTGTTGTTTACTTGGGTTTTAGGTTATTTTTATCTGACTATATATATATAATGAAATACAAATGACCTGAAGCCCAATTAAACAACAAAAGCCCAATAAAGTTAAATTCTCCTTCTAAATGAAATAGTATTAAAATTGTCTAAAAGCCTAACTCCATGATCCTATCATTGTGTCTAGTGTCACACACCAACATACGACTTAGACATACGAACTATGAAGTGCGGACACCCCGAAAATGACTAAGACACTAACACGACAATACCGATAATAATTTGAAAAAATGAATAAATTAAATACAATCACAAGTGTTGGTGCAAGTGTTCGAAATTAGCACGGACACAGACACACCTTTTTTTAAAAGTGTCAATGCTACATATAAGAGTAACGCTAGAAAAACAATAACCTTGATTGCATTTGGATCCTTAACATTCTGCAAGTCTCTCAAAAGAGAGACCATCTTACCAGCACATATTTCCTCTTGGTCAGCATATCTCCTACCCACAATCAAAGTTTCAAGCTTTACTTCAAAAACATTACATTTATCATCATCAACATTATCGATAATATCATAATGGTTAGTGTCGCTTTGGTTGGATTCGGATAACAAAGGCGAAGATTCAGTTATAGCAATTGCAGAATCGTTATCAGCAATGGGACTCTCAGATAACAGCAATTTTTTTCGTAGCGTGAAATCCGGCGCGTGTGAATCCGGATCCGCGTGGGTGAGATTATCAGGACGAGTGAAGTTTAACTGAAGTAGAGTTCGCTGTGTGAGTTTTCGTTTTGTTCCACTTTGTTTAGGTTGAGAAAGACACGAATCTGAAAACAAAAATCGAAATTGAAATTGAAATTGAAATTGAAATGAAATTTGAAATGAAATGAAGCGGTGATGATGATGATAAATGCATACCGAGATGAGAGTTGATGCGGCGGTTATCGGAGGGAAGTGTGAGAGAACAAACGGGACACTGTACGGCGTCGTTTTGGAGGTTGTCGCCGTCAGCAGGTGTAGTAGGTTGTTGCTGTTGCTGTTGTTGTTGTTCCGGTTGGTGGTGGATAGAGTTTGGAATGGGATCGGAGAGAATAGAACGACGATTGGGAAGGAAACGGCGACGTTTTCCAATCAATCGAGTCAAGCTTTCTCTGCCGGTGAGTACCATTTTCGAAGGCGGAGAAATGAAACCCTTCCATTTCCCGCCTCCTTTCGACCTTTTTATACCAAAAAGTTTTTACAGGTTTTACTAGATTGGTTACCTGTTAACTTCGTGTTTTTATCTTTCACTTCGTGTTTTTAGTAACTTTGTCTTCCAAGTTTATGTTTTTAGTTGGCACATATCAAAATATAAAATATTTTTTCTTAATTTTCTCGGTCTATCTATTATTATTATTATTATTATTAAAGTAATGTTATTGAGAAAGGATTTAATTAAAATGCAATGAAGTTTTATTCTGTCAGTAAATCATAATCGTCGGAAATTATAACAAGTTTGACTTTTATTTTAAAAACATATAAAATATAGCAGGATCAATTTATAAAGAGAGAGTCAGGATCAATTTACTTTAAGAGTAGATCTTTTTAACTTACTCAATAATTGTAGTTTTTAAATTAGATTCAATAGTTAAATTAACATTTATACTTATAACCATTTGATTAAATCTAATTTAAAGACTACGATTATAGAATAAGTTAAAAAGACTTACTCTTGGAGTAAGTTGATCCTGAGAGATTCCTTAGTTTAGCAACTATTTTCTTCTTTGGTGTTTTGTTTCCATGCATTTGAAACTTTAACACATTATTGACAAGAAATCACAAAAAAAAAAGTACTCACAGGCCCCAAAAGAAAACTCCATCTTTTTGGTTGGATTATGCCCACTCTTCCATTGTTTATGCTTTTGTAAATATTGACGATCTTGATGACGCTTTTACAGGAGTTGTTCATCTTTCAATTGGGGAATTTTTAGTCCCTCCGAGGATGATAGAATATGTGACAAGTATGGTGATTGCGTCATTCACTTCTACAGGGGCAGATCCAAACATTATAATTTTGTGTGGCTAGACATAAAAGAAATTACGAACATAAAAAAGTTAAGGGACTTATCACTCCCTCTAAATGACATGTCACACCTCAAAAGAAACTTGATAGTTATAAGAGATGTTAGAACAATATTTGGTTCTGCATCAGACCTTATGTTTTGATGATAACAATACATAGTGTTTTAGAGACCAATCTTGTACCCCTAATAATTTTGCTCAGTGTGTAGATTTTATATTCAAGTTATGACATTGACTATATGACATGTGACGTCATTAGGCTCTGATACTAATGCACTCTGACTTTGGGTTATGTGTTTACAAAGTTTATAAAGCTCTAGGTCATGTAATTAATGCTTCTGACATCTACTTATCCAGAGCCTTGATACTCTGAAGCTTCTAAAGTTGGTACACTTTGAAGCCTTGCGCTCAAGTTAACTATAAATTGTATCAACAGATTCTGAAGACCAGGTTATGTTGAATTGAATCAAGATTCTGAAGACCAACTTTCTAAAGATTCTATCAACCATACTCTTATTCGTCTCTTATGCATGCTACATCACCAACTTATCAGAAGTCTCTAAATATTAAAGATAAGATCAAAAGGTTTTATGTGAGAAAAATAGTACACGGTACAAGATCAAATATTTTTTCCACTATACTGATTTTGTGGGCTAAGGATTGTATTATTGTACCATTTTATCTCCCATTTTCACAAACTGATATGCAAGGATATAATTATATTTTTGTATGTAAGAACAAGAGTTGTCTCTGCATTCTATCTTTATGTTTTGATGATAACAATGGAGTATTTATGAAAGAACCGTTTTATGTTTTGATGTTTGTTAAAGCGTGGATCATGAATATTATATATATTAAGATCAAACAAACATTATGAATGAGTACGCAAATGCTAATATGCGAAGTTACTATGCGTAACGTCAGTCCCAAACGTGTTGAATAAGCAATTGTGCTTCTAAATCTGAATACAAACAGAAAGATCCAAGGATGTGGATGTTGCATTGACAATGCTCTTGTGGATGTTGTTCTGAACGTGGTTCTGATCAGATAGCGAAGTGAAGCTTTTGAAATTAATCTTCTGAAGAACTAAGTTCTGAAGACTCTGGTGACTTGAAGTTATGAAGACTTAACATCTGGAGACCAAGTGCCTGAAAGATTTTGAAGACTTACGAGTTCTAAAGATTAAGGTTTTGAAGAACTGAGTGCTGAAGACTATGAAGACAACATTCTATGTGAACAAAGTTCTGAAGACTCTAAGACTTAAAGTTCTGAAGATCATGGGTTTCAAGCCAAATGCTGAAGTCCCGAAGAACGTAGTTCTATGTGAACAAGTTCTGAAGACTAAAGACTTAGGTTCTTTGAAAATCCAAGTATCATCGTCTCTAGCTAATGCTTCATTCGTTAATCATAATCAGAAGCCTCTGAAGTTCAGATGACAATGTTACCATTAGCAAGGATAATACATTGTACGATAATGCTTTATCACACACCTCTCCACTATATTTGAATTATGGAAAAAGGACAATATGTGGTTGTACTATTTAATTCCTTGTATAATGGATTCCTCAGTAGCCAAATGGGGTTGTAACAACTCTTTTATGTTTGGCTATTGTTTAGTCTTGTATTTCTAGGATTGGCATCAATTTTTATAAAACAAATATAGCATCAATATATTTTATAAGATCTTGCAAAATAAGAACAGGTTAAGCAAAAAAGTCCTATTGTGCGCCTAATCATGTTGATTTGAAGTGTTTCAACATCTAGAGCAATATGTCTAAGAATATGTCATATGCAGTCATTCGACATCATGAACTGATACAGGTGAATTGAAGATTTTGTTATAATTTAACAGAAACAGAATATTCAGAGTTTTTAAAGAAATCCAAGGTGACGCTGACTTAAAGATCTTGAAGATTCAAATTTGAATTAGAGAAAAATATTGAATAAATATAGGCTTTCTATATATAGAGATATTTTAGGAAGTTATAGTTTTGAAGATCTTTTTGTAGCAGATTTTTCTGCATATTTGTAGCAGCTGTTATGCTGCATTTTAGGAGGCCCAAATCTAGTTGGGAATAGGTTATAAAAAAAAGCCTTGTAACCTAGTTCTAGGAACCAACCAAAGATATAAAATTTGTATCATTAGGGTTGAGTCTTATAACAGCCATGTGCTAAACGATGTAATTATTAGGGTTGTTTTTGTGTAAACCTCGAAGTTGTTAAGAAAGAGGTACATTGTTCTTTGAGGAAGCTTTTAAGCAAACTCTAAGGTGTTATCATGGAAGTGAGTCTTCTGATTCTTGATTGTTAGTTTATTATCACTGATGTGATTGAGAGGGGGTGAGATAGGTTTCTCATATCTAAGTGATGTTTATATAGAAGTTGCATTGGTAATGATTAAGTGATAAGATCATAAATTGAGTGGTTTGTTGAAGGTCTTTGAATTAATACTACATGGTGGATTTCCTTCCTGGTTTGGTAGCCCCCAGAGTATATATGATTGCACTGAACTGTGTTAACAATTTGAATGTGTTATTTATGCTTTTATGTATTGTATTATGCAGTATTCTTGTTGAATGTCAAACCAGATGTCTAAACATCCTTTAGGATATTTAGAATATGTTTTATCAGACTACATTAATGTTGTTGGTTGTACTTTGCCTTGTTTTCTATAACAGACCAGATGCCTCGACATTGCATTCGACATCTGGTTTTGTGATAACACGATTTTGTATCGATTATCTAGTATGGTTTCTTTTTATTTAATTTTCTATTTTCCGCATTTCGAACAATATTATGCAAAGTTTGTGTTTATTTTGCAGGTATTATGTTATACATGACTTGTGGAAGAAAAGAATGAAAATGAGACAAAAAGAAGGATTTTTAGCAGAAGAAATGAAGCAGATAGTAGAGTTTCTACATTCTGATTGTATGACGGCCGTCAGAGCAAGGTGACGACTGTCACACCTTAGAAATACCAGACGAACGTCACAAAATAAAGACGAACGTCACACTTGTTATATCATAAATCTATTAAGCGCGCACCAGCCAAACCAGAGAGTCGTTACTCGAATTTGTCTCGTTCATCAGAGATATTTCCTCGGTCATTCCAGTCTTCAATCAACCCTACGCAGTCAAGGCCCAGCTAAAGAAACTCCGACTAATTCTCAATAATTGTATTCCTAGAAGCTATATATAGTAGTTGTTTCAAGTTCCAAAGGAAGCTTCAATTACCTTACCGAATTTCTGCCATTTTTCCATTCGAAGCCATTTATTTAAGTTCAGTGCTTCTTATTTTTTATTTTCATTTTCCGTATTTAATTTCCCGAACCTTAGTGTTAGCCTCCTACCTTGGGAAGCTAGCACCAGTTATTTTATTTTCATCCACTGCATTTGTTTAAGTTTAAGTTTCTGCAAGAATTATTGATCAAGTGTACTTCAGCCAGGTTTTTTAATTTACTTATATGCTTTACCTTTTTATTATTATGTGTTATACTTCTATGCACTTCTTCTTCTACCTTTCTTCGTATTTAATTGATATGTTTGGTCAAACCGTTTAATCGGTATGTGATTGTATAATTAGAACGAATTCAATAGAACTAGGCTAAAATATTAACTCGAGTTACTTTTTGGTTTCGATTTCTTATTATAAAACAACTTTTGTTACGAAAGTAAGAAAGTAAAAAGGGTTAGAATCAAGACCACGGGAGTGTGAGATTATAACCGGATAGCTGAAATCGAGCATTAATTTTAAATACAACGGAAGCGCTTTAAAACCAATTAGAATCTATAGGTTTCCAAAAAATACTTTTAACTTGAATTGACACAGCAAGAGCGCTCAATTGAACTTAGAAATATAGTAATAGGCAATACCACGAGAGTGTGAGTCAACGACTTTTAAACCGACATTTTCTACAGAAAGACAACTTGACAAATCTTAATAAGTCGACCTTTTATTGAATTCTCCAAGGCGTACCAATTGCATACCGATATCCCTATTATAATTTAGTTTAATTTAAAATTCTTACTTCCTCGCCCCTTAAAACTAAAATATCACTCGCCTTAGTTAAACATAGTAACACCCGATAGCGCTAGGTTGATTATCGAGTCTATGTGGGATCAATATCTTTTATTACTACACGATTAGGTTGTATACTTGCAATATTCTTGTTGAATGTCAAACCAGATGTCTAAACATCTAGTAGGATATTTAGAATTTGTTTATCAGACTACAGTAATGTTGTTGGTTGTACTTTGCCTTATTTTCTATAACAGACAAGATGTCTCGACATTGTATTTGACATCTGGTTTTATCATACCAGAATTTCAATTGGTATCAGAGCAGGCATCCTAGTCTGTTTCTTGATAAGATCCAAGAGGGATACTTTCTGGTCCATGGTTAAGGGAGAAAATTTATACTAAAAAGTTGTTTGAATATGATTGGTTCATATTGGTGTGTGAATGGTCCCTAGGAGTGGGGGATGAACTATTATGTTGTTATAGCCTGGTGGTGACTGCGGTTGTGGTAGGTTTGATTTATTTTCAAACCTATGGTATTTTGGTGTCATCTGGAGTATGTTGCTAGGACTGATATGTGACACCTGAAGTTCTTGAGGAGTTTGTGTTTTTTGATCCGCTGCGTATCTATCTAAAAACTCCTGATGTCAAGAATTTTTTTTTACTAGAGATATATCTTATGGTGATGGGATATACGCATGTCTGCTTCAGTTGACTTTGCTAACGATACTTGAAAGTTATTGTTCAAGTCCACTCTTAAAGGCATTGGTAAATGAAGTTGGTATAAAGAGATCTGAAGATAACATAAGCATTGCTTTACAGACCTATCTCCGGTTTGTAGATCTCTTGGTGTGTTCCTTAGATTGATGTCATATCCCAAGATAGAACATCACATCAAAATTATGCAAAATGTTGTTTTGTAATGGAATGATTTTATAGATGCTTTGGGAGCTAAACTAATATGGTTGAATCACATGTGTTTGGAACCTACTCCTAATCTGGAAGATGGGGCATTTAGGTGGTGTATCTAAGAAGGTTCTAACCCTGGAACTTATCTCAGATAAGGACAATTTATTCTTGTCTCTCGCTGCAGGAGTAAATAACCTGAGCTTTAAGAAGTGTATGTGATCATGTGTTCCAGAAGAGTCTTGACTATGTGTACTGAAGACTGGCATAACTTTATCACAGGTTGTGCTACAATTGAATTTGTGGAGTTATATTAACTTGTGTGTTGATGTGAATGTAGTTACATCCAAGATTGTTAGGGATAAGTAAATAAATAGTTATCTTGAGTGTGAAGTCTTCTCAAGTCAGAATTCTGAGCCTTAAGGAGAAGTTTGTTGAGATGTTCCTATTGCTGTTGTATATGCTCTTGTTCTATCCTGGAAGCTTGATCAGCTACTGACGATTGATTTCCTAATGTTACCTTACATGTGTATGTGTATGGTTGCCTTCAGAGCCATGGTAATTTGTGAAGTCTTTTGTGACTGAGACTGATGTCTAAAACGTTATTAGAACATCATCTCAGGTGTGTGTGTGTGTGTGTGTGTTAAGCATATGTTGCTTCACTCAGGATAGAGTTCAGGATTAAGCCACTGACTTATTTGGATGTCATGACTGATTATCATCAGAAGGTGTCTGACGCCTGCAGAAGAAGAAGTCAAACTACTCGTCTTACCTTGTGTGAGAATGTAATCTTATCTGACTAATAGTAAATACTTTGACGGGAGACTTAGTATTTGTCTATTGTTGTTATGATGCATATGATTAAAGGTGAATACTTTGACAGAAGACTTAGTATTTATCTAGAAGTTATGCACATCTGCAGTCTGAACATTATGATTCAGGAAGTGTAATGAGAATTTGGTTATAGTGGTTGTGATTGATTTGATTTGAATAAGAAGATTACAATATGAGGTGGTCCTGTTCAGCTGACTGTATCAGTGTGTGCAAAAAGAAGATAACATCATTTGTTGTTTGTTTATGAATTCTTCTTGGATAACTAATACCTTGTTGTGAGTTGGGTATTTATTTGATGTATGGATGAAATTCAGACTTCTAAAGTCTCTATTTCAGGAGTTGTGTGAAAGTGTATTTCTCTTAGGCAGGCAAATGTGATAACCTGATTATGATGCAGAGGGTGTGCTCTTTTGTCTGTAATGTGAAGTTGATGTCCTACATGACATTACAACATCATTGTGCTATTTTTCCTAGAAGGTAATTTGAGACTATGTGCGTGATGTTGGAAGAGCAACATTATTGTCAAGAGTGTCAGTTTTGACATAATATGGATTAGAATGGGCAAATTCTAATCTTGGTGTTAGTGGTATGTTCTGGTAATACATAATTGCTTTCATGGTGAAGAGTTATTTTGGTGTAAGGAAATAAGCTTGATATCAGATGGTGTGATATGATTAGAAGGGTTGTATATTGTATGGTTATTCTTTGTATTGGACTTGGAAGATCATGTATCCGAAATAAACATGGTAAGATTAGGATCAACATGTGCAAGAAGTGGAAGTTCCTCATGTTGAGAATGTGGAAATCTCAGTGTGCTTTCATTTGGTGCCAAATAGGAACTCTGGAAGTTAAAGCTGTTATCTATGGTCTATTGTTGCAAGGGTGCAAAATGGTTATGTGTAGCTTGCATGTTGTTGAGATCTGATCAGAATGGCTATTAAACTGACAATTTTCTCTACTAATAGTCATGGATAGTGTCAGTCTAGATCATCTATAGCAAGCAAACTAAGAGCATGTGTTTTGAAATTTGTGAGAAATTCAAAATCAAGTGAACATATAAGGATAATATACAAGGATTTAAGATCAATTGTTGTTTATGAAGTTCACAAATATTTGATTGATTATGCTTGTGATTCAAGACTAGTGATATTCAACAAGTTGTTTGGAGTATTTTAGAGTTTGTGAAGAATCATGAGAGGGGTTTTGTTATTTGTCTGGAAAGTTTCCTGGTTAGTATCTGGTCTGGATATTGTTGATGCCGAAGATGGAGATGATTAACTATGTAGACATCATAACTTTGATGACCATTTGGAATGACCTATTTTGGTTCAGGTGTAGACCATAATGATCATCATGAAGTTAAAATAGATAGCAATATCATAACTTTTTGAAGGATGCTTTACTCAAGGAAAGGTGTAATCCTTGGTATGGCTATGAGGTGTGGTTCTTAAATATTTCTTCTGTAGTTTCAGACAGTGACAGGTTTGAGGACTTTGAAGAATCACTGACAAACTTTCATCAATGTGTGAGATTGGTTGGAATTACTGCAAAATCAGCAGAATAAAGGTTGTCTACTCAAACTTGGTTGGTGAATCAAGTCTATGAGAGCATGGGACTCTTGTTTTGTTTAGGGAGGAAGTTCTTTCAAGTGGCAGAAGAAGGAGTTGAATTGACTATCTGGATGTTGACTCATAATGTTCTAACATCTAGTTCAACATCAGAATCTAAGTTGATGAAGTGGCACATCAATTTAAGATAGGATGATCTACAGGAATGAAAAATTGAATGTTTCAAAAAGATTGCTCTCTTGATAGTTTGCTAAAGTTGCAACAAGAAGAAGATATTACATGCTTAAGATTTAAAGTATGTTTGATAGTAAGCAAGTGGAACATGTGATTTGAAGATCAATTTTAGTGAGTAGATCAAGATATCTTTGTGAGAATTTTGACAAACGTGAAGAAGACAATTTGTGGCAGTTGGCTTTTTCATATGAGGATTCATAAATGAGGTGATCAGTTTGTGGAAGTTGGTTGATCTCTATAGTGGATTTAAAGAATCAAGATAATCATAGTGTGGCAGCTGGGTTGTCTTGAGGATTATCTTGGAACAAGTTACTCTTGGGTAGAAGGGTGATGAGTTGAAGACTTAAGGAGTTATGTTCTCCTTGAAGGTGGATGAGAGTTTATTTCTCTTTCTAGAGTTCTGATTCAAGTTGGTGACACAGTGTTGTTGAAGGTCTTTAGTTCTTGGATTACTATGTTATAGTAAGTCCAGTTGTTGGAACATATCAAGAATCATGGTGATGATGTCTTGGTGTGTGGAAGATGTTTTAACTGGTGTTAGGACATTATTTGAGATTATTTTCTACATGGTATCTAATTAGTCTATCTTATCATACGGGAGAATGATGAAGTAGAAGGTTTTCCTTGGAAGTAGATTGTAAAGAAGACTGTAGTAGATCAGTTAATGATTACTTGAAAGTCTGAATGTGGATATTCATAAATTGGTTATAATGTCAGAGTTAGATGAATGAATGAGTATTGTTGGAAGTGGCTAGGCATGTATTTTAGGCCCGCCTATCCATTTCGCCTGCCCCGCCAAAGTAAAAAACCTCGCAGGCATAATAAATAATGGAGCGGGGTTGGCCCGCCAGCCCACTAATAAAAATACTATTTAGAAAAATCACTTTGTTTGTACTCTGTGGATTTAGATTTGATAAAAGAGAAAATTGACACTTGAGTTTGTACCTCTGGAGTGGAACTGGAAACCACCAACAAACTAATTAGATTAAGCAATAATAAATTTGTCATTCTATCTTCTACTTTCTCAAGAAGAGTTTTTAGCATTTCTTTCATAAATGAATCATAGGCTTAAAATATTAATGTATAAGGAAAAAAAATCTAAATAGTATAAGTTCTAAATAGTATAACTAGAAACATTTCTAAATACAAAGAAGTATTTTTTTTTTGTACAAAAAAAACTTTAATTTTCTTCTTTTGGGTTGTCTATTTTCTTTCAACTAGACCATGCATCATGACAATTTCTATTTAAGGGTAATAATAATAAGCATCATGTGATAATAAGTTCTATAGTTTTCAATTCAGAGAAAGTAAGCATGAAACTTATTTATCAGTATGGGATTAGCATTAAGGACACGCCACCGTGGGTTCCACTAGCTTGCCTAACCAATAGACCAAACGATATGAATCCATGAAATATTAAGTTGGTGAAAACAAAATTCTGTTACAATATGAAAACAAAATGAAATTATATACATATTAAATTTCTAACAGTATGAAATTATATACATTATTGTTTTCAAATGTATTTAACATTTTAATTTCTAAAAGTTAATGGTTGTTTGAAGGTTGGACTTTATATTTATTTTGGTTGTTTGGAAGTTAAAACTTATTGATGGTTTTATTGTACTTGTATTTTAGGTGAAAACTTTAAGAAAGTTTAATTTTTAGTGAAGGTTAATACTTGATGGTTTAAATATTTTGTCATTTATCTTTTTACATTTTAATTTATTTAAAAAAATGGAAGAAAAAAAATTAAAAAAAGAAGGCGGACCGGCCCGCCACCCGCCAACTTGGCGGGGGCGGGCTAGGATTTTATGCTTGTTTTATCTTGGCGGACTTTAGGCGGGGCGGGCGGCCCGTTTTGCCATTCCTAGTGAGAGTTCTAGGGAAGAGAGAAGGAGGAGAGTGAAGAGAAAAAGAAGGAAGGGAAAATGAGGCTGTGGAAAAGAAACAAGGGGTTTATAAAATCTGATTCCGGTTACCAGGTAGTCATTATTGGCTCTGACCGGTCAAACACATAGATTTTTTTTTCTTTTTTTCTTACGATTATTTCAGCAAGTTCAGTCAATTGGGCTTCACGCCCATTGATATTCACACCCCTGCTTGAGCCCAAATGTGGGTTAATTTTAATTAATATTAAATTAATAATTTAATTTAATTATTAATTAGTGTGTAATATGCAAATAGAAATTTTAATTAAGTTTAAGATTTAGAATTATAGAAAATAGGGTAAAAAATTATATTTTGGGTATTTGTTTCTACTTTCTAGGGTTTTATTAAAGGTTCTTTTATTAAAACTATTTAATTTTAATTTTTTTAATTCTTCGGTTTATTGTATTTAAATAAAAAATTATTTTTAAAATAATATATTATATATTCTAGATTTTTGGCATAAATATTTTTTTAGGAAATTTTACAATAAGTTTATCAATTTATTATTTAGTTATTTTTAATTTTTAATTTTTTTTGGTTTTTAGTTAAATTAAATTCTAACTTAATTTGAGGGATTAAACTTGATTGTTTTGGAATATATTTAAATTAAAAATTCTATTTTGGGGATTTGAATAATTTTTGGGATTTAAAAATCGGAATTAATTTATTTTTGAATTTAAAAATTGGGGTTTCACTTTTTTAAGGTTTTATGAACTTTTGGTGTTTAATAATGTTTAAGGTTTTATAAAGAATTTAAGGGGTTTCAATAAGGAATAAGGATTACTCAAGGGCTTTTATAAAGGATTAAAGGGATTTCGCAGTAGATATATAATGGGTTTTTATTTTAGGGTTTAAGAATTTATTTAAGGCGTAGTAATGAGATAGTGCTCTAATATCCGAGAGAGAAAATAAAGGATTAAGATGGAGGTTAGGAATAGAATTAGGGGATAGGGGGAATACGAATTACAAAACACTGATCTTTCTAATTGAATGTACTTAGACATAAGGTTGTAAAATCCTAGCGTCTACAATAAGGGATAAAATCAGGGTTGGCCTTAAGTTTGGTTTATTTTGAATTTTAATCATGGATGTGATACAAACAAACATACCCTTAGAAGACCTAAAGAGGTTCTTATTAGATATAATAGAGGTGAGAGGTGTCTAACATCTTCCTCTCACTTAACCAACTCCTTATCTAGTCTCTCTATTTTGGGATTTAGGGTTTATCACTTATTTTCCTTAAAAATGTGATGGTGACTCGATAAATTTTAAGTCGACCGTGACACTTACCATTTTCTCCTGCCAAGTCAACTTCACCGTATCTCAAAACTTTCGGTGTTTCTGTTTTACACCAAGGGTAAAAGAGCTCATCCAAAACAATGTACTTTTCATTTCTACCACATTTATTCGACGCCTGAAGAATTGCATCATCCCCGGAGTCAAAAGCACCACGCCACATCCGTCATTTCATTGCAAGAATTTTCTTTTGACCACCTCTCCTCCAATTCTTAAATATCTTGAATACAATTTTTTTTTATACATTTATTTTAAACTCGTGTAATTTGTAAATATCCCTCAATTGAACAATGCATGAATTTTGCTCTTGAAGATCTTGAATACAAATTTTTCTATACATTTATTTTAAACTTATGTAATTTGTAAATATCCCTCAATTGAGCAATGCATTGATTATTCAATATATTCTTCTAATTAAATAATTAAAGAACAAAATACACAATGTTTAAATGAACAAGAAATAAAACAATATTATATATACTCATAAAATTCATTAATTGAAAATAATGTTTATGAATATTATTGTGTTTGTTGTTGTCAAGTTGTTCTTCAAATTCTTTTTAGAGTATTTTATATTTAAAATCCATTAATTAAAAAAGTGTTGGATTGTTTTGTTTAAGTATATTTTTCATTCATCTTATTTAGAGTATTTTATCTTTAAAAGTGTTCAATTTAGAGATAAATATAATTTGGAGCTAAAAATAATATTAGTTTATTAGTTTATAATATTAATTTTGTTAGATTTTTTTAATTGACATATTTTTATAGGATTAACACTAATTTTTTTAGTTTTACTCAGGATCACTTCTCCAATTAACTCTCATACTATTTTTCATAGAGAGATACATAATATAATGTTGAATTTTTGACCTGTATCTGTCCACATAGAATGTCTCTTACTATGTAGTTATCAGACAAGTCATTCAATGTAGGAGCATCAAACTATGGATACAACCAAATTTAGAAAGATCCATAAAAAATGCTCCCTTTACTTATAATATGACTCAAGATTTTAAACTCTTATATTCACTGTTTTTTATAATAAAGAAAAGGTCGTGAATAATTCATATTACGACGATCACAATCAGTGTCTCAATATCTGTACCAATTGAAATCTCAAAAGTGTCTCAATACTTATAATGATAAAAAAAATTGTGAAAGCCTTTACACACAACATGTTTTTAAACCTTATATGACATTCATACATGCTCAGAATACACTCTTATATAATGATAGTAAAGTAATATGATTAAAAAGATGGTAAAATGCATTTGACATGTAACAAATGAAATGAATTGATGATGATAAATGTGTGAGGGATCAAACATGATAGGACTTCCATTTTTTTTATTGTTACAAGACTTTCACTTTCCAAAACATACAAATGAGATTTTATAGGTGTGATTTTTATTATTTTCCAATGAGATTATGACATGTGTACTTAAATATAGTTTAAATAGTGGAAATAGGAGAAATTGCATATGTGTAGAAGAAAATCATATACTTGTCATATTTTCATTGGAAAATAATAAAACCAACACCTAAGGAATCGTACCTAAGTTTTTTCCTTTTTATTATAGGTCATAGTTATAAATAGGAAAACTAAGATTTTTTATTGGATCAATGATCTATAATGAAGTGGAGCAGAATGAAATATAATAAAATGGAGTGTAGTGGAGTAGAAAGAGTCAAATATTTTATTCTATTTTTTGAGTTTTTTTATTTATTTATAATTTTGATGGAACGGAAGATAAAAAAAAATTAATTTATTTTATTATATGCACTTTAAATTGGACAAAATGAAAATTAAAGGATTAAATGAAATAAGATGGAACATATTTCATTATGTTTTATTCCGCTTCATACATTATTTATAAATTCAAATAATGAAATATGATTATTTATTATTTTATTTTATTTCATGTGATACCACCAATTCAAACATATTATAAAGAGATTGTTGTTCATAATGCATATTAATGATATAGGTCCTTACACAATAAAAAATTAAAAGAATTCTAAACTTTTAATGCTAACTAATACTTTTCCTTCTTAAACATATGTTTTCATAGGGAAATTAAAATTATTGTCAGTTAATTACTGGGCCCGAGAAGATTTTTCATGTTCACAAATAAGGATATGAACTAAGATGTGGTGATGAATTTCATTGAAGATCTTAACGTCTATTTGTTTTGGCTCAGCGATGTTGGTTTTAGTAAAGACTCTAATGCCAAAGTCAACGTCCATCAAAAGTGAGAGGTTTTAGGGTTAAAATAAGGTGTGCCTGAATGTAAGACCTTTGTTCAATACATATAGTATGGTTATAGGATTTTTAATGACCTAAAACCTTTTGTTTTTGGAAAATATATGAGAGACCAAATAGTAGAGGATCCAAGATGGTATGGTTTAACGATTATGTATCTTATGTATGCTAAATCAGGTGTTGTCGCAACAAGAAAAACAATCGGCGCAAAAAAAATAGAGAGTCGCCACCGAATGTTATTTATCCCAACGAGGAAAGGAAAGAAAACCGGAGGAAAAAGGAAAGACGATGTTGTTGCAACCAAGTTGGGGCTTGGGAGTCGATTACGTGAAGAGAAGGTATTAGCACCCCTTCGCGTCCACCGTACTCAATGGGATCCACACTTGCCATTCTGATCAAAGGGTATAGACACTTGAAGCTCCATCTGTTGATATGAAAGGAAAGAGAATGAGAAACAAAGAGGAAAGAAGGGGAAGAGAAGGACGACGACTCAATAGGATATTGCATCCTAGGCCTATGTATCTTATCAGGAATGAGAATTAGAGTCGATGTAGTTCTGGAAAGAACGAGGAAGTTTGTTTGCCAAGACATCGCGTCTCATGCCTACGTATCTCATCTGGAATGAGAATCAAAGCGCCGTAGTTCGGCTCACTACGTGTTACCAAGATGTTTTTGTGTTTTTTAAGTGAACGATGCTAAAGTGTGCGTTCTAACAGTTAGGTGTTGTCGTTCACTGCATCAAGACTTATGTGTTTACCTATTTGCGGTAGAACAAACTTAACATGTCTTTACGCTTGAGGAGAAATAATATGAGAAGAGAAATACAATTGATTTGTTAGTGTTTTTTAGAAGAAGTGTTTTGAATTGTTTTGTTTGTTGTATGTACACTAAACACTATGACATATGAGTGAATACTTCACAAGTTGCCCAAGACGGGACATATGCAAAGTACCCTAGAAGTATAGGGAAACCCACACCCTTCATTTTCCATGTGCTTAAGGCTTGTGGCGCACTATAAACACATTCTTTATTAAGTGTTTTGACTTTGTTTAAGAGAGAGAAGAGATACTCAAAGGTTTAAAATAAAATACTAAAGGGAGACTCAATCATAATATTGTCATGCAAGATTTATCCTATAGTTGAAAATGAAGAAAGGGAATTTATACTTAATGTTAGCATGCATGAATACTATTTTTCGTACCTCGAAAAATATGATCCTCGTGAAGGATACGGAAAAACAAACAACAGAGTCGCTACCTAATTTTAGTCTATTCCAATAAAGGAAAATGGAGATATAGATAAAACCTAAAGGAAAGAACTTGGTCGTTGGGACGAAATTCTAGGTTCGGGAGTCGGTTACACAAAAGGAAGGTATTAACACCCCTTACGTCCATTGTACTCAACAAGAACCTCTTAGTATAAACTGCAATTGAATTCTAACTTATATTAATGTCTTCTTCTTAATGATAAACGGTTGAGAGTGAGTGGATTTGTTCCTAGGGTGCTCGACAAGAATTATGATTCTTGTGCCTATGTATTCCTTCGTGAAATGGGAAAGTCAGAGCTTCGCAGTTCATGGTACTACAGTTTGGGTGGTCTCGATCGTAACAGGGGCGAGAGAAAAGAGGGAGTTAGTTGTTAGTGGGCTCGCCAAGGAATGGGATCCTCATGCCTACGTATCCTCGTTGAGGAATCATAACATCGTATGTCGACTAACTACGAGTAGGTTGGTGTTTTTTAATGAACGATTGTTTAAATCGCTCTCTAACTGCTAATCACTGGCTTGTTTACTCGCGATAGAAGGCTGAAGTACTAGCTTGTTTACAAGATAGAAGGAATTTAAACAATGCTTGAGTGTTTAAACCGCTCTCTAATGGCTAAGCGTTGGCTTGTCTGCTCGTGATCGGAGGCCGAAGCTCTAGCTTTTTTGCGTGATAGAAGGGATTTAAACAATGCTTGAGTGTTTAAATCGCTCTCTAACGACTAAGCGTTGGCTTGTCTACTCGCGATCGGAGATTGAAGCTCAAGCTTGTTTGCGTGATAGAAGGGGTTTAAACAATGTTCGTTTAGAGAAATATGTTTGGTCTCGTTTAGTATTTTAGGAACGAAAGGGAGAATGAATCACAACTCAAAGAGCAAGCCTCAGGAGCATTCATTCAAGATTTCAGGGAATGCTAGACTCCAAGAACTCAGTTCTTTCGCGATTTGATTACGAAAATGGTTTGAATGTTTATGTTTTGTTTTGAGTTAGAAGTTATTCGTATTGGTTTAAAGTCGATGATTGGGGAGTATTTTTTAGAGACAAAAGAGAGAATGAAACAAAACTCATGGAGCTAGCCTCAAGAGCATTTTATTCAAGAATTCAAGGAATGCAAGACTCCAAGAACTCAGTTCTTTCGTAGTTTAATTATGAAATGATTAGGTAAAAAATATTTATTTATGAGTTTTAGGGTTTATGAGGACCTATTTATAAGGGCTTAGAATCAGAGTGAACTTGATATGTGGATCAAGTATGCTTGGATTCCACTTGGAGTTGGACCAAGGGTTTTCAAAAGAGATGAGATGAAGAATAAGTGAGTATGCAAGTGAAAAATACAACAAGTATGAAAGGAGAACGAAACATGAAATGATCAAACAATGCACAAACAAAACCTATTTCAAGGTAGAACTTCAGATGTACCAGTATGCTCCTAACATGGCATCAGGACTAGGATGAGGCATGAGATAAAGTCAAGTTTCAGTGGTACCTAACGGAGAAGGTCCGTTGCCTCTTCAATATGCACCAAAAAATATTCGAGAACACTTGTTAGAAGATGAAAGCATGTTAAAGTGTCAAGTATGAGGTGTGTTATTCATCAGGACAATTCTTCAAGTATCAAGTCTAAAGATCGAGGTAAAACTCAAACACAAGCATCAAATATCAAAGAAATCAAGAATTAAAATTCTAAGCTAACATTTAATCGAAATTAATTAAATTAATAACAAAATTATATTAAAAACCTAAACAAATATTAATAAAACTATATCACGAAAATATTCAAATAACAATAAAATAAAATAAAATTAAAAAAAAGTGAGGTGCACAATCTAAGTGTGCAAATATGAAGATATGATTGTGTGATGACATGGGACAGGCGTTCGGCCTAGTTCAAAGCCCCAAGGCTTTTCAGCAAACACCTAGGTGGTATAACGCGGAAATCTGGTGGTGTGTTTAGCAATGTAACTCAAACGGGCTTAAACCCAACAACAATAACAAACTATGAAAAGTTTCATTAAAAGGAAATTATACCCTGTACCCCTACGTTTAGCCTGATACCCCTACAAAAAAATTTAATTCCAATTTTACCCTTTTTAAATTTAAATAAAAACTTAAAAATTTTACCGCGAAGTCAGAGTAAAAAAATAAATTTTTTTAATTTTGGAAAAGATGAACCGGAAGTAATATAGGTAAGAGTTCCGGTTTGAAAAATAACGAACCGGAAATAGCTTGGAAGGGTTTTCCGGTGTAGAAAATTTACAAATCGGAAGTAGCCTCATTGGGTTTTCCGATTTGTAAATCCTTAACCGGAAGTAGCCTCATTGGGTTTTCTGGTTCGTGTTTTTTTTTTAATTTATAAATTTTCAATTTTTTTAGGAGACAAGGAGCTGCCTTTGATGATATGCGCGAAGAATGACTCAAAAGTAGATACTACAAATATATTCTCTACTACACAAAAATTTCCTACACGAGAAGAGGCGACTCGATGGATCAGGGAGGTTGGACTCAGAAATAGGGTTACTATTATAATCACTCGCTCGGACACAAAGACAGACAAGAGAGGAAGAAGTGGCAAAGTTATATTTGGCTGCGATAGAGGTGGAAAGGACAAAGAACGAGAAAGCGAAACACAAAGTGCTTCCAAAAGATGTGAGTGTCCTTTCAAATTTAGATCAACAAACTCAACTTGACGTAGTGCTCAGAAGATCTCAACAAACTCATCATCCTCCTCCTCATCCTGGTGACGCTGCAGATAGCAACAAAGCTCGTGTGAAATATGCCATAAGTTTGCTGCCATGAGCAGCAACCTTAAGCTCCTTCTTCGATCGTCTCTCCTGAAAATAATACATATTATATGTTATTATAAACTAAAAGGTAAAATAAATGTTATTCATTAGTGAAAGTTTATAGGTTGTCTTACCTCGCCATCCCATAAATGTCGAGCAACATGATTCTGGTACCTCACCAAAAGTGAGGTATCAGAAGGTCCTCCAGGGAAAGCTGGATGTGGAGGAACATGAGGCGCAACAGGATTAGCAGTCTGTAATGCGTCAAGTTCCTGCTGGTATAAATGCGTAGGAACTGTCCTTTCATCGGGCAATCGGTGATGAATATGTCTGTCGCATCCTCTGATTCGAGACACTGTAAAGAAATTAAAAAAAATTATAAAAAAAGTTACAAAAAAAAAAAATTACACAACCGGATGTAATACATGAGCTACTTCCGGTGCATTATGTTCTAAACCAGAAGTAGCAATGACCCTACTTCCGGAGTGAAATTCAAACAAAACTCAAACCGGAACTTGCTTACTCTAGTTTTCCGGTTGGTAAAAATGTGAACCGGAAGTAGCTCCTCTGGGTTATCCGGTTTGAACTTTTTACTGTGCGAATTTTTCTGTGAAAATCTGGTCTGAGGTGAAATGAGGTGAAAAAGTTCAAATTTTTGAAATATTTACTATTTATATGAGGGTAAAATCGTCCAAAAAAATTTGACGTAGGGGTACCGGGATAAATGTGGGGGTACAGGGTATAATTTCCTCATTAAAAATAAATAAAATAAATAAATTAATAAATAAAATAAATAAATAAATAAATAAATAAAAACTTTAGATCAAAAGGAAAGGAAAACAGAGTCGTTCAGCGGAACAAATCGCAATCTACTCTTCTCAACACAGTGTCGTCTCGTTCATCATCTTCTTCGCGAAAACGGTGCCGGTGAAGCCTTTCGTCGCTCTCTCTCATCGCGACTCATCCTTCTCGGATTCTCTTAACATCTCGCTCTCGGATCTCTATTTATTTTTCCCGATCTCTCTTTGGTTTCAGATTATTTCACTCTTCTACTTTTTCTTTTTGGTTCTGAGCGTATGTTGTTGTTAGAGGGAGTTGAATGATGAAGAGGTGGTTCGATGGGGGTTTATGGTTTAGTGTGTTGATTGAGGGTGAAGGTTAATGGTGGTTTCAGAAAGCGTGTTGGGTTTTGTGTTTTTACGACTGAAAGGAGGGTGGCGGGTGCGATTTGAGGTGAAGGTTGAAGGACGTTAGTCTGTGTTTTGAAGAGTTGGCGTTGGATGATGAATTGAATGAAGGGTGAGCAGAGGGTTTGAAAGGATGTGTTGTTGCTGAGTTCTGTAGAAAAATGTGAAGGTGTTATTTGGTTGAAGAGAGTTTGTTGAGGGTTGAATATTGTTTATGAAGGATTATGATATTGGTTTGTGAAGGAGGATATATGACGTTTTTCTCCTTTTTGATGTGCAATGACGGTAGTGGTTTTAAAATGAAGGTGGAAGATCCATTTTTTCTATTCAAATTTTGCAGGCCTTTTTTATTTGTTTTTTCCTAGACTTCCACTCGTTCCTCCCTCATCTTTTTAAGCACAACCCTCCCTTTTTGAATTCTTTTGTTATGTTGTCGTCTTGTGTTCTTGTAATGTCATTATTGTTGTCATACCGATGTTGTAGGGTGGAGCAGAGCTTTGGCTATTTGTGGTGTGTCTTGTGCAGGTACGCTTTTGTTGCAGTGCTTGGTCATTTTCAAGTTGTGGATGTGCATGCTTGTTTTGGGATATGTTGGTGTAGAAAAACGTGTTCAGGTGTTGTTGTGTATAACAGGTCCGTTTTTTAGTGGCTTGTAGGCTTATTGTCCTTGTTATTGCACAAGTAGCAATATTGTTGTAAGGTTATGGTAGAACAGGTTTATGTTGTGGAAATGGTGAGTGAGTGGTATTGTTTTGGAATTGAGGTGCAAGTCAATTATGGGGTCACTTGGTGTTTGTATGATAAATTGGGAAAAAAAATGGAAAACACCATCCTATTTTTTTTTGTAATTTGTTGTAATTGTAATAATATGTACCATAATTGGCCTTTTTTTTATCATGGTTGATTTTTGTAATGGCTATGGGCTTTGTTAGAAATTTGTGGACTTTGATTCAGTTGAAGGATTTTTGGGTGATGGATAAGTGGATATTATGAGTAATATTGGATTAAAAAAATGGATATGATGAAATTTAATGAAATTGATAATGGTTTGAATTGGATAAATGAATAACCATGGTTATTAAAAAATGGATAGTTTGTGAAATAATAAAAAAAACGGATATGGGAATTGGTGTTAAAGATTTTTAGATGGAAAACTAAAATGGTAATTGGATATTGTAGATTTAAGTTTAGAGAATGGATTTGGTCATGGAAATTTGTCGATTATGAATTTGAACTGAAATGGATATAAAAAATGATTTGAATGATGATGAACTTGTATAAAACCTCCATAAACACCTTTATTGAATTTAACCCAATAGCCACACTCGAACCTTTTCCATACATCTGTGACAAAAATAAACCTCCTAAACCACTGAACAATTGGCCACTAAAACAACGATCATTTGAATTAACCATCTTCTGAACTTCTGGATACACACTACCTAAGAAATAGTCCACCAATGAAACAAATAACTTGCAGTTGAAGAAAACTTCTGATAGTTTGACCAAGACTAGGTCAAACATCCATCTGAACTGGATCTTGAATGAACAACCACATTTAAACTGAAACCAAAGTTCTTGAGATGTTGAGGAAGAAAAATAGCCTTGTAACTTGATGAAGAAGAGACCCCTAATTCATAACATTTCACTGATGATGATGGACCAGATGCATAGTGAATAGTCTTCAAATGTGAAACCCTTGTATATCAATTAATCGGGAAAATAAACCCTAATCGAGTGATAGGAACATAAGAGGATGATACCATTGAGGGTTGCATAGCCAAAACCTTGAATTCTTCTAATAATCCACAAATAGGGTGTGAAACCCTAATTCCTCATAAACTCGTGATCCCATGTATTAGGAGCTTGATGAAAATGAATGAATGCAAATTTTAATGACCTATTGAGGATGCAAATGAATGCGAAACAAAAAGTCAGTTAAAGTTAGAAAAATCAGAGGGAAAATTGTGCAACACTATTCTAAAGTCTATCATACTCCAAGTTTAATAAAAAATTAAGTTAGATTAAGTGATCCTAGAAGAGTAAACAAAATACAAGCAAAAACCAAAGAATAAACAAAAAACAACATCTATAATAGTGCTTCAGCACCTACATAACAATAAAATCCAGCCAACATACAAAACAACTTACAATATCTACTACTCAGCACAACAACAAGTGTAACAGGTGCAAAATAGGGCAAGGCAACAAAAAATAACTCGCATTTTCACACCAGGATAGGTGTAAAAGATAAGGCATAATAACATGCTTGTAAACACCATGGAAGGATGCATATGCAAATTCATCAAACAACAACGATTAAACACCAAGAATGCACCACCATCGAACATGGATGAACATGAACATGTATCAAGAATTATGCATGGGAAAAGTACAAAGATTGAATGTAGGGGTGTCAAAATGGGCTTCTCGCCCCGCCCAAAGTCCTCCAAAAAATAGCGGGGCGGGCATGTCCATCAAGTTGAAATGGGCATGAAAATCAAGCTCGCTCCGCCAAGGTGGCAGGCAAGCCCGCCTTGTTTTTCATTTTTAAGAGCTAATTTAGTACAAAATGTTGCCAAAATGTTATTAGACAAACTTTCACTATTTTAGGATCTCTAATTTAGTACATAATGTTGTCAAATAACTGCTACAGTGGTGTTACAACACTACTGCATAGTGTAATTTTAAGAAATCACTACTGCTATAGAGGGTGTTAAATTTAACGAGGCAATGGAAGTTATCAATGCAAAAGAAAGCTTGAGGCTTCATGTGGACAGTAAGACTTAAAATTAGACTTACACGCAGAAAATATTTACTGCGTACTGAATAGTCATTTGTCTCCCTTACTTAGTTTGGTTTAAACTTTTATCTTGAAACATGCAGTTATAGTTAAGTTGGAATTTTACTTGCCTTAGAAACAAAGCATTATACTTTCTATTTAGCTAGAACCATTTCCAACACTGAGTACATCCACAACCGTCTCATTCGTTTCAACTTTGATATTCAAGCATTTTCAGAATGTTACCCTAAGCTTCAGTTCAAGACTATTCCTTATTTTCACAATGAGGTAGAACATCCTGGATTTGGAGAAAGGATAGGAAATGTAATTGGATCCTTGTGTTTGTATGGTAATCTTTTTTGACAAATATTATTTTTTCTGAGAAAATAACTTGTATTATTTTAGATGGACTCTTTGGTGACCTTGCTACTGATTTATCTTATGAATTTGGAATTCAATTGATTCATTTTCGTACTATCAGTGCTTGTTGCTTTTGGGCTTATCTACGTGTTCCCAAACTCTTGGAGTGTAATGAACTTCCCATTAGAGGTATCTTTCTAGTTCTTTATTTCTGTTATTGAGCTTTATTTCAAAAAAAATCAAACACCTACATTAGACACCACACTGATTATCGATGTTACAGAAGTGTTAACAATATGTTTAATGGAATTTTAGGAGAAGAGGACATGGATCGCATCATAACGAATATGTCAGGCAGGGAAAATTTGCTTCGGTGTAGAGATCTTACAAATTTCTTTCGAGAAAACCATAAAAATTATATCACTTTAGACAATGTTAAGGAAGAAGGAAAGGACAAGGTCCTGCAAACCAAAGATCTGGGTTCGGGAGTCGGTTACGACCTAGGAAGGTATTAGCACCCCAGACCGTCCACCAAACCCGATGGGATCCACGCTTGTTTGTTTATTTCAAAGGGTGAAAGAATAAATTGTTGCTGAACAAAAGAACTTCTAACTGGAACTGGGATGAGAAAAGGAAATGGAAAAAGAGAATGAAAAAGAAGAATGGAAAAAATGTAGGGAAAATAAAGAATGTGCTCTAACGGGCCTTACCCTGCTGCCTATGTACCTCATCGGGAAAATAAGGATCAGAGTCGACGTGGTTTCCCTAACTAAGGCGGGAACTATTAGTTTGTATTTTTTATGCGCTGGAACTGCTTATGTCCATGCTCATGTGTTGCAGGCTTGCCTTGAACAAGTGCGTTACCGTCTTGCAAATGAGACAAGTTGTCACAAGTTCGCGTTGAGAGTGAGTGAGATGAGAAAAGAATTCCCGAAGGAAACGACGATTCTTCTTTGTTGTTTTGCCTTTTAGAGAAGTGTTTTGAATTTGTTTGTGAATCTTCTCATACTAAGACTTGTTCATCGTGGTAGATGACTTACACCTCGCCCCGAGACATGAAGTGCATAAGTAACCCACGACAAAGTCTCGTATCGTACGAGAACATTGACCTTTATTAGGTGTTTTATTGTTTTTCTTTGTAAGATGAGAAAGAGAAAGCAAAGTGAACCAAAGGCAAAAAGTATAAGGAGAAGACTAAGATCCTAGCGTTATCATACATGGATGGACCTAGGTTAGTGCTGTTTCTATCCTAATGAGAAGAAAAAGAGAAAAACAATAGAATACAACTTACTTCCTAGTGAAGCTTAGTTGACTCCAACAAATGGAATTAGCATGAAGTTGTGAAACTATGCACAAAAGTTAAATCAAACACACCTTGAAAGCATGGAAAATGTAAAAGAGATTAAGGTTTAAGGACTTACTTCCATCTCCCTACAAAACAAAGGTTAGCATGGCAAAACATGAATAAGAAATGTGGTAAACAATTACCAAACCATTCCTAAGGGATCTAGGACCTAAACTAGACTCAATCCTAGGTTGAATGGACCTAAAAGAAATGCAATGCAAAATTCAGCAGCCTATTACAGCTCCTAAATGCACAAACAACAATGAAATGCAATGCAATGCACAAACAACTTTTTACATCTCACAATCAGCATGCACAACAGGTGTAAAAAGTGTGAAAATGCAACAATCAGCATACATTTTACAGCCACTGCATAAAAAAACAGTTATGGAATGCTAAAGGCAGATTTGGTTATTTTCATTTTTAATGCACAAAATCAATGGGAAAATGTACAATTAACATGCAACATGATTAAATGGAATCAATATACATGATTAAATGAACATGATTATTTTTAATGAGGGATTATGAAAGAATACACCAAATGATCAATATGCAACAAGTATGCATTTCAAGTATGGCACATAAACATAATGAGCATGGATTATGGTCACATATAAAAAATCAACACAATGAATCATGCAACTTGATGCAAAAATCAGAATTGGATTGATATGCAAGTGTGATCAAGCATGCAAACAAAATGCAAGAACATGCTTATGATCATGTGAAGTGCAACATACATCATGCAATGCAATTATGGATAATGAAAATGAACCATGCAAGGATTATGCAAGGGATGCAAAAACAACTATGGTACAATCATTTACATGCTAAATGATGCATTGAACATAACAACAATATGAGCTAAATCACTTTATGCACAAATGAACAAAATCCGCAAAATATGCAAAAGTAACGGAAACGCGTCGAAACGACTCAGAATGATGGAATGAGATACCAAAAGTGGTCTTAAAAATTCCCTAAAATCATGATCTATCACTACACGAAGGATCAAGACACAATGCAATGTAAACACACAATGAAACAAAGGCATTTTTCAAGTTTTCAACAGCATTAACCGGTTAACCAAATGCGTTAACCGGTTAACGCCTTAAAATTTTCAATATCGGAAAGGATTGGAAAATATAACTGACGATTGAGAATCAAGGGTAACCTTTCTGGTCAATCCTCATCTTGTGGAACCCATTCCACAATCAAACTTTTCACATTTGAGTAATTAAATACATTTGAGTAAGTTTGTTGAATAGAAAAACACAGTTGTTGTGGGTGATTAGGCCAAACATGGTACAAGAAAAAGGACTATTAAAGATGCTTGAGGAAGGGACCAGTAAAGAAAAAGGATTGAAAAACGCGCTTATTTAAGTGATTGTTGATGTCTTTTCCTGGTCATACCAGAAAAGTTAATGTACCTGATTCTTGAACGCTCGGTCAAACTAACTGACGATTACCCTGCCCCTGGGTTGAATGTGGAGGTTTTTTCGTACGAAAAGAAACTCCTATTTCAAGGCTCAAAGGGGTTGACGAGGTTTTATCTCTCTTATATCTCCAATGTTTGGGGTTTGAAACAATGCATGTACATCATTAAAAAGGTTTTACTAAAAAGCACACAATCAGAGATTTTGCGTTTTCACTTCGTCATCCTCCTTCAAAGAGTTTAAGCAAGACAATTGGTATTGCAATGCTCAGAAACATAATCAAGAGTGAATACGAATAAATTATTTCAAGAAAAACATTCTCATTGTATTAAAATTAACATTAATAAACAAACAAGTTTCTTACATGCAAACAAATGTTTTAACAAACTATAAAAACTATAAATGAAAATGCAGTAAAGAAACGAATGATTGTCGCTGTTGAGGAAGCCTGATTCCATCTAGACTTGTTGCTTTTGAAGATGTATTTGCAATCTGGGTGCTCGATCTGGCAAGGAGACTTCAAATCATGGGCATACCATCCGGTGTGATGACCATTGAATCGATCAGATCTTGCACCTTGTGCTTGAACGCGTGGCACTCATCTATTGTATGTCCAAATGTTCCTGATGGAACTTGCACCTAGCATCCATGACATAATCTGGAGGAATAGGATACAAAACAGACATGACATCTCTTATCTGAATTAAAGAGCCTTGGAGTAGGCGAGCAAGCAGCTGACTGTGAGTAATAGGAATTGGAGAAAACACTCTCTCATCCTTCCTAGGTCTTTGCTGCCTCTATTGCTGATAATTCCGATGCTTACACAGATTAGGACGACCAACTAGCCATGCGTTTTCCTCTCCATATTCAGCCGAGGAATGAGCAAAGTTTGCTGATGTGGAAGTTATGGAACCCAAGGCCTATGAACTAAGGAGGATCACCGAAAAATAAAGGAATACCCATTTCTTTTGTGATTGCCGAAATGGGAATATTTTGTGTGTTTGTACCAACTGGGGAGAACTCAATTGCCTTCGAGTCAATGAGCTCTTGGACTTTACGCTTGAATGCCTTACAATTTTCCACGCTATGACCGAGTACCCCGGAGTTGAAATCACACCTAGTATTAGTTTTATAGCCCAGAGGAAGCTCTATTGGAGGTGGTCCTGAATAAACAAGCTCGACCATCTTGAACTTGAACAGGTGTAACACGGTGGGAGAACTGACTTTAGTTATGTTGCGGATAGCAAGAGTCGCCACCGACTTTTATTTTATCCAAAGGAAAGGGCATAAAAGAACAGGAAAGACCTTAAAAGATTTTTGAGTTCGGGGGGTAGGTTATATAAAGGGAAGGTGTTAGCACCCTTTATATTCATGGTTATCCATGGGCTCTTAGTTACTTAGCTCACTTTAAACTGTTTTGAGAAGTGTAGTGTGCGATTAGAAATTTTCTTAAGTACTTTATAATGATCCATGTACGGATATATATAAAGCCTTTGTTTTGAAAATTGTTTGAAAATGTGAGGTGTTTTTGAAATGTTTTGAAAAGGTGAGCAAGTACATAAGAGAAACCTACCCTAAGTTAAATCTTTTCTGTTCTTAAATATCCTTTAAATGGTAAGACTATCCCTATTATTAAGGAATAGGTAGTCATTACCTTGGATGTTATGAGGGACAAGTGAAGGGACATTTGTGATTAGGCAATTGTAAGGTGTACTTAGCAATTCGAAGGGACTTATCATCTTTTATTCGAAAGGGACAAGATCATTTACGAAGGCAACCATGAAGGGACTTGATCTTATAATTCTTTAAAGGGACAAAATGATATTAAATAAGATAAGAGACTTTGCTTTATACACCTTACTTGACCTTTTATTTAGGCAACATGAGAGGTAACCCTTAAGAAGTGAGATGGCGATCCAAGATCGACTTACGTGTGTGGGTGTACAAATTTAAATATTTATCTTATAATTAGTGATCTAAATTTAATTTTAAACACAAACAAGTTTTCACGCCCTATTTTACTAACCATGGCAATTTAAATAAATAATAAAAATTATACCACTATTACATATTTTGCACAATTACATTATAATAAAATAATTTAAATAATAAGCATATGATAAATAAATAAATGAAAGGTTAGTAATAATAAATAAAATAAATATAAAAGAGGTTAGCATAATAATATGATATGGAAAACAAATTGAAAATTCAAATTTAAATAAATAATCATTTTTTAAGAATTTTAAGAAAAGCAATAAATAATAATAATTATATACTAATAAATATGATTAATAGTTTAATAAATTAATTATATATACATATTAGAAATATTTATTAATTATAAAAATAAGAAATTAAAATCATAAAAGAAAATTAGGGTTTTGAATTGTTTTAGAAAAATAAATTAGGGTTTATAAATATAATTAGGATTTTAAGTACAAAAAATATTTTAATTTGATACCTAATTCTAATTTAATTATTTAAACAAATATACACATAATTTAATTCAAATAAATAACAAATTATTTTTTTTAGAATTTTTTTTAGAATATGTGAATATTAACCTAGAACTAATTACATATTAAACATAATTATATATTTTTATAATAATTAAACAAAAAGAATTAAATAAACAAGTTAAAAAAGATAAAAGAATAAAAAAATTGCAACTTACCTGGGGCTGGGATTCGAACCCAGGCCCTAGGCTTTACACCTCCTGGACCAGCCTCCCTTCCACTGGGTTGCGCATGCGCTGGTAATATTGGATGAGCATCAATGCCTTTTGTTTTCTAACCTGTAAAAATCATAAAAAACAAAACAACACAAAATGACCTGGGGGGAATCGAACCCAGGACCATTAGTTCACAGGCAAACACACAAACCAGCTGAGCCACATGGGGCGCGTACAAAAAAGGATCAACAACAAATTCTTTTATTTTAAATCAACTTTTCTAAACTGAATTTTGGCGCCAGACTTCATCTTCCTCATTCAAATTACCTGCGAATTTTCCTTTGAATATCCCTGCGAATTTTCCTGCCAATTTTTAAAACCAGAATCCTATGTTTTTCAAACATCAAGCAAATCGTAATATCAATTCAAATTCAAAGCCCAGATCAATTATAAGAGTCTCATAGGTCACAGCCATGTTCTTAGATTTCATTTAGAGGCCCTAAATGCTTGGTTCCCGAATTGGAGCTTCAAACCCTAGTAATGGTGGATTTCGATACAGTCCATAAGAATTGAATTAAATCATCCAGAAAGTTTCTAAACATCACAACAAACACAAATCCATAGTTAGTTTTCATTATTAATGCACAAATCATTCAAATCGAAAAAATTTTAAACATGAACAAGATGCATTCGGGTTGTGTGTATGAGCATGGATTGGATGCGTTTAAGAGTTGGTTTCGACTCAATGAAGCTCAAGGAACCTTCTTGTGTCTTCAAAATACCTTAAAACCTCTTAAATTAGGGAAACCGAAAATTGAATTTGGATGGTTTTTGTGAAGTTTGAAAGTGGTATTAGAGGCTGCAAAAATTCGTCCTTTAGGCTGCTCAAGGTTCTATGTATATATGTGAATGAGATTAGGTCAAGAAAAGTTATCATTCTTTGGACTTTTTGGATAATTGAAGATTGAAAGAGATTTGCCATTAAACTTGATTTTTCTTTGATCCAACATTGCTATTTTGGGATAATCTTCATAACTCTTGTATCAATTAGATCCAAATGACTTTTATGACTTTCTAGAAACAAAATAATTTTAAATCTTCACTATTTCATATTTTATTTGAATTTAAAATGATTTTTAATATAAAAAATCATAATAAACAAAAATAAAATGAATAAAATTGTGAAAATATTAAATAAATTTCGTGCATGATGTCATGGAACACATTGGGTCACAAAAAAGTCAGCCCATTTGAAGAATTATGATTTTAAGACCCCATTTACTTCATAAACCACTCAAAAATTTCCCAACTTTGCAAGGGCACAAATCCCTCAATTTTAATGCTATGAGTGTGTTCTTGGACATTTTGGAAATCTTAAAGAGTCCTCTAACCAACCTCATTGGTCTCATGTCCATATCTTTTACCATTCTCAAGTTATGCTCTTTTGAAGTTGTTGACTTTTTGTTGACTTTTAAAAGGACCTATAATGTCTTAGCTTATACCTTCCAAATGAAGAATTTTTGGGCTTGTCTTGTGAGACACAAAGTTGTAGAGAATTCAATTTCCTTCAAAATGAGCTTTGGATGGAAAAATTTTGATGAAGCATGTGAAAGTTATGGCTGGTCAAAGTTCAGTTGACTTTTCCTATGAAAACCCTAATTTAGAAACTCCTGATTCTTGATGATCTGAAATCTCCTTGATGAATCATGATCAACCCTTGATCAAATGATGAATTTTACTTCATATACTTGATGTTGGCAAAAAATCATGAAGTTTGACTTTGGTTTGACCACAGTTGACCTCAGTTTGACTTTTTGACTGTTTTGATTGATTTTAACCTATCTGATCATCTGACTGAGCAAATCTTTTGGGAAAGTCTTGAAACTTGACATGGGGATTCTTGAACACATATAGGATGCTATGAAGCTCAATTGAAGCCTTGGAAGTCCATTTAGCCTGATGAAAGTCAAAACCCTAGTTTAGGATGCATTGCTTAGGAGGATGCATTGTCTGAGGGAATTGTCACATCTTCTGACTAATTGTGAACTTTGTGAACCTTGTGAACCTCATGAGATGTCTTGTGGACCTTGTGAACCTCTTAGTACACAAAGTCTTGTCTTGTGGAGTTCAAATTTTGGTGTGCAACAGCTGCCCCTGTTCAATTTTCTGAAACCTGAGGGGTTAGATTGGTATATGTGTCATTCGTGACCTGGAAGGTTGAAGGGGATTGAACACAAAAGCCCAAAAATTTGCACTCACCGGTGCGTAAAATAACACTGATGATTAGTTGTACATGCTTGAGTGGGCTTAAAGATGCCACTTGGAAGAATTGGAGATGGGCTTAGAGATGCCATCTGGAGATGGGCTTGGAGATGCCATCTAAAGTATCAGGATGTGATGATGTCTTTATGTTGATACTGGATATTAGTACTAGGTCTTTGTATAAGCCGTCTCTGAATTATTTATGCAACATGTTTTGAGTTGTTGAATGGACCAGTAGAAAAAATTCTTGTGATGATTATCTCTTCTGGAAGTATCTTGGATTAGGGAATTAATCTTTGTACAGACCGTTTGCCTACTCTCCAAGGTCAAAAGAACGTCAAGATTTGTTCTTCTGAGAAATATCTTGAACCAGGGAATGGATCTTTTTACAGACCGTTTGCCTGCTATTCAAGGGCCAAAAGAACGTCAGGATTTGTTCTTCTGAATAATGTCTTGAACCAGGGAATGGATCCTTTTACAGACCGTTTGCCTGCTATTCAAGGGCCAAAAGAACGTCAGGATTTGTTCTCCTAAATAATGTCTTGAACCAGGGAATGAATCTTTTTACAGACCGTTTGCCTGCTATTCAAGGGCCAAAAGAACGTCAGGATATGTTCTTCTGAAAAATATCTTGAACCAGGGAATGGATCTTTTTACAGACTGTTTACCTGCTATTCAAGGGCCAAAAGAACGTCAGGATTTGTTCTTCTGAATAATGTCTTGAACCAGGGAATGGATCTTTTTACAGACCGTTTGCCAGCTATTCAAGGGCCAAAAGAACGTCAGGATTTGTTCTTCTGAAAAATATCTTGAACCAGGGAATGGATCTTTTTACAGACCGTTTGCCTGCTATTCAAGGGCCAAAAGAACGTCAGGATTTGTTCTTCTGAGTAATGTCTTGAACCAGGGAATGGATCTTTTTACAGACTGTTTGCCTGCTATTCAAGGGCCAAAAGAACGTCAGGATTTGTTCTTCTGAATAATGTCTTGAACCAGGGAATGGATCTTTTTACAGACTGTTTGCCTGCTATTCAAGGACATATTGAGCAAATGTATGGATCATTTCTGACCCGTTGTAAGTTGTTGATATTGTTTTACCTGCATATAACTATCCTGTAAGGAGAACGTTAGTTTATGAAATAGGTATGCATGCATAGTATGATGCACTTAAGTAAATGTATTATGCATTTATGGATATGTATGTTATGGTATGATGTAAATGATGTATGTATGAATCATGCAGCCTAAAGCGTCTGGATATCTTCGTATAACAACTGCTGGCCAGGGAAAATAAATCCCGATTCGTTGCTGAAGAATATGAGGAACTCGTTCCCGTCTCGTTTGATAATATAGTATTCATAACCTCCCGTCTTCGTTCGTCGTACCTTCATTGAAGGAATAAGTTCCTGACTATCCGTCTGAGGATAAAAGAGATGGATATAAATTCAAGGGGAGATGTAACTCGAAGTATTTATGATGATAGATTTGCCCTACTAGGGGATTTGTAGCTGTCTTGTGGGGATGAACCGGCGAAGCTTCGTTGAATTCCTTCCCTCGTTCGTCCTTAGTAAATACTATTACTGCATTTTCATGCATTTCTGGTAAACATCAATCATATTAAGCATTTTATGCATTTCTGGTAAACATCAATCATATTCAATAAGCATACATACATTCAAACACAACCAATGGACGTTTCACTTATGTAAATAGGGTAAAAGTAAATCTGGATTCAAAGATGAAATTTTATTTATATCACAAAGTGACCTATACATAGGCAAGTTTGTACAAGGAGACAGAAATCCTAGTAAGAGGAATTCGTCATAAAATTTTTATAAAACAAAGGAAATCAGCTATATGGAAAATAATCCTATTGAGTTTCAATTCTACTATTGCCATTATCTTCGAGTATCTCATCTTCTACTGTTGAGACGGAAACAATTGGATTGAGCTTTATCTGTTAGAGTCTGAACTAAGTAGCACAACTGGTTGGAGTTATATGGGTGATCCAAACGAGACATAGTCATACGCTTTAATCCCTAACTTTTGCCTGGATTGCCCTTTCAGGTTTTCAATCCACCAGGATACCCTTTTTTGCCCAAGCCGCTTTTTCAGGTTTTCGACTTGCCGGGTGTACATTTTTTATTTATATATCCCTAATTTTTGCCCGAACCCTTTTGGTTCGCCGGGATGCTCTTATTTTTGCCTAGGCCAGTCAACCTAGCGGGTCTCTTTTTATGCGTAGTATTTTTTAACTATGTCTGCGTTTACAGGCTGTGGGAAACCTTTGCCATCCATAGTAGTAAGTATCATGGCACCTCCTGAGAATACTGTTTTGACCACAAATGGTCCTTCATATGTAGGAGTCCACTTGCCCCTAGGATCACCCTGTGGTAATATGATACGCTTGATTACCAAGTCACCAACCTGATATACCTTTGGCTTAACCTTCTTATTAAAAGCTTTGATCATACGTTTCTGGTATATCTGGCCATGACAAACTGCTGCTAACCTCTTCTCATCAATCAAATTTATCTGGTCAAATCGGGTCTGAATCCACTCATCTTCATCCAAGCCTGCATCCTTCATAATTATTAAGGAGGGAATCTGAACTTCAATGGGCAGAACTGCTTCCATACCATATACTAAGGAGAATGGGGTTGCCCCTGTTGAAGTACGTATTGTAGTACGATAACCATGAAGAGCAAATGGTAACATCTCATGCTAATCCTTATAAGTCACAGTCATCTTCTGTAGAATCTTCATAATATTTTTGTTAGCAACTTCTACTGCCCCATTCATCTTTGGACGATACAAAGAAGAGTTGTGATGCTTAATCTTGAACTGCGTGCAGAGATCAGTAATCATAGTGTTGTTCAGATTAGAGCCATTGTCAGTAATAATCCTTTCAGGGATACCATACCTACAGATGAGATTATTCTTAATGAATCGGGCCACCACATTCTTAGTAACAGATGCAAATGAAGCTGCCTCCACCCACTTTGTAAAGTAATCAATAGCAACCAGGATGAAACGATGCCCATTAGAAGTAGTAGGCTTGATCTCACCAATCATATCAATGCCCCACATGGCAAAAGGCCAAGGAGCAGTCAACACATTCAATGGTGATGGGGGTATATGGACTTTATCAGCATAGATTTGACACTTGTGACATGTTCTGGAATGTTGATAGCAGTCAGCTTCCATGGTAGACCAATAGTAACCTGTGTCGTTCCCACCAAAATGACACCTAGGTCAGAAGGGGTACAGACGCGAACGGTCGGCGAAAAGGGAGGAGAACACACAGGGGTGAACTCAGAAAGACAAGAGTCGCCAGCTAGGCATTTTTTATCCAGAAGGAAAGGTAATGCTGCATAAACCTAAGAAAAGATATGGATAAGACGGTTGCAAACTAGAGAAACTGAGAAAGGGGGTTGGTTACAACCTGGGAAGGTATTAGCACCCAGATTGTCCGCCGTACTCGACGGGATCCACGCTTGAAAGATTTGTGTTTAAAAGGGTAGTGTCAGTGCTATCTGTGTATCAAAGCTGGAAAAGAATGCAAGTGTCAGTGTAAAAAGAAAGTGAAGTGTAGTATGTGAAGTGTCAGTGTAAGAACAGGAGTGTAAAGCTCAAGATCATGAGGCTAAAAAGAATGATGCTGGAAAGAGGGGGAATATACAGAGACTTTTGTTCGATAACTGTTAAGTTATGCCTACGTATCCTCTCGTGCAATGAGGAAGTCAGAACACCGTAGTTCGACCCAAAGAGACTGAAAGATAAATTGACTTGTGAACTGCTTACTTGTCTATGCTCAAGTGTATGACCTGTCTGGCTCAGGTGCAAACTGTCTTGCATTAGACGGAAGAAGCGAGTTCTCTTTTGTGAGTGAATGAGATGAGAAAAGAATCCCGAAGGGGACGATTATTGTTTGTTTTTGATGTTTTCAATCTTTTATTGATTTTTGAATTTGTCATAGGAAAATGAGCTTAATCCTATACCAATGAGTTAGTAAACTCATCACATCCTCCCTCTGATTAGGGGTAATGAGAATACTTTAAGTGTGAAGTCAGCATCACACACTTAATCACCATGATGTAGGATTAAGATCATCAACCTACTTGTGATTATTTAGATGTTTTTATTGTTTTTGTTTAGTGTTAAGTAATGAGTTTAAGCCATAATCAAGGATTTAATGGACTCATTACACCATCCTAATAGAAGGATAATAGATGAGAACATTTAAGCTGAGGAAGATACCTCAACTTAATCCATGATTAGGGATTAACCTCATGACAAAACAAAGCCTTTATTAGGTGGATTTTAGTTAATGGTAAGGTTAAGAAATGGATTTTATGGTTTGTAAGACAACTTGAGGAGGACTTGTCCATTAACACTAGGGTTAGTCCTTCTTAACCAATTAAGGAAGAATTAGAACCCTAATGCAAGGCCCAAGTTACAAGCTTGATGTCTTAGTGATTATTAAGTGGATTGATTAAAGGATTTAAACACATTAAGGTTTTAACACTTAGGATTAAAGTTATACACTCCATCCTAATAGAAGGATGCAGGCATAAGCTTAATCACAAAGCCTTAAGACCTTTAGGGTTTAGTCCTTGATTATAAGATGAGGAGAGAGACTCAAAGATGACACAAAGGCAAAAATAAATGGGGGACTAATCAAACCCTAATTGTGATCATACTTGGAGGTCCTAGGGTTTGTGAGGCTTAAGAGAGAAAGATCTTCAAAGAGCCACCAAGAAAGAAGCAGATGAAAGGAGCAAAGAGAAGCAAAACAACTTGCTTCACTTAAGAAGACAAGTTGCTTGAAGGAAGAAAGTAAGAGATGAACATGAATGAGCAAGCTCACTCAAATACACATACAAAATGCAGCAAAGAAAGTATGAAAGAGATGAGAAGAGATTATGAGAAGTGAAGGCAAATTCACTTCTCAAACAACTTACCACCTGAAAAGTTAGCTAAAAGAAAAGAAATGTAATGCAAATGAGATGAAATGGTATGATGCAAGACAAATTCAGAAGCAAATATATGATGTTAATGATGCTAAGAGATGATGCAAACATGAGGCAAGGCATGAGAATGATCAAATAAGCATAAGGATGCAAATGAGGCATGCATTGAACCATGAATGTTCATGAAAAGTTATGAAATGTAAGTGACATACAACATGGCAAATGAAAGATGCAATGATCAAACATGATTCTAATATGTCCTAAGATGTCTTATGAATCAAGAGAATGCACAAAATGTCATGGCAAGTCAATGGATGTAAGCAAGTGAGAAATGGATGCAAAGGAAGGCACAAATTAGGGTTTATGATCAACACACAAAGCAAAATTCAAAATCAGAAGCATATGACATGATAAAAATTTGAAAATGCAATCAAAGATACCCTAGATCTATACAAGTTCAAAGCCCAAAGGAGGGGACCTAACTCTTAACCTAGTGAAAGTTATGAATTTCCTAAGATTGCTAGGGTTTTAAGGTACCTTATCAAGAAAAA
The DNA here is from genome assembly GCA_963966055.1 of Lathyrus aphaca. Classification (NCBI taxonomy): domain Eukaryota; kingdom Viridiplantae; phylum Streptophyta; class Magnoliopsida; order Fabales; family Fabaceae; genus Lathyrus; species Lathyrus aphaca. Next base: position 462,483,940 of record OZ014525.1, on the reverse strand, counting down.
ATGCCAAACAAATTGAAAATGCAAGATCAATTCAAACCAAATTTACCCTATAAACTACATGCTATGAAGAGCACAATGCAAGAAGAATCATCATCCAACTCTCAATGGTTAGGCAGAAATGATTTTTTGAAGTTTGAAACAAAATATTGCCTTGAAATGAAATTAATTCCAATGAAAATGATCAAAAGGCATCAAGAACAAAAAAGAAATTTGGTTTGAGAGTTGGACAATGTTTCTAAATGTTCCTAAATGCAACATGATTTTTTTTGTGAGTTTTAAATACTTAAATGTATTTTTAATTAATTAATTCTCATTAACTAATTAAAAATAATCATTTAAATGATTTAAAAATAATTTTTAATGCAAAAAATAAAAATAAAAATATTTTTGTGTTCTGAAAAATTCATGAAACCTTTGACAAAAATTTTCATAATTTTTTAATGATTTTAGCTATTTTAAAATAAATATACAAAACAAATGAATAAAAATGAAATAAAAATATAAATAAATGAAAGTATGCAAGAGGGATGGCCAGGATTTGATCTGGGCTTGGACTGGTTGACTGCGCGCCAGATCCAAGGGCCCAGATTCAAATTTGGCTAAATTGGTTTATGATTTAATTAAACAGGATTTTAATTAATTAAATAAGGATTAGGGTTTTAATGACACATCCTGGCCACACGTTTGCGCGCAAGTCAACCCCAGTCAACCCAATCCACGACCTACATTCAAACTGAGCCCTAATCCTCATTAATACACTAATGACTTTCAGGTGGCCGGAAATGACCTCCAGTCATTTTCTCCGGCCACCTCCTTCCCTGAAAATTGCTAACTCACTCCCTAGGTTACTAAAACTTGATTTCTCTGCCCAGAATCCATCCCCACACATCATATAACACGAATCAACAAACAAAACGCATTTATTTTTCGTATCAAAGCTGAATCGAATCAAAAGGGGTTTAGGTCAAAAAATTTCAGAAGCTTCATACATACTCAATTCTTAACCATTTGCAAAACTAAACATATCAGCATGATCAGCACATCACATAGATTCATTTAAGAACTTAAAAATGCATTTCTGGAAAAAAAGTTCTTGAGCTCACCTGAAATGGAACTTTCAATCCAGGAGCTTTCTGCTTGCTTCTCTGCCTCAAAATGGTCTCAATGGTCCTCTTGATGAAGTTATGAAGCTTGGTTGGAGTTTAAAATGGTTGGTTTGTGAGTTTGCAGAAGTTCTGTTCAGTGAAGGAGAGAAATCGTGTTTCAGTTTGAGGAGGTTTCAGGGATGAATGAGGGTAGGGAAATGATCAGGGGAGCATGCTGAGTGATCCTATGGAGTTTGTTTTTATGTTTGATGCTTGTATGATAAGTTTCGAAGGAATTTGCATAAGAGGTGGAAATTGAGAATGCTGGCTTGGAGAGTGTTTCAGGTTTGTGTGTGTGATGAAAATGAATCCTTGGAGTGTGTTTGTAAGGTCTGGATTGGGCAGAGAGTTGTTGTGGACTGTTGTGATTGGTATGGGTGTTTTTGCCAAAAAGTCAAAAGTGTTGTACTTGAGGTATGGGCAATGGTGTAGCTAGCTCATTGGCTTGTCCTAGCTTAGCTGAGATTAAGGATGTCCATGGAATTGTTTTTGAGGTAAATCAGCAAGTTGAGTGAAGTTTATGTAGTGTTTTGCAAATTTGTGAACTTTTGGCCCTTTTGGAATTTCTTAATGCACAAGTCATGAATTTGGACAAACTCTTGGTGCATTCTGATCTTTAGCCATTGGTTCATGTTTGTGCAAGGATTAGAAGTCACTTTGAGGTCTCATTTTGCCTTGGCAAGGGATTTTGCAACTTTGCCTCTTTGGTGCATAACTTGAAATTATGTGATTTTTCCCAACTTTGACAAGCCATAAATTTTGATCCAAAATGAATTAGAATGAGTTCTTGTACTTTTTGAAAAGGGAAAGATCCATTCTACAACTTTCATGACCAAAGTTTTCTCATTTGAAGCATTTTTGAATCAAAAAGCAAGGGTTGAAAAAGTTTCCCAAAATGGCAAGTTTCCATTACAAGTCATTTTCCCAAAAAGGCAACTTTGCAAATGGCTTGAAATTCTCCAATTTTGTGAACTTCCAACATCTTCTTTGATCAAATAAAGATCATACACAATCAAAATGATGAAGAATATCCCTTGGTTGGGGTCATTGGGGGCCTCAGATGCCCTGATTTTGCACTGACTTGCTCAAGAAGTCAACTCTTGATTAGATGCCTTCCCCATGGAATTTCTTCATGAAAATTGATATACATGATCCTTATACCATATAGAGACCAATAGAAACAAGGATGACCAAAAAATTTGGAGTTATGGCCTTTGAAACCAAAACCCTAATTCTAGGTCATCTGTGTAGTTAAACTTGGCTCTGCTTCCATGCCATTCTCAGTTCTTGTGATTCTTTGACTTTTTTTGACTTTGTGAGGATATAATATGATGCTTGAACATACATGGAACCCTTTGAAGAGATTGATGACCTTTGGAGTGGCTCAAATAGCCCAGGGATGACTCAGATCACAATCCCTAGATGCAGATGACTTTGAATCAATGCAGTGAAGCAAAAATGCAATATGAGATGATATGATTGAACTTATGCATATGAAGATATCACAAGCCATGGTGTGAATGGGTGATGGAAAATTTGGGGTGTTTACAGCTGCCCCTATTCAAGCATGAGTTAGCTGTGCAGGGTGTAAGCAACGGCTTAACAGGCAAACAAGATGACTTGTGGTTGAATACCAAAGACAGTCCAAAATTTGCACTCACAGAATGAAGAAGAAAAGGGATATAGATTGTAAAAGAAAATAAAGTATAATTATAGAGTGCGGGCGACGGAGGACGACCGCCGAGCAGAGGACGACTGCTGGGGATAAAACAATGACGGGGACGACCGACATGCTTGGGAAAATGCGGAAAATAAAGCAATGACGGGGACGGCCGACAAGCTGGGGATATGAGAGACTATGATGGGGACGGCCATCAGGTAAAGATATAAGACTTTCCGGGGATTATAGGTAAGTGAAATAAAATGATGAGGTACGGTCATCAAAGGTGAAGGACGATCACCTAGCAGGGGACGGCTGCTCTGTTTGATGATAAGATGAGGGACGGTCATCTAAGGTGAAGGACGATCACCTGGCAAGGTACGGTTGCCAAAACGTATCACGACATAGGACGAATGTCGGATAAAAAGGGCGACGATGGGGACGGCCATCGGATAATCATGATGAAGGACGATCATCAAGAGGTGAAGGACGATCACCTAGCAGGGTACGGCTGCTCTCATGGTTTATCATGACACAGGACGAATGTCAGATAACAAGATCAACGATGGGGACGGCCATCGGATAAAATGATGAAGGACGATCATCAAGAGGTGAAGGACGATCACCTAGCAGGGGACGACTGCTAAAAAATCACGACATAGGACGAATGTCGGATGGAAAGGGGTTCTAATGAATAGAGACTCCGCTGGGGAAAGGATGAGGGACGGTCATCCAAAGGTGAAGGACGATCACCTGGCAGGGTACGGCTGCCGAAAGTATCATGACATAGGACGAATGTCAGATAGAAAAGAAATAGTTCACTGGGATCTGCTGCGACAAGCTTTGTTGGGGACTTTGCTGGGGAATAGTAAACACGGACGAGTGTTTACATCCCAGAAATGAAAGGTATAAGTGTTTGGACATTGTGTATAGATTAAAGATGCGGACGAGCATCCTTAAGACTACGATACGGACGAGTATCGGGTAGAAACAAACACTGACACATGTTCAGAGATGATGATACGGACGAGTATCAACTGGTTAACAAAGAACACAGACGAGTGTCAGATCTAAGGGGATTCTTCTGGGGAACAATAGACACAGACGGGTGTCTAAACTCTAAAAAGAGGTAAAAGTAACCGACATTGTGTATGGATTAAAGATGCGAACGAGCATCCTTAAGACTATGATACGGGCGAGTATCAAGTAGAAACAAAAGCTTGACGCGTGTTTTGAGATGATGATACAGACAAGTACCAACTGGTTAACAAAGAACATGAACAAGTGTCGAGTCTGAGGGGATGTAAGTGGTATATACAAGATACAGACGAGTATCCGTATGAGTGAAACAGGAGTAATAAGTATGAGCGGCGTATAGATGAGTGTTTAACTTGCTGGGGAGAATGACACGGACGAGTGTCACGAGGAGAAAAGTATAGTATAAACAAGTGTCTGATTTACAAAGTGTTTGGGTGACTATGCTGGGGGAGGTGACACGGACGGGTGTCAAGGAATTGTATATATGTGTATTTGTACGGTGAGTGCAAAGGGGACGCTTTGGCTTTCTGCTGGGGGATATGACACGAACGGGTGTCAAGAAGTATCTGCAATATAAGTGGTCTGTTTGTAAAGAAAGCTCGGGCGACTTTACTGGGGAAGGATGACACGGACGGGTGTCAGGGAATTTGTACTTGTATTTGTGAGTGTAAATGCTCTGGCTCTCTGCCGGGGAATCTGGGGAGTTTTCTGTATATCGCTGATGGATTGTCAGTATTTTACAAGTGTTTGATTTAGACCATGGCTTATGATTATGCAATATGTTTGATTTTTGCCGTAATGCTCCGTATTAGACGGAATGCTACGCTCTGTGGGGGAAATATGATGCGAATGCTATGATTATGCAAAGACAACGATCCGGGATTCGGATCTCGTTGCTGCGTAGATCTCTGGCTGATCTGCTTGAAGTGGACATCTCAGCTGGGGATAAGATCATTGGTAGATCTGATAAGATGTAAGACTCTGCTTGGGGGAATAGGTAACTGATAGACCTATCCTTGTAATGGGGGACCCAGCTGGGGTTTGTAGAAGATTCCTTCACTCTGTTGTGATTTCTTTACGCGTTGCCTTTCCGGATAGAGGTTGAAACTCTGTGGGGAGATGGTTCCCTTGTTGGCACTTGGCTGAGGGGGAAATGACAAATGGCAACTCAGCTGGGGAGAAAGCACCTCCGGCGCCAAGACTGAGTAGGTAACAATTTGCCAGCTGGCTGGGTGAAGCTTTCATGCCCCATGTTGTGTTTTGAATACCTGTAATCCTGAAAAGACAGAGAAACGCACAAGTAATCCCGAGGTATCCCTTACCGGATTCCATCATAGGAGTTTAGACACTCCCGGGAGTAAGTATATTTCCTGCAAGCACGTATTTTTAGAAGAGAAGCATCTTTATTTATGCAATCAATATTTTAAAGACACCGGACATTTTTGCAAATGAAAAATAAAATGTATAAGACGAAACATGACTGGAAATCTGATTTTATTACTTTGTGTGCCCTGAATTGGCAAGATACAGTTAAAGAAACAAATCCCCTAAAACGAGGAGATTGTTACAAATTGAGAAAGAAAAAGATGTTGGCAATGTTGATGACGCTTCAGGGAGCTCCCCTTCGCTATGACTCGTATGACATTTGACGTTCTTCTCGTCTTGCTTTCTGAAGAAGGCTGATTCTGAAAGAAGCTTGATCCTTTCGAAGCCTAACAAGTTGTAAGTAATACAGACGAATTCAGAATGCAGTTGTTCGCTTATTCCCTTGTTTTGCGTGGATCGCCTTTTTAGGTTTTCAATCCACCGGGATACCCATTTTTGCCTGAGTTTGTCCAATGCGGCTTTTCAACTCAGCGGGTGTACATTTTTTATTATTTCCCTTATTTTTGCCCGAGTCTTTTATTCTGTTTTTGACTCGCCGGGATGCCCTATTTTTGCCTGGACTTACATTCTGTTTTTATGTCCAGCGGGTCATTTTTATGCGAAGTATTTTTTAACTGCATTTGAATTCACAGGGGACGGGAAGTCTTCACCATCCATAGTGCTAAGCATCAGTGCTCCACCAGAGAAAACTTTCTTTACTACGAATGGCCCTTCATAGTTCAGAGTCCACTTGCCCCTGTGGTCTGTATGAGGAGGGAGGAGTCTTTTCAGCACAAGATCTCCTACTTGGTATTCTCGGAGCCTGACTTTCTGATCAAGGCTTTCTTCATTCTTTCCTGATACAGCTGCCCATGACAGATGGCAGCCAATCTCTTTTCTTCAATCAGATTCAGTTGTTCATATCGGGATCGGACCCATTCTGCCTCGTTCAGTTTAACATCCATTAGTACCCGCAGGGAGGGTAATTCAACTTCAACAGGTAGGACTGCCTCCATTCCATACACAAGCTGATACGGTGTTGCCCCAATGGATGTTCTGATTGACGTACGGTATCCATGCAAGGCAAATGGTAGCATTTCATGCCAGTCTTTGTAGGTAACTACCATCTTCAGCACAATTTTCTTGATATTCTTGTTAGCTGCCTCAACAGCGCCATTCATCTTTGGCCTGTAAGGAGAAGAATTGTGGTGTTGGATCTTGAAGTCCCGGCACAGCTCTGCCATCATTTTGTTGTTTAAGTTAGAACCATTATCAGTAATGATTCGCTCGGGTACTCCATACCGACAAATGATGTCTCTCTTCAGAAATCGGGCTACCACTTGTCTTGTAACATTTGCATAGGAAGCTGCTTCAACCCACTTGGTAAAATAGTCAATGGCTACCAGGATGAATCTGTGGCCATTTGAAGCAGTCGGTTTAATCTTACCAATCATATCAATGCCCCACATGGCGAAGGGCCAGGGTGAAGACATCACATTCAGAGGATTGGGAGGTACATGCACCTTATCTGCATAAATCTGGCATTTATGGCACTTCCTGGCATAAGCACAACAGTCGGCATCCATTGTGATCCAGTAATAACCCGATCTTAGCAACTTTTTGGCCATGGCATGCCCTCCTGCATGGGTACCAAAGGATCCTTCATGCACTTCGTGCATTAACAAGTCCGCTTCTGTCCTATCAACGCACCGGAGAAGTACCATATCAAAGTTTCTCTTGTACAGGGAACCATCAGTGTTCAGAAAGAAACTACCGGCAAGCCTTCTTAGAGTCTTCTTATCATTGGAAGATGCCCCAGGTGGGTATGTTTGATCCTCCAAGAAGCATTTAATGTCATGGAACCAAGGCTTATCATCTTTGGCAACATCTGCTGTAAATACATACGCTGGTCTGTCAAGCCTGGACACTGAAATCCGGGGCACAAATTTGGCAGCTTGAACTTTGATCATGGATGAAATGGTGGCCAGAGCATCTGCAAACTGATTCTCGTCCCGAGGGATATACTCAAGCTTGACCGTTGTAAAGAAAGTCAATAACCTCCTTGTATAATCCCTATAAGGTATCAGATGGTCCTGGTGTGTGTACCATTTGCCGTTGGTTTGATTAACTACCAGAGCTGAATCTCCGAACACAGTCAAAGTCTTGACCCTGAGGTCAATGGCTTCCTCAAGACCCATAATACAAGCTTCGTATTCAGCTTCGTTGTTAGTGCAGTTGAAGGTGAGCTTTGCCGAGAAAGGCATGTGAACTCCCTTAGGTGTAATGAGTACTGCACCAACACCACGACCATTCATGTTAACTGCCCCGTCAAACATCATAGTCCATTCTTCTTCCGGGTCAGGCCCTTTAGTGTGAACGGGCTCTTCATGATCTTTTGCTTTTATGAACATGATGTCCTCATCAGGGAAGTCAAATCTCATAGGCTGGTAATCATCAATAGGTTGCTCAGCAAGATAATCAGACAATACACTGCCCTTGATGGCTTTCTGAGATGTGTACTGGATGTCATATTCTGTGAGGATCATTTGCCATCTTGCAACCCGTCCGGTAAGTGTTGGCTTCTCAAAAATGTACTTGACTGGGTCCATCTTTGATATCAACAAGGTAGTGTGGGTCAACATATACTGTCTCAGTCGGCGAGCAGCCCACGCTAAAGCACATCAAGTTTTCTCGAGCAGTGAATAACGTTGTTCACAGTCGGTAAACTTTTTGCTTAGGTAGTATATTGCATACTCTTTTCGACCAGACTCGTCATGCTGGCCCAACGCACACCCCATTGACTCTTCTAATACTGTCAAGTACATTATCAGAGGTCTTCCTTCAACTGGAGGCATAAGGATCGGAGGCTCTTGTAAGTATTCCTTGATTTTGTCAAAAGCCCTCTGGCAGTCTTCGTTCCACCTGACCGTTTGTTCTTTTCTTAACAGTTTGAACAAAGGCTCACAGGTTGCAGTAAGGTGAGATATGAACCTTGAAATGTAGTTCAATCTTCCTAGAAACCCTCGAACTTCTTTTTCTGTCTTCGGTGCAGGCATTTCTTGAATGGCTTTAACTTTATCAGGGTCAACTTCAATCCCCTTTTCACTCACAATAAATCCCAGCAGCTTACCGGATCGCACCCCGAATGTGCATTTGTTGGGGTTTAACTTCAATTGGTACTTCCTCAGACGCTTGAATAACTTCAACAGATTTACCAGGTGGTCTTCTTCTGTGAGGGACTTGGCAATCATGTCATCCACATAACATTCAATTTCTTTATGGATCATGTCGTGGAATAATGTTACCATAGCCCGTTGATAAGTGGCACCAGCATTCTTCAGTCCGAATGGCATCACCTTATAACAGAACGTGCCCCAGGGTGTGATGAAAGTTGTCTTCTCCATGTCTTCAGGTGACATCTTGATCTGATTGTATCCTGAAAATCCGTCCATGAAGGAGAATACCGAGAACTGAGCCGTATTATCAACCAATACATCAATGTGAGGTAATGGAAAATCATCTTTCGGGCTGGCTCTGTTCAGATCCCGGTAATCCACACACATCCTCACTTTGCCGTCTTTCTTAGGCACAGGTACAATATTAGCAACCCACGGCGGATAGCTAGTCACAGCAAGGAACCCTGCGTCCCACTGTTTCTGTACCTCTTCTTTAATCTTCATTGCCATATCCGGGCGAGTACGGCGCAACTTCTGTTTCACTGGTGGGCAGTCTTCTTTCAAAGGCAGCTTGTGCATGACAATATCGGTGTCCAACCCTGGCATATCCTGATAAGACCAAGCAAAGACATCTACATACTCACGAAGCATATCAATCAGTTGTTCCTTTACTGAATCTTGTAAGCAGGCTCCTATCTTAACCTCTCTCACATCTTCTTCCGTACCAAGATTAACCGTTTCAACCTCCTCCTGATGAGGAGTGATAACCTTCTCCTCTTGCCTCAACAACCTGGATAGCTCCTCAGGTAGCTCGTAATCTTCTTCAACCCCTTCATCAACTTGATTGATTGGATTGTCAAAGTCATACGAAGTCATAGCTGTGCTGTTGTTGGTGCAATCTGAAGGGCACTCTCTGCAAGGGTTTAGATTATTTATTTTAGTGATTGATTTTAATCTTTTTTAGAAAAAAGTGAAATGAAGTTTATCATTTTGGAAAACATTGCCATTTTATTTTTGTACAAAAAGAAAAATGAAAAACAGTGAGCGGAAAAGAAAAAGACTCATTTGCAAAAGATGTCCGATATTCATTGATTGATCTGTTTGCACAAAATTACAAGATGGCCCGATTACAAAATGAGTCTTGTCATCTTGGGCAAGATGCAAGACTTGATGCATGCTTAAAAAATACAGGAAATAATATTTACTCTGCAGGAGTAACCCTTATAATTTCCTGGGAAGACCAGTTAAGGACTTGGCTCCTCGGGGTCCTTGGACGTATCCAGCTATCCAGGTTGTGGTCGCTTTCATCCTCGTCTTCCAAGTTGTTTACTGCATCCGGGGTGAGCATTCCCCCGCTGACAAAATTGGGCTTCTTGGCAGCCTCTGATTGATCTTGATGGGTTGGTCTGTAACCCAACCCAAATCTGTCCTCTTTCTTCTCCACGGGCAGCAGCTTGCCCCAGCCTTGGGCAGTCCCCTCTTCAACAACCTTCCTGGCTTGCTGATAAGATGTCATGGAGGTTCCCAGTACAACAGATGCTTCATTAATGTTCAGGGCCTCAAACCCCTAGCTCATGGTTTCATGGATTTCTCCATCCATCTCAATGTACTTGTACGTAGCCAGATGGCTAACAAAGATGTCCTCTTCACCACAGATGGTGATGATCTGGCCTTCCCACTCGAATTTCAGCTTCTGGTGAAGGGTAGACGTAACAGCGCCAGCGGCATGGATCCAAGGTCTACCCAACAAACAGCTGTAGGCCGACTGAATGTCCATCACATAAAAGGTAATTTTAAAAGTCTACGGGCCAATCATCACTGGCAGATCAATCTCTCCAAGCACTGGTCTTTTAGAGCCATCGAATGCTCGCACCACCAAATTACTTGGACGCAATGCCAAGCCATCATACTCCAGCTTCACCAAGGCTTTCTTTGGCAGAACATTGAGTGAAGACCCAGTGTCCACCAATACATGTGATAGAACAGCACCCTTGCATTCTAGAGTGATGTGTAAAGCCTTGTTGTGGTTACGTCCCTCAGTTGTTAAGTCAGCATTGGTAAAGCCCAGTCCATGACTGGTGTTGACATTTGCCACCACAGTTTCTAGCTGATTAACAGTGATCTCCTCTGGCACGTACGCTGCGTGCAAGACTTTCAATAATGCATTCCTGTGAGCTTCAGAACACATCAACAAGGATAATATGGAGATCTTTAAAGGAGTTTGGTGAAGCTGATCCACCACCTTGTAATCACTTCTCTTTATAATCCTTATAAACTCGTCTACATCTTGTTCAAAAGATGTCTTCTGAGTTTCTTTGAGAATTGGTTCTTCGGATATCACACTCTTCCCCTTTGCTTTGGTAGCAGCTTCTGCTTCGGCATTAGGTCTTTGCAATTGTGAGGCAAAAAGGCGTCCGCTTCTGGTGAAGCCTCCGCCTCCCCCGACATTATCAATCTGTGGAGAAGAAGTTGAAGAGTCCAAAGTGATTTTCTCCCCGTTGCAGTAGAGATCAGAGCCATAATGCCAAGGTATGGCATTGCTGCTTTCATAGGGAACTGGTCCAGGCACTGTGATGGTAACTGGACTGACTGCTGCAGAGGAGGGTATTAAAATGGTGTGCGGATCGTAGTAAATGGTGACTGGTGACCTGGCAGGAGGTGTCACTGCTCGTTGCTGAAAGTTGTTGTTTGGAGGAACATCTGATGGATCATAGTAAATGGTGACTGCTGAGATATCTTCATTAATTTCTGTTGGCGTTGTAGAAGATTCTACTGAATAAACGGATGCTGATGTTGTAGAAGAAATGGTTGTTGACATCTGGTTTGTTGAAGTGATAGATGAAGCCATTGTTGATGATATTGATAAATTGATCGGAATGATTGTTGTTGCAGTTGTAGAAGAGTCAGGAATTGTTGTCAAAGGGATTGCTGGATTTGTAGGCGCCGTTGTTGTGATCTAAAGTATACCACTTTTGATAAGACCATCTATGCCGCTTCTCAAGTTATCACACCCATTGACCGAAATGTTGCAATAACCACAACCGAGCTCACACCCGGGGAACATCTGACGTTCTAGGAGCTGAGCTTTAATTTCGACCAGAGGTGTCCGAATCTGTCCAACACTGGTGATTAAGAAAGATGGCTTGTCTTCCTCAATGGCATTAATTCTTGGCCCTCCATGGTTGGGCATGGGATTCTTGGTGACACTTGGAGGGGGTGCAAAGTTGAGGGCTTTAGAATCCACCAGGTCTTGTACCTTCATTTGTAAAGCCCTGCATTTCTCTGTGTTGTGACCAGGTGCATTGGAGTGAAAAGCACATCTGGCGTTGACATCATAATTTCTTGGAAGATTGGAGGGATCTGGTGGTGCCAATGTCCTTAATTCAACCAAGTTGAGTTTCAGGAGTTGTGGCAATAAAGCGGCATAAGGCATAGGGATAGGGTCAATCACCCTATTTGCCTGTGACGGTCTTTGCTGAAAGGGTCTTTGCTGTTGATTGTTGTTATTGTTGTTGTAGGTCCTTTGTGGCGGATACTGAACTTGCTGTTGATAGTGTGGTTGTTGTGGTGGTTGATATGCTGGTTGCCGAGGAATCGGAGCTGGAATAGTGACAGCTGCTACTGATATGTGGATATACTGAGGTCTGCCCCTGTTGGCATGAATGGCATTTGTCTCACCAGTTCTTCTAGGTCCCATAAAAGGCTTCCTGGGATTACTTGACGAACTTGCACCATTATCAGAAATCTTACCCATTTTCAAAAGGCTTTCAATCCTTTCCCCGGCTATAACTACGTCTGCGAAGCTAGTAGAAGAAAAGGCAGCCAACCTATCAATATATGTTCCTTGCAGTGTATTCATGAACATGTCGGCCATCTCTCTTTCCGACATGGGTGGTTGGATGGCAGCAGCAAGCTGTCTCCACCTTTGGGCATATTCCCTGAAGCTTTCCCTGGAGGATTGAGACATTCCCATCAAGAGGGTCCTGTTAGGAGCCATGTCCAGATTGTATTGGTATTGTCTGATGAAAGCTTCAGCTAGGTCTTTCCAGCTCCTGATAGTAGCTCTGGTCAAGTGAGAGTACCATTCCCTTGAAGCCCCAGTCAAACTGTCTTCAAAGTAAAACATCCACAGTTTTTCATCCATGGTGTATGCTTTAAGTCTTCCCAGAAAAGACTGCAAGTGAGTTCGTGGACAGGAAGTTCCATTGTACTTCTCGAAGCACGGGGGTTTAAACTTGTGGGGAATCCTTACCCCATCCACTAACCCCATATCCATGACATCAAAACCCAGGGAATTTTGAGACTCCAGAGATCTCAACTTCTCACCAATTTCATCAAACCTTCTATCATAAACTTCATCCCCAGCTCCCATTACAGTAAACTGCTCCTCTTGAGGATCTTCTTGCAAGATCCTGCCTGCTGTAGTATTTCCTTGCACATTACCCGGGATATTGACTTCCGGATGTAGATGAGGACCATATACTGGTGGGTTAACATGGGGCTGACCCCTCTCATTGTTACTTGTTCCTCCAGTTCCCAGATGGGGTTCTTCCGGGGTTTGTCTTTCCACTAATGCCCTCAACCTTTCTTGACTCTGGGCCAAACCATTCATTACTTCCATGAATTGGGTCATTTGGTTTCTCATCTCCAGCCTTTCATTAGCCATCTGGGTTCTGACTTCTGTAAGATCTTGTTGTACTTGATCCATCTGGATACCAGGAAGATTGTTGCGAGTAGGATACCTGTGCGGACGGTTGAGAGGGAACACCCGACGGCGAGCAATAATTCCTGAGTCACAACAGAGTTAGTAACAAACAAAACAAAAACCTACAAAACGAAACAAAAGTTAGCATGCAATGCAGTATGCTTATTTATTTTCCAAGGTATCCGACTTGGCTCTTGGTTTTGACCTTTCCAGACCCCGAGGAAGATGCTTTGATTTTGCTTGAGGAAAGAAACTTAAATGAAACAAACTGACAAATATATTACAAATGGTGGATCATACATAGTTTGTTTTTTTAAAACACATGCCCCTGAGGGGTCAAAATACAACATAAAAAGAAAAGTACATGAAATGGAAATAACAACAAGCAAAGAAGTCAAACATCTAGTCCAAACTCATCCTCCTTAACCTTCTTCAGAAGTGCTTCAGTTACGGGACCAACCAGATGCTTTGTAATGTTTCTGATAAGAAGGTTTCTTGTGGCAATAGTCGTGGTCAGCTTCTTGTGCCTGTCTTGGTCCTTTGACCTCTTCACACCAGCCCTAAGCTTCAACTCTGAAATCTCCTCCTGGGCTGCTAGCAGAAATTCCTGTTGTTTCTTCTCAATGGCCTCCAACTGTTTAATCTTAGCTTGAGTTCTCTTATCTTCCTGAGTACGAGCTTCAGTGATCCTGACCCACCTAACTTGACTCTCTTCTAGATAAAGATCAGTCCTAGCCTTCTGAAACTGGGCCTCTTTACAGGCATTCTTCAATATTTGCTCCCCAGCCCTTGATTTCTTGATGTAGTCCTCTGCTTTCTCAATCTTGGCCAGATGCTCCACCTTAAGCTTCTCCAACCTCTCAACGTCTAGACGACCATCACTCCTCTCCCAGAGGGTCTTCTTCAGAGCTTGAGACAGATTCTCATTTCTCTCCTTCAGCTTCTCGAATTCTTCCAGGCTGACAGTGGCTGGAGGTGGTACTGTGGATGGCCCAGGTGCATCCTCAATGGTGAAAGGCATCCCAGAAATTTGAGCTCTAGCATGGGACCATTCATAATACTGAGCTGAAGCCACATTATTGCACCTCCCAAGAATAGCCATCCCTTTGGTCTGGATGTTATCCCAAGCCCAGGATGCTTGCCTGACAACAGCTAGATTAGGTTTTATCTCACAATACAGGGTTTCAGCCAAGTCCTGCACTCTAGGCGGGTGAACCAAAGCATAACCCAATTGTCTCTTAAACAGCAAAGGGTTGTAGTTGATGCAACCCTTAACTTCTACTAGAGGTACATTGGGGAACTGTCCACAGCTAGTAATTATGTCCCTGCCTTTGGTGCTCTGGGTACACCATCTGATGTCATCTGAAGTCAAAGCAATAAGCCTTTTAGCCCAATTCTTCTGTTGGTGAGGATTCAGGAAGGCATCAGTCTTGGGTAAGTGTTTGAGTAGCCAAGTGTGAAACAGAGGAGCACAGCATCTCACCAATTTTCCTCTTTGCTTCTCATTTCTCTGGTGAACAGAAAAATATAAATCTCCCAGCAATGTGGGCACTGGGTTCCTCAGAAGGAAAAGATGAATGGCGTTCTTGTTGATAAACTTGGGCTCATCTACAAATAGTATAACCCCATAAATACTGAGGGCTAACAGTGCACAAACCGCCCTCCATTCTCCCAAGGAGGCCTTCAGGATGGCCTGAGAAGTCAAAAAGTCTAAGTGTAGGCTAGGGATCCCAGCCTTTGTTGTCATGTTCTGCTCAATCAAGATAGGCTCCAGGTACAGGGCTTTTGCCACTTCTTCATTGCAGGGAGAAGTCATATCTGGGTTGAAAGGGATATCACCCCTGACAGGTACTCCAATCAATGATGAGAACTCCTCTAGCAGAGGTCCTAGCTGAAAGTTCTGGAAAGTGAAACATCTCAAGGGAGGGTCATAAAACTGTAGGCAGGTGTGGATCAGACTCTGAGAAGGATCTAGGTCCATAACCATATCAAGGATGCCTCCATAATGCTCTCTGAATGATGGGATGTGGTCTGGAGTGATAAGTTCCTGGACCTGCCTGATGCCAGTCAGCACAGGCTCAAAGAAATGGTATGAAATGTTGCTCTTCTTGGGTGCCATGACTGCTGATGAAGAGCTGAAACAGATGCTGATGATGAAGACTGATACTGGAGATGAGCCACTAATAGGCTGAGGCAGGTGATGAAGGTAACTGAAGCAGGCAACTGATGAGGATAGCTGAAGTAGATAACTGATGAACAGATGTCTATGCAAATGAAGGGGTCAAAACCAAGCCAAATAATATGGGGATACCCTGAAAAACAAATAAATAAATGTTAAATGATGCAAATGATGAGTATGCAAATGATATGCAAGGGTTTTTGATAAAGCTGGATCTGATTACTGCCTTGATATAAGTCCATGTATGTTTAGGAAGTCCAGATGGAGGTTCAGAAGTCCAGTAACCAAGGTGGGGGACTCAAATAAAGAGTCACATGTCCAGGGTTCAAATCACAAGAACTGTCCCAAAATGAGGTACTCTTAAACCAAATAGTAACAGGGTATGATGTGGCCAATGGTACCTGCAAACCTGTAAACAGCCCAACCCCCTCACAGGTGATGTTCTAAAACAAGGATCCTCAGACTGGGATCAGTTATGAGAAGTGTAAACACTTCTAACCCGGAGGCACAGTGTTTACAATAACCGTAAAAGATCCTCCTCTAATTCACCTCAGTTTCTGAAGGTCGTAATAAAGGTCATCCAGACTTAGCAGGCTTCCCAGATAGCCCTAGCACTACAGGAAATCTGTAGCACAGAGTTCTCAAGAAGAAACCCACATCTGAACCGTGTTTCATATTCCCGCACCAGACCGAAATGGAATGGGAAAGAACATGAACCACTCTAGCCTAGGTGTCACTCAGGTCCCAGGTATAGGACCTTAACTCTCAATAGAACCCCACCCATCAAAACAAAAAACCAGATCCAGCAAGATGACAGTATAACAGTATGATATATAAAGCTGTAAAGAAAGCAGTAAATAACTGTACATAAAGCAGTAAATAAAGCAAATATACAAACACAATCAGCACATAACACCCCAGTAAACACAAAGTTATGCCTACGTATCCTCTTGTGCAATGAGGAAGTCAGAACATCGTAGTTCGACCCAAAGAGACTGAAAGATAAATTGACTTGTGAACTGCTTACTTGTCTATGCTCAAGTGTATGACCTGTCTGGCTCAGGTGCAAACTGTCTTGCATTAGACGGAAGAAGCGAGTTCTCGTTTGTGAGTGAATGAGATGAGAAAAGAATCCCGAAGGGGACGATTATTGTTTGTTTTTGATGTTTTCAATCTTTTATTGCTTTTTGAATTTGTCATAGGAAAATGAGCTTAAGCCTATACCAATGAGTTAGTAAACTCATCACATCCTCCCTCTGATTAGGGGTAATGAGAATACTTTAAGTGTGAAGTCAGCATCACACACTTAATCACCATGATGTAGGATTAAGATCATCAACCTACTTGTGATTATTTAGATGTTTTTATTGTTTTTGTTTAGTGTTAAGTAATGAGTTTAAGCCATAATCAAGGATTTAATGGACTCATTACACCATCCTAATAGAAGGATAATAGATGAGAACATTTAAGCTGAGGAAGATACCTCAACTTAATCCATGATTAAGGATTAACCTCATGACAAAACAAAGCCTTTATTAGGTGGATTTTAGTTAATGGTAAGGTTAAGAAATGGATTTTATGGTTTGTAAGACAACTTGAGGAGGACTTGTCCATTAACACTAGGGTTAGTCCTACTTAACCAATTAAGGAAGAATTAGAACCCTAATGCAAGGCCCAAGTTACAAGCTTGATGTCTTAGTGATTATTAAGTGGATTGATTAAAGGATTTAAACACATTAAGGTTTTAACACTTAGGATTAAAGTTATACACTCCATCCTAATAGAAGGATGCAGGCATAAGCTTAATCACAAAGCCTTAAGACCTTTAGGGTTTAGTCCTTGATTATAAGATGAGGAGAGAGACTCAAAGATGACACAAAGGCAAAACTAAATGGGGGACTAATCAAACCCTAATTGTGATCATACTTGGAGGTCCTAGGGTTTGTGAGGCTTAAGAGAGAAAGATCTTCAAAGAGCCACCAAGAAAGAAGCAGATGAAAGGAGCAAAGAGAAGCAAAATAACTTGCTTCACTTAAGAAGACAAGTTGCTTGAAGGAAGAAAGTAAGAGATGAACATGAATGAGCAAGCTCACTCAAATACACATACAAAATGCAGCAAAGAAAGTATGAAAGAGATGAGAAGAGATTATGAGAAGTGAAGGCAAATTCACTTCTCAAACAACTTACCACCTGAAAAGTTAGCTAAAAGAAAAGAAATGTAATGCAAATGAGATGAAATGGCATGATGCAAGATAAAGTCAGAAGCAAATACATGATGTTAATGATGCTAAGAGATGATGCAAACATGAGGCAAGGCATGAGAATGATCAAATAAGCATAAGGATGCAAATGAGGCATGCATTGAACCATGAATGTTCATGAAAAGTTATGAAATGTAAGTGACATACAACATGGCAAATGAAAGATGCAATGATCAAACATGATTCTAATATGTCCTAATATGTCTTATGAATCAAAAGAATGCACAAAATGTCACGGCAAGTCAATGGATGCAAGCAAGTGAGAAATGGATGCAAAGGAAGGCACAAATTAGGGTTTATGATCAACACACAAAGCAAAATTCAAAATCAGAAGCATATGACATGATAAAAATTTGAAAATGCAATCAAAGATACCCTAGATCTATATAAGTTCAAAGCCCAAAGGAGGGGACCTAACTCTTAACCTAGTGAAAGTTATGAATTTCCTAAGATTGCTAGGGTTTTAAGGTACCTTATCAAGAAAAAATGCCAAACAAATTGAAAATGCAAGATCAATTCAAACCAAATTTACCCTATAAACTACATGCTATGAAGAGCACAATGCAAGAAGAATCATCATCCAACTCTCAATGGTTAGGCAAAAATGATTTTTTGAAGTTTGAAACAAAATATTGCCTTGAAATGAAATTAATTCCAATGAAAATGATCAAAAGGCATCAAGAACAAAAGAGAAATTTGGTTTGAGAGTTGGACAATGTTTCTAAATGTTCCTAAATGCAACATGAATTTTTTTGTGATTTTTAAATACTTAAATGTATTTTTAATTAATTAATTCTCATTAACTAATTAAAAATAATCATTTAAATGATTTAAAAATAATTTTTAATGCAAAAAATAAAAATAAAAATATTTTTGTGTTCTGAAAATTCATGAAACCTTTGACAAAAATTTTCATAATTTTTTAATGATTTTAGCTATTTTAAAATAAATATACAAAACAAATGAATAAAAATGAAATAAAAATATAAATAAATGAAAGTATGCAAGAGGGATGGCCAGGATTTGATCTGGGCTTGGACTGGTTGACTGCGCGCCAGATCCAAGGGCCCAGATTCAAATCTGGCTAAATTGGTTTATGATTTAATTAAACAGGATTTTAATTAATTAAATAAGGATTAGGGTTTTAATGACACATCCTGGCCACACGTTTGCGCGCAAGTCAACCCCAGTCAATCCAATCCACGACCTACATTCAAACTGAGCCCTAATCCTCATTAATACACTAATGACTTTCAGGTGGCCGGAAATGACCTCCGGTCATCTTTTCCGGCCACCTCCTTCCCTGAAAATTGCTAACTCACTCCCTAGGTTACTAAAACTTGATTTCTCTGCCCAGAATCCATCCCCACACATCATATAACACGAATCAACAAATAAAACGCATTTATTTTTCGTATCAAAGCTGAATCGAATCAAAAGGGGTTTAGGTCAAAAAAATTCAGAAGCTTCATACATACTCAATTCTTAACCATTTGCAAAACTAAACATATCAGCATGATCAGCACATCACATAGATTCATTTAAGAACTTAAAAATGAATTTCTGGAAAAAAAAGTTCTTGAGCTCACCTGAAATGGAACTTTCAATCCAGGAGCTTTCTGCTTGCTTCTCTGCCTCAAAATGGTCCCAATGGTCCTCTTGATGAAGTTATGAAGCTTGGTTGGAGTTTAAAATGGTTGGTTTGTGAGTTTGCAGAAGTTCTGTTCAGTGAAGGAGAGAAATCGTGTTTCTGTTTGAGGAGGTTTCAGGGATGAATGAGGGTAGGGAAATGATCAGGGGAGCATGCTGAGTGATCCTATGGAGTTTGTTTTTATGTTTGATGCTTGTATGATGAGTTTCGAAGGAATTTGCATAAGAGGTGGAAATTGAGAATGCTGGCTTGGAGAGTGTTTCAGGTTTGTGTGTGTGATGAAAATGAATCCTTGAAGTGTGTTTGTAAGGTCTGGATTGGGCAGAGAGTTGTTGTGGACTGTTGTGATTGGTATGGGTGTTTTTGCCAAAAAGTCAAAAGTGTTGTACTTGAGGTATGGGCAATGGTGTAGCTAGCTCATTGGCTTGTCCTAGCTCAGCTGAGATTAAGGATGTCCATGGAATTGTTTTTGAGGTAAATCAACAAGTTGAGTGAAGTTTATGTAGTGTTTTGCAAATTTGTGAACTTTTGGCCCTTTTGGAATTTCTTAATGCACAAGTCATGAATTTGGACAAACTCTTGGTGCATTCTGATCTTTAGCCATTGGTTCATGTTTGTGCAAGGATTAGAAGTCACTTTGAGGTCTCATTTTGCCTTGGCAAGGGATTTTGCAACTTTGCCTCTTTGGTGCATAACTTGAAATTATGTGATTTTTCTCAACTTTGACAAGCCATAACTTTTGATTCAAAATGAATTAGAATGAGTTCTTGTACTTTTTGAAAAGGGAAATATCCATTCTACAACTTTCATGACCAAAGTTTTCTCATTTGAAGCATTTTTGAATCAAAAAGCAAGGGTTGAAAAAGTTTCCCAAAATGGCAAGTTTCCATTACAAGTCATTTTCCCAAAAAGGCAACTTTGCAAATGGCTTGAAATTCTCCAATTTTGTGAACTTCCAACATCTTCTTTGATCAAATAAAGATCATACACAATCAAAATGATGAAGAATATCCCTTGGTTGGGGTCATTGGGGGCCTCAGATGCCCTGATTTTGCACTGACTTGCTCAAGAAGTCAACTCTTGATTAGATGCCTTCCCCATGGAATTTCTTCATGAAAATTGATATACATGATCCTTATACCATATAGAGACCAATAGAAACAAGAATGACCAAAAAATTTGGAGTTATGGCCTTTGAAACCAAAACCCTAATTCTAGGTCATCTGTGCAGTTAAACGTGTCTCTGCTTCCATGCCATTCTCAGTTCTTGTGATTCTTTGACTTTTTTTGACTTTGTGAGGATATAATATGATGCTTGAACATACATGGAACCCTTTGAAGAGATTGATGACCTTTGGAGTGGCTCAAATAGCCCAGGGATGACTCAGATCACAATCCCTAGATGCAGATGACTTTGAATCAATGCAGTGAAGCAAAAATGCAATATGAGATGATATGATTGAACTTATGCATATGAAGAGATCACAAGCCATGGTGTGAATGGGTGAGGGAAAATTTGGGGTGTTTACAACCTGCTATCAATATCTTCTTTGCCATAGTATGACCACTAGAATGAGTGCCAAAGATCCCATCATGCATATCTTCCATAATCTCAGTTGCTTCCTTCTTATCCACACAACGAAGCAAAGTTGAATCATGATTGCGCTTGTACAAAATTCCATTGCTCAAGAAGAATTTAGCAGAAAACCTCTTCAGAAACTTCTTATCTTTGACAGATGCCCCTTCAGGGAACTCCTGAGCTTCAAGATATCTTTTCACTTCATAGAACCAAGGCTTCTCCTCTGCTTCTTCAGTATCAATCTCATTGCAGTATGCAGGCTTTTCAAATCTATCAATAGTAATCTTGGGAGCTTCATCATCCCAGCTAATCTCAAACATAGATGCCATGGTGGCTAATGCATCTGCCAACTGATTTTCTCTTCGTGGGATATGTCCAAAGGTAATCTCTTTAAAATATGGGATCAAGGACAACACATACTCTCTGTAAGGAATGAGATTATCATGCTTGGTATCCCAATCTCCTTTAATATGACTTACTACCAGGGCTGAATCTCCATATACATCCAGGAACTGAATCTTCATATCAATGGCAATTTTGATGCCCAGGATACATGCCTCATACTCAGCCATGTTATTAGTACAATAGAAGAAAAGTCTTGCAGTAATCGGGGTATGACAACCTTCAGGGGAAATGATCACAACACCAACACCATTACCAAGTGCATTAGAAGCTCCATCAAAAACCATAGTCCATCGGGATCCTTGTTCAGGTCCGTTATAATGTCCAAGTTCTTTGGTAATACTCATAATGTCTTCATCAGGGAACTCAAAACTCATTGACTGGTAATCATCCACTGCCTGATGAGCCAAATGATCAGCTACAACACTTCCTTTAATGGCCTTCTGAGTAGTATATTGTATATCTTATTCTGTCAAGATCATTTGCCATCTTGCTATTCTTCCGGAGAGAGCAGGTTTCTCGAATATGTACTTGATTGGATCCATATTTGAAATCAATAAGGTAGTATGAGTCAACATATACTGTCTTAGTCGGCGAGCAGCCCATGCCAAAGCGCAACAAGTTTTCTCGAGCAGTGAGTATCTTGTTTCACAGTCGGTAAACTTTTTGCTAAGGTAGTATATTGCCTGCTCTTTTCGACCAGACTCGTCATGTTGCCCCAACACACACCCCATTGAGTTGTCTAACACTGTTAAGTACATAATCAAGGGTCTTCCATCAACTGGTGGCATCAAAATTGGTGGTTCTAGCAGATATTTCTTGATTTCATCAAATGTTGTCTGGCACTCATCATTCCATTCCATTACCTGATCTTTCTTCAATAACTTGAAGATTGGCTCACAGGTAGCAGTTAATTGGAAAATAAATCTTGCAATGTAATTCAATCGTCCCAAGAAACCTCTAACTTCCTTCTCAGTGCGGGGAGCTGGCATCTCTTGTATAGCTTTTACTTTCGCAGGATCCACTTCAATACCTTTTCCACTGACAATGAAACCCAGGAGTTTACCAGACCTAACCCCAAAAGTACACTTGTTTGGGTTCAATCTCAACTTGTATTTCTTCAATCTTTCAAACAACTTATGCAGATGATCAAGATGTTGCTCTTCATTCTGGGACCTGGCTATCATATCATCCACGTATACCTCTATCTCATGATGAATCATATCGTGAAACAAAGCCACCATAGCATGCTGATATGTTGCCCCGACATTCTTCAAACCAAATGGCATCACTTTATAACAAAAAGTGCCCCACTGTGTAACAAATGTAGTCTTCTCCATATCTTCAGGAGCCATCTTGATTTGATTGTAACCAGAAAAACCATCCATGAAGGAGAATACTTTATGCTGAGCAGTGTTGTCTACCAGAACATCAATATGAGGAAGTGGAAAGTCATCTTTGGGGCTGGCCTTATTCAAATCCCTGTAGTCTACACACATACGTACTTTACCATCTTTCTTAGGTACCGGCACCACATTTGCAACCCACTGAGGATAAGAAGTCACAGCTAAGAACCCTGCATCAAACTGTTTCATTACCTCTGCTTTAATCTTCTCTGACATCTCAGGACGCATGTGACGAACCTTCTGCTTCTTTGGACGACAGTCTTCTTTTACTGGTAAACGGTGAACCACAATGTTTGTATCCAACCCTGGCATATCTTCATAGGACCAAGCAAAGATCTCCACATAATCATGTAACATCTGAATCAATCTGCTCTTAACACCGTCCTCTAATTCATCCCCTATTTTGACCTCTTTCCTGTTTTCTTCAGTTCCCAGATTCACAACTTCGATTGGCTCTTCATGTGGTTGTATAGCTTTCTCTTCTTGTTGCAACAACCTAGCAAGCTCTACAGGTACTTCACAATCTTCCTCCTTTCCATCTTCAGCTTGATAGATCAGATTCTCGAAATTATAATTGGCAATAGTAGAACTGTTATCAACAGGATCCAGAGTGGATGAGGATCTGCATTTTAGTGATGTGGGTGTGTGTAAGAACACATAGCTGATAAAACAAAAATAAAATAAAAGAAAGACAAGGAACATAATATTTATGAAAACGAAACGTCCACTGATTTTTATTGAATGAAGTATGCAAATGAAATGACATCCCGAAACAAGCATACCTTTGTGCCCCGGGGAAGGCACAAGGCTTAAGAGTTTAATTGTTCGAAAATTACAAACTTAAAAGTAACAACACAGTAATAGTATTTACTCCTGACTAAAGGAGATAGAGATAACATCTTCAACTTTCCAGTTATTGAACCCATCACCCACAGTAGGAAAAATCCAAGCATCCAAGTTGTAATCTTCATCATAGTCACCCACAACATTGATCTGATCTTTCATAATCCCTTGATTGGTGATACGAACAGCATGAGCACGACGAACAGCCTTCTGGGACTCTGCAGTGAAACCCAAACCAAACTTGTCAGACTTGTAAGGAATGTCAGGAAGCTGACCCCAAATAGTACAACCACCTTCATCCACCACAGCTCTAGCATCTTTGAGGGAGGCCATTGTAGGAGGTACTCTGGTGACCACATGAACTTTCTTGACAACAGGAGGAGCTTCAAAATTATTAACAACCCAAGGAACTACTTCAAACGTCTGGCATGGAGTTTCAACATATTCACCTTCCACTTCGAGATATTTAAATGTGTTCACATGGCTAATCATATGTCCTTCCTCTCCGTAAACAGTGACAACCTTTCCCTCTACTGGATATCTTAGCTTCTGATGTAAGGTGGAGGTCACAAAGCCTGCCCCATGGATCCAGGGGCGTCCAAGCAAACAAGAATACGAAGGACGAATATCCATTACATAAAAGGTAGCATTGAAGACCTGGGAACCTACTTTGATTGGGAGATCTATTTCTCCGTGCACCATATTCTTGAACCATCAAAAGCCTTCACCACTATATTACTGGGCCTCAACACAGCATCTTCAGGACTAAGCTTATTCAGAACTTCTTTGGGCAGCACATTCAGCGAAGAACCATTGTCTATTAAAACATGTGACAGGGTAGTGCCCCTACACTCAATAGAGATATGTAGAGCCCTGTTATGATCCCTTTTGGCAGGAGTCAAATCAGCATCGGAGAAACCTAACCCATTATCATAGGTCAAGTGTGCAACACAATTTTCAAACTGGTCTACAGAAATCTCATTTGGTACATGAGCAGTCTTCAAAAATTTAATCAAGGCTTTAGCATGAGCCTCAGAACACAACAATAAAGACATCATGGAAATCTTGGAGGGGGTATGCCCCAATTGATCAACAACATCATAATCACTCTTGCGAATGATCTTTAGTACTTCTTCCATCTGCTTAGAAAGGTCATCAGCAGTTGGTACATTAGTTTGCACAGGTTCAATAACAGGACCTTTGCCCCGGGCATCAGTAGTGGAGGTAGTAGCTGGAGTAGATGTATTCTTGGAGGTAACCGGAGGAGAGAAAACTCTTCCACTTCGTGTGATCTTACTAGATCCAACAATATTATCAACATCAAGGTTTTCATCAACAACATGTGTCTCAGATAAGGGTTCCTGCTTAACACCATGAATATAAACATCAGAGCCATAATGCCAAGGCACCGCTTTATCAGAAGTGTACGGAATAGGACCAGGAGTAGTGATGATCATAGGAGTCACTCTAGCTTCAGCAACAATCTTCACAAGGCCTTCAACAATAATCTTAATTGGACCCTTATGAGTGATTTTGACAGGACCCTTGGAAGTAATCCTTACCGGCACTTTATCAACCATATCCACTTCTTCAACCTTCGCACCTTTAGTTATATGTTCAACCATGCTCTCCATAGAAGGTGTCCTCTCAAACAATATTGTGTAATTATCCATGAGGCGCTGAATTCCGTCCTTCAACCTCCAGCAACTATCCGGTTTATAAGCACAATAGAAACAATCTTCATTACAACCTGGAAAGAACCCAACTTGTACCAACTTCTTCTTAATAACAGACAATGGTGTGGTTACATCTGCAACTGAGGAAATATGTGAAACTTCATCAATGGCATTGACAGTCTTCTCATGATTTGGCATGGGAGCAGTAATCACATTTGGAGTACCCGGAGGGTCAAACTCAATTTCTCCAGCATCAATCATATCCTGAATCTTATTCTTCAATATCCAGCAATTATTGGTATCGTGTCCTGGGCAATTAGAATGATATGCACATCGTGCATTAGGGTTGTACCTGGGAGAGGTAACATTAGGATTCTGAGGAGGTTCCTTCAATGTGATGAGTTCACCCTCAACAAGTGTTGCAAGGCTTGGGCCAGTGACATGTTGAACTTGGTGAACTGTCTTCTAGGCCTCTGCTGATTGTTCTGTGGTTGTTCTGGTGTTGCAGGAGTAGGATTGGAGATATGAACTGCACTCACAGATTGGTGCCTCCTATTACGATCAGGTTGACCATAAACAACATTTGACTCTTTCTTCCCACTAGGGGGCTTCTTTGTAGTACTTGATGAGGAAACACCCACTTGTATCTTGCCACTCCTTATACCACTTTCTACGCGCTCTCCTGTCATTATCAACTCAGTGAATCCAGATGATGAGCTTCCAATGAGATGACTATTAAAAGGACCATTCAATGTACACATGAACATATCCACTAACTCCCTGTCAGTTAGAGGAGGTTGTACCCTACCAGCCAAATCTCTCCACTTCTGGGCATACTCCTTGAAATTTTCTTTAGCACCCATAGACATGTTCTGTAGTTGCATGCGAGTAGGGGCTAGATCAACATTGTATTGATATTGCTTATAAAAGGCCTTAGCAAGATCATTCCAATCACGGATGTTGACACTCTCCAACTGATAGTACCATTCCAATTGAGCTCCAGATAAGCTCTCTTGGAAGAAATGGATCCACAACTTCTTATCAGCAGTATGGGGTTGGATCCTTCGGACATAGGACCTCAAATGCAGTTTGGGACAAGAAACACCATCATACACTACAAAAGTAGGGACCTTGAAACCAATGGGTATAACCACCCCAGATATCAAACTCAGGTCTTCAAAATCCAGCCCAGAAGACTTTTGCAATTCCATAGCATCCATTCTATCCACCAACATCTTGAACTTATCTTCATTAGGATCGTGATAGTAATTAGCTTCAGAATCAGAATCCCCCATTGTATTATGGAGACTGCCTCCCTCTTTCTCAGACTCTTTAGACTCATAATCTTCAACCTGTTCCTTGGTCTTGATAGGACCTCTGAACCTTCTTCCCATATTGATAAGGCCTCCTGACCTTCTAGTCTTCTTGGTCTTCTTGGCCAGCAGTGTCTTCAATTCATCCTGCCCCTTGGACAAGTTCAGGATTAACTCTTGGAACTGTGCATTTTGTGCCTGGAGATCTTTGACTGTTTGTTCAAGAGCCATTGCTGAAATAAACAGCGAGAAGATAAGATACCTGTACATAAGTGTCGCTCCCACCAAATGACACCGGGTCAAATCGGGTACAGACGCGAACGGTCGGCGAAAAGGGAAATGAATAGAGTCGCCAGCTATGCATTTTTATCCCGAAGGAAAGGTAATGCTGCATAAACCTAAGAAAAGATATGGATAAGACGGTTGCGAACCAGAGAGACTGAGAAAGGGGGTTGGTTACAACCTGGGAAGGTATTAGCACCCAGATTGTCCGTCGTACTCGACGGGATCCACGCTTAAAACATTTGTGTTTTAAAGGGGTAGTGTCAGTGCAATTTGTGTATCCAAGAGCTAGGAAAGGAAGTACATGTGTCAGTGTAAAAGAAGTGTAAAGTGTAATATGTGAAGTGTCAGTGTAAGGAATGAATGGAATGCTCAGGAATATAAGGCTAAAAGAATGATGCTAGAAAGAAGGGGAATATACAGAGACTTTTGTTCGATAACTGTTAAGTTATGCCTACGTATCCTCTCGTGCAATGAGGAAGTCAGAACACCGTAGTTCGACCCAAAGAGACTGAAAGATGAATTGACTTGATGAACTGCTTACTTGTCTATGCTCAAGTGTATGACCTGTCTGGCTCAGGTGCAAACTGTCTTGCATTAGACGGAAGAAGCAAGTTCTCGTTTGTGAGTGAAGATGATGAGAAGAGAATCCCGAAGGAGACGATTATTGTTTGTTTTTGAGTTTTTAGTCTTTTATTGCCTTTTTTGAAGTTTGTCATAAGTTAATGAGCTTAAGCCTAAACCAAAGGGTTAGTAAACTCATCACATCTTCCCTCTGATTAGGGGTAATGAGAATACCTTAAGTGTGAAGTCAGCTTCTCACACTTAATCACCCTGAAGTAGGATTAAGATCATTAACCTACTTGTGGTTATTTAGATGTTTTTGTTGTTTTTGTTTAGTGTTGAGTAATGAGACTAAGCCATAATCAGGGATTAAACAGGCTCGTTACACCATCCTAATAGAAGGATAATAGATGAGAATGTTTAAGCTGAGGAAAGCTCCTCAACTTAATCCATGATTAGGGATTAACCTCATGACCAAACAAAGCCTTTATTAGATGGATTTTAGTTAATGATAAGATGAAGAAGTGATTTTTATGGTTTGTAAGACAACTTGAGGGGGACTTGTCCATTAACACTAGGGTTAGTCCTTCTTAACCAATTAAGGAAGAATTAGAACCCTAATGCAAGGCCCAAGTTACAAGCTTGATGTCTTGATGTTTATTAAGTGGATTGATTAAAGGAGTTAAACACATTGAGGGTTTAACACTTAGGATTAAAGTTATACACTCCATCCTAATAGAAGGATGCAGGCATAAGCTTAATCACAAAGCCTTAAAGCCTTTAGGGTTTAGTCCTGATTATGAGATGAGAAGAGAAGACTCAAAAGAGACATAAAGGCAAAAGCTAAATGGGGAGACTAATCAAACCCTAATTATTGTCATGCTTGGTTGTTCCTAGGGTTTGTGAGGCTTAAGAGAGAAAACTTCAGAGAAACCACCAGGAAGCAGATGAAAGGAGCAAAGAGAAGCAAAGCAACTTGCTTCATTTAAGAAGACAAGTCACTTGAAGAAAGAAAGAAAGATGAAGAAGAATGAGCAAGCTCAATCTCATGCACAAGACAAAATGCAGCAATGATGCATAAGAGGGATGAAAAGAGATTATGAGAAGTGAATGCAAATTCACTTCTCAAAGTAACTTACCACCTGAAAAGTTAGTGAAAGGAATGAAATGCAATGCAAATGAGATGAAATGTGATGATGCAAACCAAAACCAGAAGCATAAGTATGGTGCTAATGATGCTATGAGATGATGCAAACATGAAACAAGACATGAGAATGATCTTACAAACATATGGATGCAAAAGAAGCATGCTTGGGACCATGAATGTTCATGAAAAGTTATGAAATGCAAATGACATACAACATGACAAATGAAAGATGCAATGATCAAACATGATTCTAACATGTCCTAAGATGTCTTATGAATCAAATGGATGCACAAAATGTCATGGTAAGTCATGGTATGCAAGCAAATGAGAAATGGATGCAAAGGAAGGCCCAAATTAGGGTTTATGATCAATGCACAAAACAAAAATCAAAACCAGAAGCAAACATCATGATAAAAATTTGAAAATGCATTCAAAGGAACCCTAAACCTATACAAACTCACTGCCCAAAGGAGGGGATCCAACTCTTAACCTAATGAGGGTTATGAATTTCCTAAGATTGCTAGGGTTTTAAGGTACCTTGTCAAGAAAAATGCCAAACAAATTGAAAATGAAAAATCAAATCATGCCAATTTAATCCTATAAACTACGTGTTATGCAAGATGCAATGCAAAAAGAATCATTGTCCAACTCTCAATGGTTAGGCAGAAATGAATTTTTGAAGTTTGAATCAAAATAATGCCTTGAAATGAAATTAATTCCATTGAAAATGATCAAAAGGCATCAAGAACAAAAAATAAATTTGGTTTGAGAGTTGGACAATGTTTCTAAATGTCTTTAAATGTTTCATGAATTTTTTTGTGATTTTTAAATACCTAAAAGTATTTTTAATTAATTAATTCTCATTAATTAATTAAAAATAAACTTTTAAATGGTTTAAAAATAATTTTAAATGCAAAAAATAAAAAATAAAAATATTTTTGTGTTCTGAAAATTAATTGAACCTTTGACAAAAAAAATTCAGAATTTTTAAAGATGTTTTGCTATTTTAAAATAAATGAGGAAAAGAAATGAAATGAAATGAAATAAAAATATGAATTAACTGAAGTAATCAAATCTGAGGGCCAGGATTCAAACAAGAAAGGGAGGGAATTGACCAGCGCGCGCATCTGGACGACTCACATTCAAACTACGCTAATTAAGTCATTAACCCTAATCTGAACCCTAAACACTTTCAGGTGACCGAAACAGTGTTCCGGTCATCTTCTCCGGCCAACCATTCATGCTATCTCTCTTAATACGCATCCCCAAGCCCTAAAACTTTCCAGAAATGATCCTCTCCCCAACCCCAACAAGAATCAGTCATCAAAATTCATTTATTCATCATCAAATTCATGAATCGAAGCAAAACGGAAAAGAGCACAGAAATTTCAGAAGCTCATGAAATGCTTATTTCTCAACTATTTTCAAAACTAAACACATCATGGCAATCAGTGAAGCATGTAGAATCATTCTATAACATAAAATGAGAGTTTTGGAAAAATAAATGCCATGGCTACCTGAGCTTGAGCTTTCGAATCAGGGACTTTCTGGCCAGTTCTTTGCTTCAAATCCACTCCAATGGACCTCCTAAGAAGCTTGCAATGCTTGGTTGGAGTTTAAATGGCCTCTGGAGAGAGTTTGCAGAATCTCAGTTCATGAAATGTGAAAATTGTGTTTTTGATTGTGGAGGTTTTAGGGCCAAATGAGGGAAGGGAAATGATCAGTGATGTTTATGGAGTTGAATGGTGGAAAAAGTTTGAAGGTTTGATGGCTGAATCAAAGGATTCGAAAGATTTTGCAAATGTGAGGATTTTTGAGTATGCTGTGTTCTTGGTCCTTTCAGACTTGTGTGTCTTGTGCTTTTGCTTGCAAATGATCCACATAAAGAAGTGTGATAGGTCAGAGAGTGGGTGCTGGCCTATTGTGATTGGTATGGGCAAGTTGCCAAAATGTCAACTTGACTTATACTTGAGGTATGGGCAATGGTACAACTTGCTTTTTGGCTTGTCCTTGCTCAGCTGAGTTTAAGGAGGTCCATGGAATTGTTTATGAGATGATTCAGCAAGTGGATCAAGGTTTATGATATGTTTTGCAATTTTCACAAAGTTTGGCCCCTTTGTGATTTCTTGAAGTTCAAGGCATGAAATGAGATGATTCTTGGGCCCATTCTGAACTTTAGAGGTCATGTGATCATGTTGTGAAGAATTTGTACACATTTGAGGTCTTTAGAACACTTGATCATACCATTTTGCAAAATGCCTCTTTGGTAGAAAACTTCCAATTATGTGATTTTTCCCAACTTTGACAAGCCATAACTTTTGATCCAAAATGAATTAGGTCAAGTTCTTGTACGTTTTGAAAAGGGAATGATCCATTCTACAACTTTCATGACCAAAGTTTTTTCATTTGAAACATTTTTGAATCAAAAAGCAAGGGTTGAAAAAGTTTCCCAAAATGGCAATTTTCAATTACAAGTCATTTTCCCAAAAGGTCAACTTTGCAAATGGCTTGGAATTCTTTGATTTTGTGAACTTCTAACATCTTTCATGATCAAATAAAGATCACACATAATCAAAATGATGATGAACACCCTTTGGTTGGGTCATTGGGGGCCTCAGATGCCCTGATTTTGCACTGACTTGCTCAAAAAGTCAACTCTTGATCAGATGACTTCCCCATGGAATTTCTTCATGAAAATTGATATGCATGATCCCTATGACATATAGAGACCAATAGAAACAATAATGACCAAAAAATTTGGAGTTATGGCCTCTGAAACCAAAACCCTAATACTAGGTCATCTGTGCAGTTAAACCTGGCTCTGCTTCCATGCCATTCTCAGCTCTTGTGATTCTTTGAATTCTTTGACTTTGAGAGGATATAATATGATGTTTGAACACACATGGACCCCTTTGAAGTGATTGATGACCTTTGGAGTGGCTCAAGAAGCTCTTGGATTGCCCAAATCATAAACCCTAGATGTAGATGACTTTGAACCCATGCAGTGAATAAAAAATGCAGTATGATATGGTATGATTGAACTTATGCATATGAAATGATCACAAGCCATGGTGTGAATGGGTGAAGGCAAATTTGGGGTGTTTACAGCTTCCCCTATTCAAGCATGAGTTAGCTGTGCAGGATGTAAGCAACGGCTTATCAGGCAAACAAGATAACTTGTGGTTGAATACCAAAGACAGTCCAAAATTCGCACTCACAAAATGAAGAAGAAAAGGGATATAGATTGTAAAGGAAAATAAAGTATAATTGTAAAGTGCGGGTGACGGAGGACGACCGCCGAGCAGAGGACGACTGCTGGGGAAAGAGCAATGACGGGGACGGCCGACATGCTGGGGATATAAGGGATTATGATGGGGACGACCATCATGTAAAGCTGTAAGATTCTTTGGGGATTATAGGTAAAAACAAACGATGAGGTACGGTTATTAGATTCATAAAGTAATGCAAACAACGATGGGGACGACCATCAGGCTAAACTGATGAAGAACGATCATCAGGAAAAGGAAAAGGGATCACGACGGGGACGTCCATCGGGTTAAAGAATAAATGAAATAATGATGAGGGACGGTCATCAAGGGTGAAGGACGATCACCAGGAAAAAGAAAAGGGACCACGACGGGGACGGCCATCGGGTTAAAGAATAAATGACATAATGATGAGGGACGGTCATCAAAGGTGAAGGACGATCACCTAGCAGGGGACGGCTGCTCTGTTGGGGATGAGATGAGGGACGGTCATCTAAGGTGAAGGACGATCACCTGACAGGGTACGGCTGCCGAAAGTATCGCGACACAGGACGAATGCCGGATAAAAAGGTCGACGATGGGGACGGCCATCGGATGAGCATGATGAAGGACGATCATCAAAAGGTGAAGGACGATCAACTAGCAGGGGACGGCTGCTCTCAAGGTTTATCATGACATAGGACGAATGCCAGATAACAGGATCAACGATGGGGACGGCCATCGGATAAAATGATGAAGGACGATCATCAAAAGGTGAAGGACGACCACCTAGCAGGGGACGGCTGCTAAAAATCACGACATAGGACGAATGTCGGGTAGAAAAGGGGTTCTAATGAAATAGAGACTCCGCTGGGGAAAGGATGAGGGACGGTCATCCAAAGGTGAAGGACGATCACCTGGCAGGGTACGGCTGCCGAAAGGTATCATGACATAGGACGAATGTCAGATAGAAAAAGGTTGCTTTGCTGGCGACCTACTGGGGAATAGTAAACACGGGCGAGTGTTTACATTCAAGAAATAAAAGGTATAAGTGTTTCGGTATTGTGTATAGATTAAAGATGCGGACGAGCATCCCTGAGACTACGATACAAACGAGTATCGGGTAGAAACAAATACTGACACGTGTTCAGAAATGATGATACGGACGAGTATCAACTGGTTAATCAAGGAACACGGACGAGTGTTGATTCTGAGGGGACTCTTCTGGGGAATAGTAGACACAGACGAGTGTCTAAATTCAAGAAGACATGAGTGTTTGACACGTGTATGGACTAAAGATGCGGACGAGCATCCTTAGGACTATGATACGGACGAGTATCAGGTAGAAACAAATGCTTGACGCATGTTCTGAGATGATGATACGGACGAGTATCAACCGGTTAACAAAGAACACGGACGAGTGTCGACTCTGAGGGGTTTTGAGTGATATATACAAGATACGGACGGGTATCTGTATGAGTGAAATAAGTATGAGTGGTGTATAGGAGTGTTAACTTGCTGAGGAGAGTGACACGGACGGGTGTCGAAGGAGTAAAGGGTGTAATATAAACGAGTATATGATTTACAAAATGTTTAGGCAACTGTGCTGGGGAAAGCGACACGGACGGGTGTCAGGGAATTTGTATAAAGATGCATCTGTGAGTGCAAAGGGGAAGCTCTGGCTTTCCGCTGGGGAGATGACACGGACGGGCGTCAAGAAGCATTTGTATTTGTAAGAGAAATGTCTGGGCTCTCTTCCGGGGAATATGGGGAGCGTTCTGTATATTGTTGATGGGTTTGTCAATATTTACAAGCGTTTGATTCAGATCATGGCTTATGATTATGCAATATGTTTTTTTTTTGCCGTAATGCTCTGTATTAGACGGAATGCTACGCTTTGTGGGGTGAATATGATGCGAATGCTATGATTATGCAAAGATACCGATCCGGGATTCGGATCCCGTTGCTGTGAAGATCTCTGACTGATCTGCTTGAAGTGGACATCCCAGCTGGGGATAAGATCATTGGTAGATCTAACGTATATGATTCTGCTTGGGGAAATAGGTCACTGATAGACCTATTCTAGTAAATGAAGGACCCAGCTGGGGTTTGTAGAAGCCTTCGTCACTCTGTTGTGATTCCTTCACGTGTTGCTCTTCCGGGTAGAGGCTGAAGCTCTGTGGGGAGATGGTTTCCCGGCTTTTGCACTTGACTGTGGAGGAATAGTAGATGGCAACTCGGCTGGGGAAGAAGAAAGACCATGGGAAGGTCTTCCTGGAGATTTCTGTAAGGGGCCTGCTGAGGATGATGCTGGAGGACTCAGCTGGGGGGAGAAACCATCTCCGGTGCTGAGTAGATAATGATTTGCCAGCTCGCTGGGGTGAAGCTTACATGCCCCATGTTGCGTTTTGAATACCTGCAATCCTACAAAGACAGAAACGCACAAGTAATCCTGAGGTATCCCTTACCGGATTCCATCATAGGAGTTTAGACACACCTGGGAGTAAGTATATTTCCTGTAAGCACGTATTTTTAGAGAAGCATCTGTATTTATGCAATCAGTATCTTAAAGACATCGGACACTTTGCGAATAAAAGAGTACGAGACAAAATGTGACTGAAAATTTGATTTTATTAATTTGTGTGCCCTGAATTGGCAAGATACAGTCAAAGAAACAAATCCCCTAAAATGAGGAGATTGTTACAAATTGAGAAAAAGATGGAAATGTTGATGACGCTTCGAGGAGCTTCCCTTTTGCTATGACTCGTATGACATTTGACGTTCTTCTCGTCTTGCTTTCTGAAGAAGGCTGATTCTGAAAGAAGCTTGATCCTTTCGAGGCTTACCAAGTTGTAGGTGATACAGACGAATTCAGAATGCAGTTGTTCGCTTATTCCCTTATTTTGCATGGATCGCCCTTTCGGGTTTTCAATCCATCGGGATACCCATTTTTGCCTGAGTTGTCCAATGCGGCTTTTCAACTCAGCGGGTGCACATTTTTTTATTTTCCCTTACTTTTGCCCGAGTCTTTTATTCTGTTTTTGACTCGCCGGGATGCCCTATTTTTGCCTGGACTTACATTCTGTTTTTATGTCCAGCGGGTCATTTTATGCGAAGTATTTTTTAACTGCATCTGAATTCACAGGGGATGGGAAGTCTTCACCATCCATGGTGCTGAGCATCAGTGCTTCACCAGAGAAAACTTTCTTTACTACGAATGGTCCTTCATAGTTCGGAGTCCATTTACTCCTGTGGTCTGTATGAGGAGGGAGGAGTCTTTTCAGCACAAGATCCCCTACTTGGTATTCTCGGAGCCTAACTCTCTGATCGAAGGCTTTCTTCATTCTTTTCTGATACAGCTGCCCATGACAGATTGCAGCCAATCTTTTCTCTTCAATCAGACTCAGTTGTTCGTATCGGGACCGGACCCACTCTGCTTCGTTCAGCTTAACATCCATTAATACCCGCAGGGAGGGTAACTCAACTTCAACAGGTAGGACTGCCTCCATACCATACACAAGTTGATACGGTGTTGCCCCAGTGGACGTTCTGATTGATGTATGGTACCCATGCAAGGCGAAGGGTAGCATCTCATGCCAGTCTTTATAGGTGACTACCATCTTCTGCACAATCTTCTTAATGTTTTTATTAGCTGCCTCAACAGCGCCATTCATCTTTGGCCTGTAAGGAGAAGAATTGTGGTGTTGGATCTTGAAGTCCCGGCATAGCTCTGCCATCATTTTGTTGTTCAAGTTGGAACCATTATCAGTAATGATTCGCTCGGGAACTCCATACCGACATATGATGTCTCTCTTCAGGAATCGGGCTACCACTTGCCTGGTGACATTCGCATACGAAGCTGCCTCAACCCACTTGGTGAAATAGTCAATGGCTACCAGGATGAATCTGTGGCCATTTGAAGCAGTCGGTTCAATCTTGCCAATCATATCAATGCCCCACATAGCAAAGGGCCAGGGTGAAGACATCACATTCAGAGGATTGGGAGGCACATGCACCTTATCCGCATAAATCTGGCATTTATGGCACTTCCTGGCATAAGCACAACAGTCAGCATCCATTGTGATCCAGTAATATCCTGATCTTAGCAACTTTTTAGCCATGGCATGCCCTCCTGCATGGGTACCAAAGGATCCTTCGTGCACTTCGTGCATCAACAAGTCTGCTTCTGTTCTATCAACGCATCTGAGGAGTACCATATCAAAGTTTCTCTTGTAGAGGGAACCGTCGGTATTCAGGAAGAAACTACCAGCTAGCCTTCTCAGTGTCTTCTTATCATTGGAAGATGCCCCAGGTGGGTATGTTTGATCCTCCAAGAAGCACTTAATGTCATGGAACCAAGGCTTATCATCTTTGACAGTGTCTGCTATAAATACATATGCTGGTCTGTCAAGTCTGGACACTGAAATCCGAGGCACAAAATTGGCAGCTTGAACTTTGATCATGGATGAAATGGTAGCCAGAGCATCTGAAAACTGATTCTCGTCCCGAGGGATATACTCAAGCTTGACCGTTGTAAAGAAGGTCAATAACCTCCTTGTATAATCCCTGTAAGGTATCAGATGATCCTGGTGGGTGTACCATTTGTCGTTGGTTTGATTAACTACCAGAGCTGAATCCCCGAATACAGTTAAAGTTTTGATCCTGAGGTCAATGGCTTCCTCAAGACCCATAATACAAGCTTCGTATTCAGCTTCGTTGTTAGTGCAGTTAAAGGTGAGCTTTGCCGAGAAAGGCATATGAACCCCCTTGGGCGTAATGAGTACTGCACCAACACCACGACCATTCATATTAACAGCCCCGTCAAACATCATAGTCCATTCTTCTTCTG
The DNA here is from genome assembly GCA_963966055.1 of Lathyrus aphaca. Taxonomy (NCBI): domain Eukaryota; kingdom Viridiplantae; phylum Streptophyta; class Magnoliopsida; order Fabales; family Fabaceae; genus Lathyrus; species Lathyrus aphaca. The sequence continues at coordinate 462,447,454 of OZ014525.1, read as the reverse complement.
GGTCAGGCCCTTCAGTGTGAACAGGATCTTCATGATCTTTTGCTTTTATGAACATGATGTCCTCATCAGGGAAGTCAAATCTCATAGGATGGTAATCATCAATAGGTTGCTCAGCAAGATAATCAGACAATACACTGCCCTTGATGGCTTTCTGAGATGTGTATTGGATGTCATATTCTGTGAGGATCATTTGCCATCTTGCAACCCGTCCGGTAAGTGCTGGCTTCTCAAATATGTACTTAACTGGGTCCATCTTTGAGATCAATAAAGTAGTGTGGGTCAACATATACTGCCTTAGTCGGCGAGCAGCCCACGCTAAAGCACATCAAGTTTTCTCGAGCAGTGAATAACGTTGTTCACAGTCGGTAAACTTTTTGCTTAGGTAGTAAATTGCATACTCTTTTCGACCAGACTCGTCATGCTGGCCCAGCACACACCCCATTGACTCTTCTAATATTGTCAAGTACATTATTAGAGGTCTTCCTTCAACTGGAGGAATAAGGATTGGAGGCTCTTGTAAGTATTCCTTGATCTTGTCAAAAGCCTTCTGGCAGTCTTCGTTCCACCTGACCGTTTGTTCCTTTCTTAACAGTTTGAACAAAGGCTCACAAGTTGCTGTAAGGTGAGATATGAACCTTGAAATGTAGTTCAATCTACCTAGAAAACCTCGAACCTCTTTTTCTGTCTTCGGTGCAGGAATTTCTTGAATGGCTTTGACTTTATCAGGGTCAACTTCAATCCCTTTTTCACTTACAATAAATACCAGCAGTTTACTAGATCGCACCCCGAATGTGCATTTGTTGGGGTTCAACTTCAGTTGGTACTTCCTCAGCCGCTTGAATAGTTTCAGCAGATTCACCAGGTGATCTTCTTCTGTGAGGGACTTGGCAATCATGTCATCCACATAACATTCTATTTCTTTATGGATCATGTCGTGAAATAATGTTACCATAGCCCGTTGATAGGTTGCACCAGCATTCTTCAGTCCGAACGACATCACCTTATAACAGAACGTGCCCCAGGGTGTGATGAAAGTTGTCTTCTCCATGTCTTCAGGTGACATCTTGATCTGATTGTATCCTGAAAATCTGTCCATGAAGGAGAATACCGAGAACTGAGCCGTATTATCAACCACTACATCAATGTGAGGTAATGGGAAATCATCTTTCGGGCTGGCTCTGTTCAGGTCCCGATAGTCCACACACATTCTCACTTTGCCGTCTTTCTTAGGTACAGGTACAATATTAGCAACCCACGGCGGATAACTAGTTACAGCAAGGAAACCGGCGTCCCACTGCTTTTGTACCTCTTCTTTAATCTTCATTGCCATGTCTGGGCGAGTACGGCGCAGCTTCTGTTTTACTGGCGGGCAGTCTTCTTTTAATGGCAGCTTGTGCATGACGATATCGGTGTCCAACCCTGGCATATCCTGGTAAGACCAAGCAAACACATCCACATACTCCCGAAGCATATCAATCAGTTGCTCTTTCACTGAGTCTTGTAGGCAGGCCCCGATCTTAACTTCTTTCACATCTTCTTCCGTACCAAGATTAACCGTTTCAATCTCCTCCTGATGAGGAGTGATAACCTTCTCCTCTTGCCTTAACAACCTGGCTAGCTCTTCAGGAAACTCATAATCTTCTTCAACCCCTTCATCAGCTTGATTGATTGGATTGTCAAAGTCATACGAAGTCATAGCTGTGCTGTTGTCGGTGCAGTCTGAAAGGCACTCTCTGCAAGGGTTTAGATTGTTCATTTTAGTGATTGATTTTAATCTTGTTTGAAAAAAAGTGAAATGAAGTTTATCATTTTGGAAAACATTGCCATTTTATTTTTGTACAAAAAGAAAAATGAGAAACAGTGAGCGGAAAAGAAAAAGACTCATTTGCAAAAGATGTCCGATATTCATTGATTGATCTGTTTGCACAAAATTACAAGATGGCCCGATTACAAAATGAGTCTTGACATCTTGGGCAAGATGCAAGACTTGATGCATGCTTAAAATATACAGGAAATAATAATTACTCTGCAGGAGTAACCCTTATAATTTCCTGGGAAGACCAGTTTGAGATATGGCTCCCCGGGATCCTTGGACGTATCCAGCTCTCCAGGTTGCGCTCATCTTCCGACTCATCTTCCAAGTTGTTCACTGCATCCGGGGTGAGCATTCCCCCGCTGACAAAACTGGGCTTCTTGGCAGCCTCTGATTGATCTTGTCGAGTTGGTTTGTAACCCAACCCAAATCTGTCCTCCTTCTTCTCCACGGGCAGCAGCTTGCCCCAGCCTTGGGCAGTCCCCTCTTCCACAACCTTCCTGGCTTGCTGATAAGATGTCATGGAAGTTCCAAGTACAGCAGACGCTTCATTAATGTTCAGGGCTTCAAACCCCTGGCTCATAGTTTCATGGATCTCTCCATCCATCTCAATGTATTTGTACGTAGCCAGATGGCTAACAAAGATATCTTCTTCACCACAGATAGTGATGATCTGGCCTTCCCACTCGAATTTCAGCTTCTGGTGAAGGGTAGACGTAACTGCGCCAGCGGCATGGATCCAAGGTCTACCCAACAAACAGCTGTAGGCCGGCTGAATGTCCATCACATAGAAGGTAATTTTAAAAGTCTGCGGGCCAATCATCACTGGTAGATCAATCTCCCCTAGCACTGATCTTTTAGAGCCATCAAACGCTCTCACCACCAAATTACTTGGACGTAGTGCCAAGCCATCGTACTCCAGCTTCACCAAGGCTTTCTTTGGTAGAACATTGAGTGAAGACCCAGTGTCCACCAGTACATGGGATAGAATAGCACCCTTGCATTCTAGAGTGATGTGTAAAGCCTTGTTGTGGTTACGCCCCTCAGTTGTCAGATCAGCATTGGTGAAACCCAATCCGTGGCTGGTATTGACATTTGCTACCACGGTTTCTAACTGATTAACTGTGATCTCCTCTGGCACGTATGCTGCGTGCAGGACTTTCAATAATGCATTCCTGTGAGCTTCGGAACACATCAGCAGGGATAATATGGAGATCTTTGAGGGAGTTTGGTGAAGCTGATCCACCACTTTGTAATCACTTCTCTTTATAATTCTCATGAATTCATCTACATCTTGCTCAAAAGATGTCTTCTGGGCTTCTTTGAGAATTGGTTCTTCAGGTATTATACTCTTCCCTTTTGCTTTTGCAGCAGCTTCTACTTCGGCATTAGGTCTTTGTAATTGCGAGGCAAAAAGGCGTCCGCTCCTGGTGAAGCCTCCACCTCCCCCAACATTATCAATCTGTGGAGAAGAAGTTGAAGAGTCCAAAGTGATTTTCTCTCAATTGCAGTAGAGGTCAGAGCCATAATGCCAAGGGATGGCATTACTGCTTTCATATGGAACTGGTCCAGGCACCGTGATGGTAACTGGACTGTCTACTGCAGAGGAGGGTGCTGAAACTGTGTGCGGATCATAGTAGATGGTGACTGGTGACCTGGTAGGAGATGCCACTGTTTGTTGTTGAAAGTTGTTGTCTGGAGGAACATATGCAGGATCATAATAAATGGTGACTGCTGAAATATCTGTTGGCGTTGTAGAAGATTCTGTTGAATGAATGAGTGTTGATGTTGTAGAAGAGATGGTTGTTGATATCTGGTTTGTTGAAGTGATAGATGAAGCATTGGTTGATGAAATTGATGAATTGTTCGGAATGATTGTTGTTGCAGTTGTAGAAGACTCAGGAATTTTTGTCAAAGAGATTGCTGGATTTGTAGGTGCTGATGTTTGTAAACACCCCAAATTTGCCCTCACCCATTCACACCATGGCTTGTGGTCATTTCATATGCATAAACACAATCATATCATCTCACATCTCATTTTTGTTTCACTGCATAGTTTCTAAGTCATCTGCACCTAGGGTTTGTGATCTGAGCAATCCAAGGGCTTCTTGAGCCACTCCAAAGGCCACCAATCATTTCAAAGGGATCCATGTGTGTTCAAGTATCATATTACATCCTCTCAAAGTCAAGATTTCCAAAGAATCACAAGAACTGGGATTGGTATGGATGCAGAGCCAGGCTTGACTGCACAGTTGACCTAAAATTAGGGTTTTGGTTTCAGAGGCCATAACTCCAAATTTTTTGGTCATTCTTGTTTCCATTGGTCTCTATATGGTATAAAGAGTATGCATATCAAGTTTCATGAAGAAATTCCATGGGGAAGTCATCTGATCAAGGGTTGACTTTCTGGACAAGTCAGTGTAAAATCAGGGCATCTGAGGCCCCCAATGACCCAACCAAGGGGTAATCTTCATCATTTTGAGTGTATATGATCTTTATTTGATCATGGAAGAAAGTTGAAGCTCACAAAATTCAAGAATTTGGAGTTTTTGCAAGTGTTGACTTTTTGGGCATAGTTGACTTTTCAAGAATGCTTCATTTTAGGTCATTTTTCAAGCCTTGATTCTTGATCCAAAAATGCTTCAAATGGAAAAACTTTGGTCATGAAAGTTGTAGAATACATCTTTCCCTTTTCAAAAAGTACAAGAACATGATCAGATTCTTCTTGGATCAAAAGTTATGGTGTGACAAAGTTGGCAAAAATCATTGATTTTCAAGGCATGCCCCAAATGTGAATTTTGCAAAATCATGAACCAAGGCTGTTTGTAACTTCTAGTTGACATCAAACCAATGTACAAACATCACATAAGCCTTAAAAATCAGATTTGGACCAAAAGATCACATGTTCATAGTTTGTGTAACAAGGCATTTTCATGAAGTTTCCAAAGTTGATCAACTTGCAAAATCATCATCACACTTTCCCCCACTTGTTACATTGGATGCTGAACCATGCTAGCCTCCCATACACACCATGCTGCGCCAGCCCTAGCCATTGTACCAAGCTAGAACTCAAGTCATACCTCTCTTACAACAAAGTGGACTTTTTTGCAAAAGTAAACATCCCAATCACAGCAGGCCATGTCACATCCTCTGGCCACTTGCAATTGTTTATACTATCCTCTAGCAAGCAAAACATATCAAGAGGCCAAGCTGAAACACACCATAGATCACATACACAAAACTCACCCCATTTGCATTTCTCTTCGAATCTCTCTGCCCAGCTCACAAACATTCAAACAAGTTTCACTAATCATCTCACCATGTTTCATTAAGTCCAAACCAACAAAGAACCAAGCCTGAATCAAGCAAGAACATCACTTCACCATTTTCATTCCAACTTGCAGTTTCTTTCGAAACTCACTCCACAGTTCATAAACATCCAAACAAACTCCACAAACCTTCTCCACTCATCATCTGGACCACAAAGAACCACTCACATTGGCCTGAAACTGCCTGCATCACCATTGCCATTTCCAACTGAGCTTGAGCAGAAGCTGCTCAAACTCTTCATCCAGCCAACATAAATTCCTCTTGAGCATTCAAGCATCACCAGAGGGTCAAGTGGAGTGGATTTCACCAAGAGGGGAGGCCTGAAAGCAGCTGGAGTGAAAGCTTCGAATCTCAGGTAGCTCAAGAACTTTTTTTCCAGAAATGGATTTTTAAGTTCTAAACTTGTTCTATATGTCTTCCTGATCTTGAATATGCTTTTAGTTTCGAAAATGGTGATGAAATGAGGATTTAATTGCTTCCTGAAACTTTCCTGCCCTAGTTTTTGTTTGCTTCGATTCAGCCTTTTCATGAATGATAAATTTGTTTCGAGTGGGGGTTTTGAATCGTGAGCTTGTGGGAATCATTTCTGTGTTCTTGGAATTCATTTTAGATGCGTATGGAGTGAGTTTAGGTTTTGGGGTCGCCGGGGAAGATGACCGGAGCTTCTCTCCGGTCACCTGAGTTTGCTTAGCCCTAATTACAGTCATTAACTCCCATTTGAATTCTGAGCGTAGGATGCCCTTGACCAGTTGACTTCCCGCGTGGATAGAGGGCCCAGATCACTTGGATTAGCCCTAATTCAATTAATTAGTTTAATTAAATCATAATTAAGTTAATTAACTCAGAACCAATCCTGGCCACTAGATCTGGCGCCAGTCAACATATTCAAACCCAGTCTCAATCTCATCCATCAGATCTGAATACTTTCCTTTTATTTAATTTATTTTTATTTTCTTTTTCATTTAACTTGCATAATTTATTAAAAATAGTAAAAAATGCCTAAAAATTATGAAACTTTTTCTCATGAGTTTTAGTAATTTTTATGACACAAAAATATTTTTATTTTTATTTTTATCATTAAAAAAGTATTTTTAAATATTTAAAAGATTATTTTTAATTGATTAATGGAAATTAATTTATTAAAAATACTTCTAGGTATTTAAATATCACCAAAAAATTCATGAAATGTTCTAAGACATTTAGAAACATTGCCCAACCTTCAAACCAAATTTCTTTTTTGATCTTGATGCATTTTGAGAATTTTTCATTGAATTAAAATCATTTTTGTGCATTATTTTGATCCTAAGTTCAAAAAATCATTTCTGCCTGTCCATGAAGAGTTGGACATTGCTTCTTCTTGCATTGCATTTTGTTTAGCATGTAGTTTTTGAGATAAAATGGCCATGATTTGATCTTTCATTTTTCATTTGTTTGATAATTTTCTTGTTTAGGAACCCTAAAAACCCTAATAACTTGTAAAAATCATAACTTGAGATTGGCTAAGAGTTGAGACCTCTCCTTTGGGCATTGGTTTAGTATAGGATTAAGGGTCCTTTGTGTGGCATTTTCCATTTTTTACCTTAGGGTTTGGTTCTGTTTGTGGTTTTTGTTTGTTGTTTGATTCATAAACCCTAATTTGGGCTTCCATTTGCATCCTTCTTGCATTCTCTTGCATAACATGACTTGCCATGACATTTCAAGCATCCATTTGATTCATTTGACATCTTAAGACATATTGAAAGCATGTTTGATCATTGCATTTTGCATTTCCCATATTGTATGCCATTTGCATTTCATAACTTTTCATATGTGTTTATGCTCCTTAACTTGTTTCATTTGCATCCATGAACTTGTATGATCATCCCCATGTGTTGTTTCATGTTTGTAGCATCTCATAGCATCATTAACATCATGAATGTGCTTCTGGTTTTGTTTCTCTCATGCCATTTCATTCCATTTGGCATTGCATTGCATTCCTTTTCTAACTTTTCAGGTGGTAAGTAACTTTGAGAAGTGGATTTGCCTTCACTTCTCATACTTTCTTCTCATCTCTCTCTTGCATACCATTGCTGCATTTTTATATGTGTTTGAGTTTGAGCTTGCTCATTCTTCTTCCTCCCACTTTCTCTCTTCAAGTGACTTGACTTCTTGAATGAAGCAAGTCACTTTGCTTCTCTTGATCCTTTCATCTGCTTCCTGGTGGTTCCTCTGAAGATTTCTTTTGAAAACCTCACAAACCTTAGGAACAACCAAGCATGACAATGATTAGGGTTTTGATTAGTCTCCCCTCTTAGTTTCACCTTTGAGTCTCTTTTGAGTCTTCTCTTCTCACCTCATAATCAGGGACTAAACCCTAAAGGCTTTAAGGCTTTGTGATTAAGCTTATGCCTGCATCCTTCTCTTAGGATGGAGTGTATAACTTTAATCCTAAGTGTTAAACCCTTAATGTGTTTAAATCTCTTAATCAATTCACTTAATAAGTATCAAGACATCACACTTGTAACTTGGGCCTTGCATTAGGGTTCTAATTCTTCCTTAATTGGTTAAGAAGGACTAACCCTAGTGTTAATGGACAAGTCCCCCTCAAGTTGTCTTACAAATCATAAAATCCACTTCATAATCATACCATTAAATAAAATCCACTTAATCAAAGGCTTGTTTTGTCATGAGTTTAATCCCTACTCATGGATTAAGTTGAGGAGCTTTCCTCAGCTTAGACATTCTCATCTATTATCCTTCTATTAGGATGGTGTAATGAGTCTGTTTAATCCTTGATTATGGCTTAACCTCATTACTCAACACTAAACAAAAACACCAAAAACATCTAAATAATCACAAGTAGGTTAATGATCTTAATCCTACATCAAAGGTGATTAAGTGTGAGAAGCTGACTTCACACTTAAGGTATTCTCATTACCCCTGATCAGAGGGAAGATGTGATGAGTTTACTAAATCCACTGGTTTAGACTTAAGCTCATTAACTTATGACAAACTCTCAAAAGCAATAAAAGACTGAAAACACAAAAACAAACAATAATCGTCTCCTCCGGGATTCTTTTCTCATCTCATTCACTCATAAGCGAGAACTTGCTTCTTCCGTCTAATGCAAGACAGTTTGCATCTGTGCCAGACAGATCATACACTTGAGCATAGGCAAGCAAGCAGTTCACAAGTCAATTCATCTTTCAGTCTCTTTGGGTCGAACTACGGTGTTCTGACTTCCTCATTGCACGAGAGGATACGTAGGCATAACTTAACAGTTATCGAACAAAATTCTCTGTATATTCCCCCTCGTTCTAGCCTCATTCTTTTAGCCTCATGATCTTGAGCATTTTATTCTTGTCCTTGCACTGACACTGTATATTTATACACTTCACACTTCTCTTACACTGACACCTGTACATTTTCTTCCAGCTATTTTACACACAGATTGCACTGACACTACCCCTTTAAAACACAAATCTTTTAAGCGTGGATCCCGTCGAGTACGGCGGACAATCTGGGTGCTAATACCTTCCCAGGTTGTAACCAACCCCCTTTCTCAGTCTCTCTGGTTCGCAACCGTCTTATCCATCTTTTCCTAGGTCTATGCAGCATTGCCTTTCCTCCGGGATAAAAATGCCTAGCTGGCGACTCTATTCATCTCCAGTGAGTTCACGGCTGTGTGTTCTCATTGTCCCTCTCGCCGACCGTTCGCGTCTGTACCCCTTTTGACCCGGTGTCATTTGGTGGGAGCGACAGCTTGGCGACTCTGCTGGGGACCCTTATACTGCAACCAGGGCTTCTGGTTCTTTTTGTGGGTTCCTCCTAGCGCTTGATTGATTTGTGTTTACTGGGGTGTTATGTGCTATTTGTGTTTGTATATGTATTTTATTGCTTTATGTACAGTTTTGTTTACTGCTTTCTTTATTGCTTTTCATATATCATACTGTCATGCTGTCTGGCTGGATCTGGTTTTGTTTTGGTGGGAGGGTGTTCCATTGAGAGTTAAGGTCCTATACCTGGGACCTGAGTGACACCTAGGCTAGAGTGAATCATATTCTTTCCCATTCCATTTCGGTCTGGTGCGGGAATATGAAACACGGTTCAGATATGGGTTTCTTCTTGAGAACTCTGTGTTGCAGATTTCCTGCAATGCTAGGGCTATCTGGGAAGCCTGCTAAGTCTGGATGACCTCTTAGTATTGGCCTTCAGAAACTGAGGTGAATTAGAGGAGGAACTTTTATGGTTATTGTAAACACTGTACCTCCGGGTTAGAAGTGTTTACACTTCTCATAACTGATCCAAGTCTGAGGATCCTTGTTTTAGAACACCACCTGTGAGGGGGGTTGGGCTGTTTATAGGTTTGCAGGTACCTTGACCTCAGAATACCCTGTTACTTTGATTGTTTAAGAATACTTCAATTTGGGACAGTTCTTGTGACTCTAAAACCCTGGACATGTGGCTCTTTATTTGAGTCCCCCACCTTGGTTACTGGATTTTTAGACCTCCATCTGGAATTCTTGAACATACATGGACTTATATCAGAGCATTTGATCAGTTCCGGCTCAGACACAAACCCTTGCATATCATTTGCATACATAATCATTGCATCATATTGACATTTGCTTATTTGTGTTTCAGGGTATCCATCTTCATTTGGTTCTGGTTTTGACCCCATCTTCAGTACTGACCTATCTTCATCAGCATTTGCTTCAGCTATCTACTTCAGTTATCTGCACCAGCCAATCAGTGGCTCATTCTTCAGTGTTATCATCAGCACCTGTCTCTGCTCATCTTCATCTTCATGGCTCCTAAAAAGAGCAACATCACCTATCACTTTTTCCATCCAGAGTTAGCTGACATCAGGAGGATTCAAACCCTGATCACTCCAAATCACATACCATTGTTCAGGGAACATTATGGAGATATACTTGATATGGTTATGGATCTGGACCCTTCACAGAGAAGCCTGATCCACACTTGCATTCAGTTTTATGATCCCCCACTGAGATGTTTCACTTTTCAAGACTTTCAGTTGGGCCCTTTATTGGAAGAGTACTCCTCATTAGTTGGTATGCCTATCAGGGTTGGAATCCCTTTCAACCCTGAGATGGTCTTTCCTAGTAATGGAGAAGTAGCAAAGGCTTTGCATCTGGAACCTGTTCTGATTGAGCAGCATATGACTTCTAAAGCTGGAATCCCTGGTTTCCATCTGGACTTCTTGATCTCTCAAGCTACCTTGAAAGCTTCTCTAGGAGAGTGGAAAGCTGTCTGTGCTCTTTTGGCTTTGAGCATATATGGAATTGTATTGTTTGCAGATGAGCCTCGATTCATCAGCAAGAATGCAATCCATCTATTCATCCTGAAGAACCCAGTGCCCACTTTATTGGGGGATCTCTACTATTCAGTGCATCAGAGGAATGAAAAGCAGAGGGGGAGATTAGTGAGGTGTTGTGCTCCATTGTTCCACACTTGGCTTCTCAGGCATCTACCCAGGACAGATGCATTTTTGAATCCTCATCAGCAGAGCAACTGGGCTAAGAGACTCACTGCTCTAACTTCAGCCGATATCAGATGGTGCACCCAAAGCACCAAAGGCAGGGATATCATTACCAGCTGTGGGCATTTTCCCAATGTGCCCCTAATAGGAGTTAAGGGTAGTATCAATTACCACCCTCTGCTGTTCAGAAGACAACTGGGCTATGCACTGGTCCATACTCCTAAGGTACAGGACTTGGTTGAGACTCTTTATTGTGAGAACAAGATTAATCTGGCTATTGTTAGGCAGGCTGCTTGGGCCTGGGATAATGTTCAAACCAAGGGAGTAACCATTCTGGGGAAATGCAATAATGTGGCATCAGCACAATATTATGAGTGGTCCCGTGCCAGGGCTCAATTCTCGGGGATGCCCTTTACCATAAAAGATGTGCCTGAATCATCTCCAGCACCATCCCCTGCCATTGTCAGTTTGGAGGAGTTTGAGAGTTTGAAAGAAAGAAATGGGAAGTTAACCCAGGCTTTGCAGAAGACTCTCCGGGAGAGGAGTGATGGTATGAGGGAAATTGAGAGGTTAGAGAAGTTGAGAATGGAGCATCTGATTAAGATTGAGAAGTCTGGGGATTATATCAAAAAGTCTAAAGCTGGGGAACAAATTCTGAAGAATGCTTGCAAAGAAGCCCAGTTCCAGAAAGCTAGGACAGACTTATATCTAAAGGAGAGTCAGGCTAGGTGGGTCAGGATCACCGAAGCTCGTACTCTAGAGGACAAGAGAGTTCAAGACAAGATGGAGCAACTGGAAGTTAGTGCAAAAGAGCAGCAAGAAGCCCTGGCAGCAGCCCAGAGGGAGATATCAGAGCTGAAGATCAAAGCTGGAGTGAAGAGGTCAAAGGACCAAAGCCAGCACAAGAAGCTAACAGCAGCTGTTACCACCCGGAACCTCCTCATCAGGAATCTCACAGAGCGTCCGGCTGATCCTGTGACCGAAGCACTTCTCAAGGAAGTTCGTGAGGATGAGTTTGGTCTTGGTGTTTGACCATTTGTTTGTTGTTGCTTTCATTCCATGTACTTTTTATTTTCCTTTTCTTGTGATGTATTTTGACCCCTCAGAGGGCTTGTACTTGTAAACAAACTATGAACCATTTGCTTTTGTAATATATGTGTTAGTTTGTTCCATCCGGGTTTATTTCGAAAGCAACATCAACAGCATCTTCAAGGGTCTGGAAGGGTCAAAACTGAATGCCAAACCGGATACCTTGAGAACAAATAAGCATAACTGCATTGCATGCTATCCCTTTGTTTGTTTTGTAGGTTTTTGTTTTATTGCCACTAACTCTGTTGTGATGCTCAGGAACTATTGCTCGGCGCCGAGTGTTTCCCCTCAACCGTCCGCACCGATATCCAACCCGTAACAATCTTCCGGGCATTCAAATGGATCAGGTACAGCAGGACCTTACAGAGGTCAGGACTCAAATGGCAAACGAAAGATTGGAAATGAGAACGCAGATAGCTCAGTTTATGGAAGTGATGAACAACATGGCTCAAAGCCAGGAAAGATTGAGGGCCATGGTGGAGAGGCAGAATCAAGAAGATCCACATATAGGGACTGCTGGCACAAGCAACAATGAGAGGGTCCAACCTCATGTCAATCCCCCTGTATTTGGACCCCACCTCCATCCAGAGGTTAATATTCCTGCAAATGTTCAAGGGACTGCCACTGCAGCCAGGGTACTGCAAGAAGACCCCCAGGAGGATCAATTCACAGTAATGGGTGCTGGGGAAGAGGCTTATGATAGAAGATTGGATGAGATAGCCGAGAAGTTGAGATCATTGGAGTCTCAAAACTCTTTGGGGTTCGATGTTATGGATATGGGCTTGGTAGACGGGGTCAGGATTCCCCACAAGTTTAAGCCACCATGCTTTGAAAAGTATAATGGGACTTCCTGTCCCCGAACTCATCTGCAATCTTTTCTCGGGAGATTAAAGGCCTATACCATGGACGAGAAACTGTGGATGTTCTACTTCGAAGACAGCTTGACTGGAGCTTCTAGGGAATGGTATTCCCATCTGACAAGAGCAACTATCAGATGCTGGAAGGACCTGGCAGAGGCCTTCATCAGACAGTATCAGTACAACTTAGACATGGCACCCAACAGGACCCTCCTAATGGGAATGTCACAGTCGTCAAGGGAAAGTTTCCGAGAATATGCCCAGAGATGGAGGCAATTGGCTGCTGCTGTTCAACCACCTATGTCTGAAAGGGAAATGGCAGACATGTTTATGAACACCCTTCAGGGAACATATATTGACAGGCTGGCTGCTTTCTCCTCCACTAGCTTTGCAGATGTTGTCATAGCTGGGGAGAGAATTGAAAGCCTATTGAAAATGGGTAAGATATCAGACAATGGTGCCAGCTCGTCCAATAGTACAAGGAAGCCTTTTGCAGGCCCAAGAAGAACTGGCGAGACCAATGCCATCCACACCAACAGGGGCAGGCCCCAATATGTTCACAGATCAGTGGCAGCAGTCACCATCCCTGCTCCGGCTCATCCTCAACCAGTTTATCAACCTCCGCAACAAAACTATCAACCACAACCTCAGTACCATCAACAAGCTCAGTATCCTCCGAGAAACTACAACAACACCAACAATAACAACCAGCAAAGGCCATTCCAACAGAGGCCTTCTCAAGCCAACAGGGTAATCGATCCGATCCCTATGCCATATGCTACATTGCTGCCACAACTCCTGAAACTCAATCTAGTTGAGCTAAGGACGCTGGCACCTCCAGATCCCAATAGTCTACCCAGGAACTATGACTCCAACGCCAGATGTGCCTTCCATTCAAACGCACCTGGCCACAGTACAGAAAAGTGCAGAGCCTTGCACATGAAGGTACAAGACCTGGTAGACTCGAAAGCTCTGAATTTCGCACCACCACCCAATGTCAATAAGAATCCTATGCCAAACCATGGTGGTCCCCGAATCAACGCTATTGAAGAAGACAAGCCGTCTTATTTAATAACCAGTGTGGGTCAGATCCGGACGCCGTTGGTAGAAATCAAGGCTCAACTCCTGGAATGTCAAATGTTCCCGGGGTGTGAGTTGGGGTGTGCTTACTGCAATATCTCAGTAAATGGGTGCGATAACCTGAGGAATGGCATAGACGGTCTTATTCAGAGTGGCCAGCTTCAGATCACCACATCATTTCCAACAAATCCAGCAATCTCATCAGCAACAATTCCAGAACCTCCTACAACTGCAACAACCATTGTTCCTGACAATTCTTCGGCTTCATCAACAAGTACTTCATCTATCATCTCAACTGATCAGTTTTCAACAAATTTTCCTGCTACAACTTCAGCTTCACTCCATTTTTGAACCTCCTACAACAACAACATCCATACTCCCGACAATGCCTCCTACAACACCAGCAACAAATCATGAAGATGTCTCTACTGTCACAATATTTTATGATCCTGAAAACAACTCTGCCTACAACTCAGAAAGTGCTGCTCCCATCAGGGCACCAGTCACAATTTATTATGATCCACAGACTATTACAGTTCCTTCAGCAGCTGCAGTCAGTCCAGTCACTATCACGATGCCTGGACCAATACCTTATGAAAGCAGCAATGCCATCCCATGGCATTACGGCTCTGACCTGTACTGTGAAGGACAAAAGATCACTTTCGAATCATCAACCCCTGCACCACAAGTGGACAATGTGGGAAGAGGCGGAGGCTTCACTCGAAGCGGACGTCTTTTCGCCCCACAAATTCAGAGACCCACTGCCGAAGCAGAAGCTGCTGCTAAGGCAAAAGGAAAAAGCCCGGTGCAGGAAGATCAAGCTGTTAAAGAAGCCTTGAAAACACCATTCGATCAAGAGGTTGATGAGTTCATGCGAATCATCAAAAAGAGTGATTATAAAGTAGTGGATCAGCTTCATCAGACGCCTTCCAAGATCTCAATCCTATCATTGCTTATGTGCTCCGAGGCCCATCGGAATGCACTACTCAAGGTCTTGCACGCAGCTTACGTGCCTGAAGAGATCACTGTCAATCAGCTGGAAGCAGTAGTTGGAAATGTTAATGCTAGTCACGGACTAGGGTTCACCAATACTGATTTGACAACGGAGGGCCGCAACCATAACAAAGCCTTGCACATAACCATGGAATGCAAAGGAGCAGTCCTTTCTCATGTGCTGGTAGACACAGGGTCATCCCTTAATGTCTTGCCAAAGAAGGCTCTGGTGAAGCTAGAGTATGAAGGGTTAGCATTGAGACCCAGTAACCTGGTGGTAAGAGCCTTTGATGGTTCTAAGAGATCGGTTCTGGGAGAAATAGAGCTGCCTGTGATAATTGGCCCACAAACCTTTAAAACGACCTTCTACGTGATGGATATACAGCCTGCCTACAGCTGTTTATTGGGTAGGCCATGGATTCACGCTGCTGGCGCCGTGACCTCTACCCTTCACCAGAAGTTAAAATACGAGTGGGAGGGTCAAATCGTTACAATCTGTGGAGAGGAGGACATTTTTGTCAGCCACCTGGCTACTTATAAGTACATTGAGATGGATGGGGAGATCCATGAAACAATGAGCCAGGGGTTCGAAGCTTTGAACATCAATGAAACATCTGCTGTACCTGGTACTTCAATATCATCATACCAACAAGCCCGAAAGGTTGTTGAAGAGGGAACTGCCCAAGGCTGGGGCAAGGTCGTATCTGTGGAAGAGAAGAAAGACAAGTTTGGGTTGGGTTACAGACCAACTCAACAAGATCAAGCAGCGGCTGCGAAAGAGCCCAACTTTGTGAGCGGGGGGATGCTCACCCCTGATGCTGTCAACTGTCTGGAAGACGAGCTGGAAGAAGAACGCAACCTGGAAAGCTGGATTCGTCCAAAGATCCCGGGGAGCAGTATCTCAAACTGGTCTTCCCAGGAAATTATAAGAGTTACTCGTGCAGAGTAATTATTATTTCCTGTATTTTTATAGCATGCATCAAAGTCTTGCATCTTGCCCAAGATGACAAGACTCATTTTGTAATCGGGCCATCTGTACTTTTTGTGCAAACAAGATTAACCAATGAAATATCAGACATCTTTTTTGCAAATGAGTCTTTTCCTTTTCCGCTCACTGTTTTTCCATTTTTCTTTTTGTACAAAAAAAAATAAATGGCAGTGTTTTCAAAATGACAACTTTATTTCACTTTTCTAAAACAAGATTAAAATCAAATCACTAAAGTGAACAAACTAAACCCTTGCAGAGAGTGCCCTCCAGACTGCACCGACAACAGCACGGCTATGACTTCGTATGACTTTGACAATCCAATCAATCAAGCCGATGAAGGGGTTGAAGAAGAGTATGAGCTTCCTGAAGAGCTAGCCAGGTTGTTAAGACAAGAGGAAAAGGTTATTACTCCTCACCAGGAGGAGGTTGAAGTGATCAATCTTGGTACAGATGAAGACGTGAAAGAGGTTAAAATCGGGGCCTGCCTGCAAGACTCAGTGAAGAGACAACTGATTGACCTGCTTCAAGAGTATGTGGATGTGTTTGCTTGGTCTTATCAAGATATGCCAGGGTTGGACACCGACATTGTCACGCACAAGCTGCCTTTGAGAGAAGAATGCCCGCCAGTTAAACAGAAACTACGCCGTACTCGTCCAGACATGGCAATGAAAATCAAGGAAGAGGTACAAAAGCAATGGGACGCCGGGTTCCTTGCTGTAACTAGCTATCCACCGTGGGTTGCTAACATAGTACCTGTGCCTAAGAAAGACGGCAAAGTAAGGATGTGTGTTGACTACCGGGATCTGAACAGAGCCAGCCCGAAAGATGATTTCCCATTACCTCACATTGACGTATTGGTTGATAATACGGCTCAGTTCTCGGTATTCTCCTTCATGGACGGATTTTCAGGATACAACCAGATTAAAATGTCACCTGAAGACATGGAGAAGACAACATTCATCACACCCTGGGGCACGTTCTGCTACAAAGTAATGCCATTTGGGCTCAAAAATGCCGGTGCAACATATCAACGGGCTATGGTAACATTATTCCACGATATGATCCATAAAGAAATCGAGTGTTATGTGGATGATATGATCGCCAAGTCCCTTACTGAAGAAGACCATCTGGTAAATCTGTTGAAGTTGTTCAAGCGTCTGAGGAAGTATCAACTGAAGTTGAACCCCAACAAATGCACATTCGGGGTGCGATCCGGTAAGCTGCTGGGATTTATTGTAAGTGAGAAAGGGATTGAAGTTGACCCTGATAAAGTCAAAGCCATCCAGGAGATGCCTGCACCAAAGACTGAGAAAGAAGTTCGAGGGTTCTTAGGTCGATTGAACTACATTTCACGGTTCATATCTCACCTTACGGCAACCTGTGAACCCTTGTTCAAGCTGTTGAGAAAAGAACAAACGGTCAGGTGGAACGAAGACTGCCAGAAGGCTTTTGACAAGATCAAAGAGTATTTGCAAGAACCTCCAATCCTTATGCCTCCAGTTGAAGGAAGACCTCTAATAATGTACTTGACAGTATTAGAAGAGTCAATGGGGTGTGTGCTGGGCCAGCATGACGAGTCTGGTCGAAAAGAGTATGCAATATACTACCTAAGCAAAAAGTTTACCGACTGTGAACAACGTTATTCACTGCTCGAGAAAACTTGCTGTGCTTTAGCGTGGGCTGCTCGCCGACTAAGGCAGTATATGTTGACCCACACTACCTTACTGATCTCAAAGATGGACCCAGTCAAGTACATATTTGAGAAGCCAGCGCTTACCGGACGGGTTGCAAGATGGCAAATGATTCTTACAGAGTATGACATCCAGTACACTTCTCAGAAAGCCATCAAGGGCAGTGTATTGTCTGAGTATCTTGCTGAGCAACCCATTGATGACTACCAGCCTATGAGGTTTGACTTCCCTGATGAAGACATCATGTTCATAAAAGCAAAAGATCATGAAGAGCCTGTTCACACTGAAGGGCCTGACCCGGAAGAAGAATGGACAATGATGTTTGACGGGGCTGTTAACATGAATGGTCGTGGTGTTGGTGCAGTACTCATTACACCTAAAGGAGTTCACATGCCTTTCTCGGCAAAACTCACTTTCAACTGCACTAACAACGAAGCTGAATACGAAGCTTGCATTATGGGTCTTGAGGAAGCCATTGACCTCAGGATCAAGACATTGACTGTATTCGGAGATTCAGCTCTGGTAATCAATCAAACCAATGGCAAATGGTACACCCATCAGGATCATCTGATACCTTACAGGGATTATACAAGGAGGTTATTGACTTTCTTTACAACAGTCAAGCTTGAGTATATCCCTCGGGATGAGAATCAATTTGCAGATGCCCTGGCTACCGTTTCGTCCATGATCAAAGTTCAGGCTGCCAACTTTGTACCTCAGATCTCAGTGTCCAGACTTGACAGGCCAGCATATGTATTTGCAGCAGATGTTGTTAAAAATGATAAGCCTTGGTTCCATGACATTAAATGCTTCTTGGAGGATCAAACATACCCATCTGGGGCATCTTCCAATGATAAGAAGACTTTGAGAAGGCTTGCTGGTAGTTTCTTCTTGAACACCGATGGTTCCCTCTATAAAAGGAACTTTGATATGGTACTCCTCAGATGCGTTGATAAGACAGAAGCAGACTTGTTGATGCATGAAGTGCACGAAGGATCCTTTGGTACCCATGCAGGAGGGCATGCCATGGCTAAAAAGTTGCTAAGATCGGGTTATTACTGGATCACAATGGATGCAGACTGTTGTGCCTACGCCAGAAAATGCCACAAATGCCAGATCTATGCAGATAAGGTGCATGTGCCTCCCAATCCTTTGAACATAATGTCTTCACCATGGCCCTTTGCTATGTGGGGCATTGACATGATTGGTAAGATCGAGCCAACTGCTTCAAATGGCCACAGATTCATCCTGGTCGCCATCGACTATTTCACCAAGTGGGTCGAAGCAGCTTCCTATGCCAATGTTACAAGACAAGTGGTAGCCAGATTTCTGAAGAGAGATATCATCTGTCGATACGGAGTTCCCGAGCGAATCATTACTGATAATGGTTCCAATCTAAACAACAAAATGATGGCAGAACTGTGCCGGGACTTCAAGATCCAACATCACAATTCTTCTCCTTACAGGCCAAAGATGAATGGCGCTATTGAGGCAGCTAATAAGAATATCAAGAAGATTGTGCAGAAGATGGTAGTCACCTACAAAGACTGGCATGAAATGCTACCGTTTGCCTTGCATGGGTACCGTACGTCGATCAGAACATCCACTGGGGCAACCCCGTATCAACTTGTGTATGGTATGGAAGCAGTCCTACCTGTTGAAGTTGAATTACCCTCTCTACGGGTATTGATGGATGTTAAACTGAGCGAAGCAGAATGGGTCCGGTCCCGGTTCGAACAACTGAGTCTGATTGAAGAGAAGAGATTGGCTGCAATCTGTCATGGGAAGTTATACCAGAAGAGAATGAAGAAAGCCTTTGATCAGAAAGTCAGGCACCGAGAGTACCAAGTAGGAGATCTTGTGCTGAAGAGAATCCTCCCTCCTCATACAGACCACAGGGGCAAATGGACTCCAAATTATGAAGGACCATTTGTGGTAAAGAAAGTTTTCTCTGGTGGAGCACTGATGCTCAGCACCATGGATGGTGAAGAGTTCCCGTCCCCTGTGAATTCAGATGCAGTTAAAAAATACTTCGCATAAAAAACGACCCGCTGGACACAAAAACAGAATGTAAGTCCAGGCAAAAATAGGGCATCCCGGCGAGTCAAAAACAGAATAAAAGACTCGGGCAAAAATAAGGGAAAATAAACAAAAGAAATGTACACCCGCTGAGTTGAAAAGCCGCATTGGACAGCTCAGGCAAAAATGGGTATCCCGATGGATTGAAAACCCGAAAGGGCGATCCATGCAAAATAAGGGAATAAGCGAACAACTGCACTCTGAATTCGTCTGTATCACTTACAACCTGGTAAACTCCGAAAGGATCAAGCTTCTATCAGAATCAACGTTCGTCAGAAAGCAAGATGAGAAGAACGTCGAAAGTCATACGGGTCATAGTGAAGAGGAAGCTCCTCAAAGCGTCATCAACACTGCCAACATTTTGTTTCTCAATTTGTAGCAATCTCCTCATTCCAGGGGATTTGTTTCTTTGACTGTATCTCGCCAATTCAGGGCATATGAATTAATAAAATCAGAATTTCAGTCATGTCTCGTTTTGTACATTTTATTTGCAAAAGATGTCTGATGTCTTAAAAGAAAGAACTGATTGCATAAGTACAGATGCTTTTTCTCTAAAATAATAAAAACACATGCTGGCAGGGAACATACTTACTCTCAGAAATGCTTAACTCCTATGACAGAATCCAGTAAAGGATACCTCGGGACCATTTGTGCGTTTCCTTATCTTTGCAGGATTGCAGGTATCCAGAACGCAACTTGGGACATGCAAGTTACATCCCAGCAAGCTGGCAAATCAACAAATAATCTCAGCATCCGAAGTGCTCTCTCCCCAGCTGAGTTTGCCTTTCACTACTCTCCCCAGCTGAGTTGCTTCTTCCCCAGCTGAGTTGCCTCTCATGACTTCCTCTCAGCTGAGTTGTCATTTCCCCATCAGAGTTGCCAGGGTAGTGCTAGAAGATGCCCATATCCCCAGCTGAGTTGTCAGAAAATCATCCTCAAACAGAGTCCCTAGGGAGATCTTTCAGTGATCTCTCTTTCTCCCCAGCCCAGTTGCCATTTCACCCTCAGTCGGGTACAAAGGTCAGGGAATCATTTCCCCACAGAGCTCCAGCATCTATCCAGAGGATAAACACATGAAGAATCACAACAGAGTGAAGAAAGCTTCTACAAACCCCAGCTGGGTCTCTCGTTTATAAGGATAGGTCTATCAATGACCCGTATCCCCAAGCAAATATCATCTTATTAGATCTGCCGATGATCTCATCCCCAGCTGGGAGGTCTATTTCAAACAGATCGACCAGAGATCTTCACAGCAACGGGACCCGGATCCCGGTTTGGTATCTTTGCAATCATAGCATTTGCATCATATTCACCCACAAAGCGTAGCATTCCGTTTTAACACGGAGCATTACGGCAAAAATCAAACACATAGCATAATCATAAGCCATGACTACGAATTGAACACTTGTGAATAATAATCAATCATCAGAATGCAGAATACTTTCCCCCAGAATCCCCCCCAGAATCCCCAGCAAAAGCAGCTGCCTCAAATCACAAACACCAGTATATACTCCTTTTTGACACCCGTCCGTGTCATACCCCAGCAGAAAGCCAAAGACATCCTCTTTGCACTCACATGTACCTATATACATTTTCTTGACACCCGTCCGTGTCATCTCCCCAGCGCAGTCGCTCACACTTTCACAACCTATATACTTATAATACTACACTTTTCTCTCTTGACACCCGTCCGTGTCACTCTCCCCAGCAGATAAACACTCACCTATGTGTACTCATACTACTCATGCTTATACAGATACTCGTCTGTATCTTGTATATACCATTCATATCCCCACAGATTCGACTTTGGTCCTTGTTCTTTGTTAACCCGTTGGTACTCGTCCGTACCATCGTCTCTGAACATGCGTCTAGAGTTTGTTTCTACATGATACTCGTCCGTATCATAACCTTAAGGATGCTCGTCCGCATCTTTAATCCATACACCATGTCAAACACTTTTGTCCTCTTGAATATAGATACTCGCCTGTGTTTACTTTTCCCCAGAGGAGTCCTCTCAGATTCAACACTCGTCCGTGTTCTCTGTTAACCAGTTGATACTCGTCCGTATCATCATCTTTGAACACGCGCCAGTATTTGTTTCTACCCGATACTCGTCCGTATCGTAGTCTTAAGGATGCTCGTCCGCATCTTTAATCTATACACAAGACCAAACACTTATACCTTTTGTTTCTTGGATATAAACACTCGTCCGTGTTTACTATTCCCCAGTAGATCGCCAACAAAGCAAATTTTCTTTTTTATCTGACACTCGTCCTGTGTCATGATAAGCCTTGAGAGCAGCCGTCCCCTGCTAGGTGGTCGTCCTCCACCTCTTGATGGTCGTCCTCCATCATGCTCATCTGATGGCCGTCCCCATCGTTGATTTTTAGCAGCCGTCCCCTGCTAGGTGGTCGTCCTCCACCTCTTGATGATCGTCCTTCATCAATTTTATCCAATGGCCGTCCCCATTGTTGATCTTTGGTTATCTGGCATTCGTCCTATGTCATGAGAAACCTCGAGAGCAGCCGTCCCCTGCTAGGTGGTCGTCCTCCACCTCTTGATGGTCGTCCTCCATCATGCTCGTCCGATGGCCGTCCCCATCGTTGACCTTTTATCCGATGGCCGTCCCCATCGTTGATATTTTTCGGCAGCCGTACCCTGCCAGGTGGTCGTCCTCCACCTTTGATGGCCGTCCCCATCATATTTCTTTCCCAACAGAGCAGCCGTCCCCTGCTAGGTGATCGTCCTTCACCTTTGATGGCCGTACCCCATCATCTGTTTATTTCATTTATTCTTTAACCCGATGGCCGTCCCCGTCGTGGTCCCTTTTCCTTTTTAGCCCGATGGCCGTCCCCATCGTCGGTTACCCTGCTTGTGAACTTGATGGCCGTCCCCGTCATGTTTCATTAATCCCCAGAGAATTTTACAACTTTATCTTGATGGCCGTCCCCATCATAATACCTTATTTTTCCCAGCTAGTCGGCCGTCCCCGTCTTGGCTTTACCTTTTATCCCCAGCATGTCGGCCGTCCCCGTCATTGCTTTATTTCCCGCACTTTTCCCAGCATGTCGGTCGTCCCCGTCATTGCTCTTTACCCAGCAGTCGTCCTCTGCTCGACGGTCGTCCTCCGTCGCCCACACTTTACAATATACTTTATTTTCCTTTACAATCTATATCCCTTTTCTTCTTCATTCTGTGAGTGCAAATTTTGGACTGTCTTTGGTATTCAACCACAAGTTATCTTGTTTGCCTGTTAAGCCATTGCTTACATCCTGCACAGCTAACTCATGTTTGAATAGGGGCAGCTGTAAACACCCCAAATTTGCCCTCACCCATTCACACCATGGCTTGTGGTCATTTCATATGCATAAACACAATCATATCATCTCACATCTCATTTTTGTTTCACTGCATAGTTTCTAAGTCATCTGCACCTAGGGTTTGTGATCTGAGCAATCCAAGGGCTTCTTGAGCCACTCCAAAGGCCACCAATCATTTCAAAGGGATCCATGTGTGTTCAAGTATCATATTACATCCTCTCAAAGTCAAGATTTCCAAAGAATCACAAGAACTGGGATTGGTATGGATGCAGAGCCAGGCTTGACTGCACAGTTGACCTAAAATTAGGGTTTTGGTTTCAGAGGCCATAACTCCAAATTTTTTGGTCATTCTTGTTTCCATTGGTCTCTATATGGTATAAGGAGTATGCATATCAAGTTTCATGAAGAAATTCCATGGGGAAGTCATCTGATCAAGGGTTGACTTTCTGGACAAGTCAGTGTAAAATCAGGGCATCTGAGGCCCCCAATGACCCAACCAAGGGGTAATCTTCATCATTTTGAGTGTATATGATCTTTATTTGATCATGGAAGAAAGTTGAAGCTCACAAAATTCAAGAATTTGGAGTTTTTGCAAGTGTTGACTTTTTGGGCATAGTTGACTTTTCAAGAATGCTTCATTTTAGGTCATTTTTCAAGCCTTGATTCTTGATCCAAAAATGCTTCAAATGGAAAAACTTTGGTCATGAAAGTTGTAGAATACATCTTTCCCTTTTCAAAAAGTACAAGAACATGATCAGATTCTTCTTGGATCAAAAGTTATGGTGTGACAAAGTTGGCAAAAATCATTGATTTTCAAGGCATGCCCGAATTGTGAATTTTGCAAAATCATGAACCAAGGCTGTTTGTAACTTCTAGTTGACATCAAACCAATGTACAAACATCACATAAGCCTTAAAAATCAGATTTGGACCAAAAGATCACATGTTCATAGTTTGTGTAACAAGGCATTTTCATGAAGTTTCCAAAGTTGATCAACTTGCAAAATCATCATCACACTTTCCCCCACTTGTTACATTGGATGCTGAACCATGCTAGCCTCCCATACACACCATGCTGCGCCAGCCCTAGCCATTGTACCAAGCTAGAACTCAAGCCATACCTCTCTTACAACAAAGTGGACTTTTTTGCAAAAGTAAACATCCCAATCACAGCAGGCCATGTCACATCCTCTGGCCACTTGCAATTGTTTATACTATCCTCTAGCAAGCAAAACATATCAAGAGGCCAAGCTGAAACACACCATAGATCACATACACAAAACTCACCCCATTTGCATTTCTCTTCGAATCTCTCTGCCCAGCTCACAAACATTCAAACAAGTTTCACTAATCATCTCACCATGTTTCATTAAGTCCAAACCAACAAAGAACCAAGCCTGAATCAAGCAAGAACATCACTTCACCATTTTCATTCCAACTTGCAGTTTCTTTCGAAACTCACTCCACAGTTCATAAACATCCAAACAAACTCCACAAACCTTCTCCACTCATCATCTGGACCACAAAGAACCACTCACATTGGCCTGAAACTGCCTGCATCACCATTGCCATTTCCAACTGAGCTTGAGCAGAAGCTGCTCAAACTCTTCATCCAGCCAACATAAATTCCTCTTGAGCATTCAAGCATCACCAGAGGGTCAAGTGGAGTGGATTTCACCAAGAGGGGAGGCCTGAAAGCAGCTGGAGTGAAAGCTTCGAATCTCAGGTAGCTCAAGAACTTTTTTTCCAGAAATGGATTTTTAAGTTCTAAACTTGTTCTATATGTCTTCCTGATCTTGAATATGCTTTTAGTTTCGAAAATGGTGATGAAATGAGGATTTAATTGCTTCCTGAAACTTTCTTGCCCTAGTTTTTGTTTGCTTCGATTCAGCCTTTTCATGAATGATAAATTTGTTTCGAGTGGGGGTTTTGAATCGTGAGCTTGTGGGAATCATTTCTGTGTTCTTGGAATTCATTTTAGATGCGTATGGAGTGAGTTTAGGTTTTGGGGTCGCCGGGGAAGATGACCGGAGCTTCTCTCCGGTCACCTGAGTTTGCTTAGCCCTAATTACAGTCATTAACTCCCATTTGAATTCTGAGCGTAGGATGCCCTTGACCAGTTGACTTCCCGCGTGGATAGAGGGCCCAGATCACTTGGATTAGCCCTAATTCAATTAATTAGTTTAATTAAATCATAATTAAGTTAATTAACTCAGAACCAATCCTGGCCACTAGATCTGGCGCCAGTCAACATATTCAAACCCAGTCTCAATCTCATCCATCAGATCTGAATACTTTCCTTTTATTTAATTTATTTTCATTTTCTTTTTCATTTAACTTGCATAATTTATTAAAAATAGTAAAAAATGCCTAAAAATTATGAAACTTTTTCTCATGAGTTTTAGTAATTTTTATGACACAAAAATATTTTTATTTTTATTTTTATCATTAAAAAAGTATTTTTAAATATTTAAAAGATTATTTTTAATTGATTAATGGAAATTAATTTATTAAAAATACTTCTAGGTATTTAAAAATCACCAAAAAATTCATGAAATGTTCTAAGACATTTAGAAACATTGCCCAACCTTCAAACCAAATTTCATTTTTGATCTTGATGCATTTTGAGAATTTTTCATTGAATTAAAATCATTTTTGTGCATTATTTTGATCCTAAGTTCAAAAAATCATTTCTGCCTGTCCATGAAGAGTTGGACATTGCTTCTTCTTGCATTGCATTGTGTTTAGCATGTAGTTTTTGAGATAAAATGGCCATGATTTGATCTTGCATTTTTCATTTGTTTGATAATTTTCTTGTTTAGGAACCCTAAAAACCCTAATAACTTGTAAAAATCATAACTTGAGATTGGCTAAGAGTTGAGACCTCTCCTTTGGGCATTGGTTTAGTATAGGATTAAGGGTCCTTTGTGTGGCATTTTCCATTTTTTACCTTAGGGTTTGGTTCTGTTTGTGGTTTTTGTTTGTTGTTTGATTCATAAACCCTAATTTGGGCTTCCATTTGCATCCTTCTTGCATTCTCTTGCATAACATGACTTGCCATGACATTTCAAGCATCCATTTGATTCATTTGACATCTTAAGACATATTGAAAGCATGTTTGATCATTGCATTTTGCATTTCCCATATTGTATGCCATTTGCATTTCATAACTTTTCATATGTGTTTATGCTCCTTAACTTGTTTCATTTGCATCCATGAACTTGTATGATCATCCCCATGTGTTGTTTCATGTTTGTAGCATCTCATAGCATCATTAACATCATGAATGTGCTTCTGGTTTTGTTTCTCTCATGCCATTTCATTCCATTTGGCATTGCATTGCATTCCTTTTCTAACTTTTCAGGTGGTAAGTAACTTTGAGAAGTGGATTTGCCTTCACTTCTCATACTTTCTTCTCATCTCTCTCTTGCATACCATTGCTGCATTTTTATATGTGTTTGAGTTTGAGCTTGCTCATTCTTCTTCCTCCCACTTTCTCTCTTCAAGTGACTTGACTTCTTGAATGAAGCAAGTCACTTTGCTTCTCTTGATCCTTTCATCTGCTTCCTGGTGGTTCCTCTGAAGATTTCTTTTGAAAACCTCACAAACCTTAGGAACAACCAAGCATGACAATGATTAGGGTTTTGATTAGTCTCCCCTCTTAGTTTCACCTTTGAGTCTCTTTTGAGTCTTCTCTTCTCACCTCATAATCAGGGACTAAACCCTAAAGGCTTTAAGGCTTTGTGATTAAGCTTATGCCTGCATCCTTCTCTTAGGATGGAGTGTATAACTTTAATCCTAAGTGTTAAAACCTTAATGTGTTTAAATCTCTTAATCAATTCACTTAATAAGTATCAAGACATCACACTTGTAACTTGGGCCTTGCATTAGGGTTCTAATTCTTCCTTAATTGGTTAAGAAGGACTAACCCTAGTGTTAATGGACAAGTCCCCCTCAAGTTGTCTTACAAATCATAAAATCCACTTCATAATCATACCATTAAATAAAATCCACTTAATCAAAGGCTTGTTTTGTCATGAGTTTAATCCCTACTCATGGATTAAGTTGAGGAGCTTTCCTCAGCTTAGACATTCTCATCTATTATCCTTCTATTAGGATGGTGTAATGAGTCTGTTTAATCCTTGATTATGGCTTAACCTCATTACTCAACACTAAACAAAAACACCAAAAACATCTAAATAATCACAAGTAGGTTAATGATCTTAATCCTACATCAAAGGTGATTAAGTGTGAGAAGCTGACTTCACACTTAAGGTATTCTCATTACCCCTGATCAGAGGGAAGATGTGATGAGTTTACTAAATCCACTGGTTTAGACTTAAGCTCATTAACTTATGACAAACTCTCAAAAGCAATAAAAGACTGAAAACACAAAAACAAACAATAATCGTCTCCTCCGGGATTCTTTTCTCATCTCATTCACTCATAAGCGAGAACTTGCTTCTTCCGTCTAATGCAAGACAGTTTGCATCTGTGCCAGACAGATCATACACTTGAGCATAGGCAAGCAAGCAGTTCACAAGTCAATTCATCTTTCAGTCTCTTTGGGTCGAACTACAGTGTTCTGACTTCCTCATTGCACGAGAGGATACGTAGGCATAACTTAACAGTTATCGAACAAAAGTCTCTGTATATTCCCCCTCGTTCTAGCCTCATTCTTTTAGCCTCATGATCTTGAGCATTTTATTCTTGTCCTTGCACTGACACTGTATATTTATACACTTCACACTTCTCTTACACTGACACCTGTACATTTTCTTCCAGCTATTTTACACACAGATTGCACTGACACTACCCCTTTAAAACACAAATCTTTTAAGCGTGGATCCCGTCGAGTACGGCGGACAATCTGGGTGCTAATACCTTCCCAGGTTGTAACCAACCCCCTTTCTCAGTCTCTCTGGTTCGCAACCGTCTTATCCATCTTTTCCTAGGTCTATGCAGCATTGCCTTTCCTCCGGGATAAAAATGCCTAGCTGGAGACTCTATTCATCTCCAGTGAGTTCACGGCTGTGTGTTCTCATTGTCCCTCTCGCCGACCGTTCGCGTCTGTACCCCTTTTGACCCGGTGTCATTTGGTGGGAGCGACAATGTTGTGATTTTAAGTAGGCCACTCTGGATAAGACCATCTATGCCGCTTCTCAAGTTATCACACCCGTTGACCGAAATGTTGCAATAACCACAACCGAGCTCACACCCGGGGAATATCTGGCATTCTAGGAGCTGAGCTTTAATTTCTACCAGAGGTGTCCGAATTTGCCCAACACTGGTGATTAAGAAAGATGGCTTATCTTCCTCAATGGCATTAATTCTTGGTCCTCCATGATTGGGCATGGGGTTCTTGTTGACATTTGGCGGGGGTGCAAAGTTTAGAGCCTTAGAATCCACCAAATCCTGTACCTTCATTTGTAAAGCCCTGCATTTTTCCGTACTGTGGCCAGGTGCATTGGAGTGAAAAGCACATCTGGCATTGACATCGTAGTTTCTTGGCAGACTGGAAGGATCTGGGGGTGCCAATGTCCTTAACTCAACCAAGTTGAGCTTCAGGAGTTGTGGAAATAGAGCGACATAAGGCATAGGGATTGGATCAATCACCCTATTGGCCTGAGATGGTCTTTGCTGAAAAGGTCTTTGCTGTTGACTGCTGTTGTTGTTGTTGTTGTTGTAGTTTCTTTGTGGCGGATACTGAACTTGCTGTTGATAGTGTGGTTGTTGTGGTGGTTGATATGCTGGTTGCTGAGGAATTGGAGCTGGAATTGTGACAGCTGCTACTGATCTGTGAAGGTACTGAGGCCTGCCCCTGCCGGCATGAATAGCATTAGTCTCACCAGTTCTTCTAGGTCCCACAAAAGGCTTCCTGGGATTACTCGACGAACTTGCACCATTATCAGTAATTTTGCCCATCTTCAGAAGGCTCTCAATTCTTTCTCCAGCTATAACTACGTCAGCGAAGCTGGTGGAAGAAAAGGCAGCTAGCCTATCAATATATGTCCCTTGGAGGGTATTCATAAACATGTCGGCCATTTCTCTTTCCGACATGGGTGGCTGGACAGCAGCAGCAAGCTGTCTCCACCTCTGGGCATATTCCCGGAAGCTTTCTCTGGATGACTGAGACATGCCCATCAGGAGGGTCCTGTTAGGAGCCATGTCCAAGTTGTATTGGTACTGTCTGATGAAGGCCTCAGCTAGGTCCTTCCAGCATCTGATGGTTGCTCTGGTCAAGTGAGAGTACCATTCCCTTGAAGCTCCAGTCAAACTGTCTTCGAAATAAAACATCCACAGTTTTTCATCCGTGGTGTATGCCTTAAGCCTCCCCAGAAAGGATTGCAAGTGGGTTCGTGGACAGGAAGTTCCGTTGTACTTCTCGAAGCATGGGGGTTTAAATTTGTGGGGAATCCTTACCCCATCCACCAGCCCCATATCCATGACATCAAAACCCAGGGAATTTTGAGACTCCAGAGATCTCAATTTCTCAGCAATTTCATCGAGCCTTCTGTCATAGGCTTCATCCCCAGCTCCCATTACAGTGAATTGATCCTCTTGGGGGTCTTCCTGTAAGACTCTGCCTGCAGTAGCATTCCCTTGCACATTAGTCGGGATGTTGATCTCTGGATGAAGATGAGGCCCATATACTGGTGGGTTGACATGAGGCTGGACCCTCTCGTTGTTACTTGTTCCTCCAGTTCCCAGGGGAGGTTCTTCCTGGGTCTGCCTTTCTACCAATGCCCTCAATCTCTCTTGACTTTGAGCTAAGCCATTCATTACTTCCATGAACTGGGTCATTTGGTTTCTCATTTCCAGCCTTTCGTTAACCATCTGGGTCCTGACCTCTGTTAGTTCTTGCTGTACTTGGTCCATCTGTATACTAGGAAGATTGTTGCGAGTAGGATATCTGTGCGGACGGTTGAGAGGGAACACCCGACGGCGAGCAATAATTCCTGATTCACAACAGAGTTAGTTACAGACAAAACAAAACCTACAAAACAAAACAAAAGTTAGTATGCAATGCAATATGCTTATTTGTTTCCAAGGTATCCGGCTTGGCATTTGGTTTTGACCTTTCCAGACCCTGAGGAGAATGCTTTGATGTTGCTTGAGAGAGAGAGACTTAGTGAACAAACTGACAAATATATTACAAAATAGAGGATCATACATAGTTTGTATTTACAACATATGCCCCATAAGGGTCAAAATACAACACAAAAAAGAAAAGTACATGAAATGGAAATAACAACAAGCAAATAAGTCAAACATCTAAGCCAAACTCATCCTCCTTCACCTCCTTCAAAAGTGCTTCAGCTACAGGACCAGCCTGATGCTCTGTAATACTTCTGATAAGAAGGTTCCTGGTGGTAATAGCAGTGGTCAGCTTCTTGTGCCTGTCTTAGTCCTTTGACCTCTTCACACCAGCCCTAAGCTTCAATTCTGAGATTTCTTTCTGGGCTGCCAGCAGAGCCTCCTGTTGTTTCTTCTCATTGGCCTCCAACTGCTCAATCCTATCCTGAGTTCTCTTATCTTCTTGAGTGCGAGCTTCAGTGATTCTGACCCACCTAGCTTGACTTTCTTTCAGATAGAGGTCAGTCCTAGCCTTCTGAAACTGGGCCTCTTTACAGGCATTCTTCAAAATTTGCTCTCCTGCCCTTGATTTCTTGATGTAGTCTTCTGACTTCTCAATCCTGGCTAGATGCTCCACCTTTAGCTTTTCCAACCTCACAATGTCTAGACGACCATCACTCCTCTCCCAGAGGGTTCTCTTCAAAGCTTGAGACAGGTTCTCATTCCTCTCTTTCAGTTTCTCAAATTCCTCCAGGCTGACAGTTGCTGGAGGTGGTACTGTGGATGGTCCAGGTGCATCCTCAATGGTGAAAGGCATTCCAGAATTTTGAGCCCTAGCATGAGACCAATCATAGTACTGAGCTGAAGCCACATTATTGCATCTCCCAAGAATGGCCATCCCTTTGGTCTGGATGTTGTCCCAAGCCCAGGATGCTTGCCTGACAACAGCTAGATTAGGCTTTATCTCACAATACAGGGTTTCAGCCAAGTCTTGCACTCTAGGAGGGTGAACCAGAGCATAGCCCAACTGTCTTTTGAATAGCAAAGGGTTGTAGTTGATGCAACCCTTCACTCCTATCAGAGGTACATTGGGGAACTGCCCACAACTAGTTATTATGTCCCTGCCTTTGGTGCTCTGGGTGCACCATCTGATGTCATCTGAGGTCAAAGCAATAAGTCTCCTAGCCCAATTCT